>SJXQ01006510.1:44638-145869 GCA_006408695.1 Aepyceros melampus
GACAGGGAGGCCTGGCGTGCTGCAATTCATGGGGTCGCAAAGAGTCGGACACGACTGCGCGACTGAACTGAACTGAACTGAATCGCAGCATGCCAGGTATTAAATATAGTTCCTGTGATATATAGTAGGACCTTGTTGTTTATCTGTTTTATATATAGTTGTTTATATTTTCTAATCCTAAACTCCTAACTTATCCCCCGCACCCCCACCACTTCCCTATGCTCTTTGGTAACCATGAGTTTGTTTTCTATCTCTGTGAATCTGTTTCTGATTTAAATAAATTCATTTGTACCATTTTTTTGTTAGATTCCACACAAAAGTGATATATTCTGATAGTATAAATATGTAACAGACAATATATTTCATCCTGGTGATGTGTTGTCCAGGATAGGTCATTTCCTTGTGTAGTCAGGAGCTTAACAAGGAAGAAAAGTCCCTGAACAAATCATTTCATGACGGTTGATAATTTCACATGAGAAGTATAGAGTAATATTAAACCAACAGCAATCATAACAAGTCATTAAACTGAAGCCCAATTTGTATTCAAATAATGAATAAAATTTAACTAACCAGAAGCATGTGTGGACAAAATGAAGGAGCATATGTGTAAAGAAAGAGTAAAGAGCAGTCCAACATGATTGAGAAATAAGGCTAAGTCTTCTCCAATGAGATTAGATACATGAAAGCCACCATGTAACGTCTTGGTGCAGGCTACTGTCCATGGGGTTGCAAAGAGTCGGACATAACTGAGCGACCTCACTCACTTTATAGTAAATTTAATGTGTTGATTCTTCTTTACTCTCTATGTAAAATTACATGTACACCCCACTTTCAGAATCTTATAGTGGGATGTACTTCCCAGCTACTTGACAGGAGCCTAGGTTATTTGACTTGTGCAGATCAAAGGAATGTTTGTAGACCTGATGTCTGTAGAGGTTTGCTATGTGTATATATGACTGGCATTGTTCCCTTGAGCTTCTGCCATTTTAGTAAGAAAAAAGGCCATGGGTAGCAGGTGACTGTAATTGTCCTCTACATTGAAACACTTTTAGCCCAGCAGAGCCTGGGGTAGATTCACTCTAGCTAAACTGCAACTATGTTAACAAGAAATAAGTTCTTATTGTTTTTATACCACTGATTTGCAAGGTGTTTTTTTTTTTTTCCACAGCATTATAGAAGAAAGTAACTAAGTATATAACATGGTAAAAAAAAATTTCTACCCAGAGTAATTTAGGGCTTCTGCAGTGGCTCAGCAGTGAAAATTTGCTTGCAGTGCAGGAGACACCAGTTCAATCCTCAGGTCAGAAATATCCCCTGGAGGAGGAAACTACAGCCCACTCTAGTATTCTTGCCTGTGAAATCCAATGGACAGAGTCTGGTGGGCTATAGTCTATGGGATTACAAAGAGTCAGACATGATTTAAGAACTAAACAACAGTGGTTACTTAAAATAGGGATCGATACCCCCACATTCCAAACTCACTATTTTCTCATTTAGGCTCCTTATATAGGTCTAAATAATGTTTATGGATCTCTTTCTTTATTTTGTTAGCTATAAATATGATTTATTAATGAAACAATAGGATAGTTGTAGATTTCTCTTACATAAATTTATTGCCCTGTTACTTTAAACTCTTTTTAAATATTTCCATAACATATTTCAATTTCCATATTTTATTCTTCTAACTTCAGACACTGTCTTGACCCCCTCATTACCTATGATATATGATTATTATCATCCTTGATTTCTCTTCCTCCATCTGTTCCTCACTTCTACTTTACAGTTGTTTGTTGTTTAGTTGCTAACTTGTGTCTGACTCTTTGCAACCCCAATGGACTGCAGCCCACTATGGAATTTTCTAGGCAAGAACATTGGAGGGAATTGACATTTCCTCCACCAGGGAATCTGTCTGACCCAGGGATTAAACTCGCATCTACTGCTTGGCAAGCAGATGCTTCACAGTGATATATACCAAAAAAGGTAAAAAATAGTATGCTGTGAGAATGCATAAGCATAATTTGGGTGTTATTTATGTGGTTTTGTTAAAAGAATGCTTAAGCTGTGACAAAAAGAAGATTAGTGCATGTGAGTCAGAGAAAGTTGGAGTTTACCGAATGGTGTAGTGTACAGGAAGACAAAAAGAAGAAAGTAGATAGAAATTCTTAGAGAAAACAAGTTTTAGTTTCTCTGTCAAGAGTTTAAATAAATAAATGAAAAATTAGCACAAATTTCCAAATGTTCTAGCAGTCTACATGCACAGCTGAACCCATTTTTGATGTGTTGGAGACAACATAAAAGAGGTAATGAACCATTTTCCATGAAATGGCTTGCTATTAGAACATAGGCACTTCTGCACTGTGCAGTGAGAATCAGATAGATCAGTTTGAAGTTTTTCAATAATTATGATTATTGGTGGATAGCAATTTTAAATATTTGATAACTATATTTAAACTCTGTTACAGTCCAGAATAATAAATTAATTAAAAATTCTGATAGTAAATTAAAAATTATTTTTTAATTTTCTGAAACCCTATTTCAATTACAATTTCTTTATTCTTGCAAAAACAGAGAATATTATTCAAAGAACTCTCAAAAAGTCTGAACAATTCCTGTAAGTTAAAGTAAATGTATTGTCTTAGGTAGATCATTTTTTTAATATAGCTCTTAAAATTAAGTGCCTTCACAATTTTTTAAGGGAACTCCATAGTTTTCTTGACCTTTTAATAGACAAATTTTTTTCTGAGAAGAGATCATCTTGGTCACTTCTTAAAAGTCAGAGGGAAATCTAGAGGCTATTCTTAAGAATTGGAAAAGGCCAAAGCACTTAAAATCTTGCAGCAGTGTTTTTTATCACACGACAACAACTGCCTTAAAATGGCAGTTTTAGAATGAAGTCATTTTAAATTTGTCACTATGTGGTAAGTAGCTTTAAAAATTTTTCAATAGTATATGCATTGAAAAAAATGCTAGCTGATGAACTAAATGTGATGTGAAGTCGCTCAGTCGTGTCCGACTCTTTGTGACCCCATGAACTGTAGCCTATCAGGCTCCTCCATCCATGGGATTTTCCAGCAAGAGTGTTGGAGTGGATTGCCATTTCCTTCTCGAGGGGATCTTCCCGACCCAGGAATTGAACGAGGGTCTCCCGCATTGCAGGCAGACGCTTTAACTGGCCAATTTATGTGACATTCTTTGAGAAATGATTTTTCATTGGTCAAATAACAGTACAAAACATTAAATGAAAGGTGTTAACAATGGAAACATGCACATAAATGTTATAAAATAAATATATTTGATGCTTGTATATTTTTGAGATTAGTTGTTTGTCAGTTGCTTCATTTGCTATTATGTTCTCCCATTCAGAAGGCTGTCTTTTCACCTTGCTTATAGTTTCCTTTGTTGTGCAGAAGCTTTTAATTTTAATTAGATCCCATTTGTTTATTTTTGCTTTTATTTCCAGTATTCTGGGAGGTGGATCATAGAGGATCCTGCTGTGATTTATGTCGGAGAGTGTTTTGCCTATGTTCTCCTCTAGGAGTTTTATAGTTTCTGTTCTTACGTTTAGGTCTTTAATCCATTTTGAGTTTATTCTTGTGTGTGGTGTTAGAAAGTGATCTAGTTTCATTCTTTTACAGGTGGATGACCAGCTCAATTCCAGAAAAATAAACGACCCAATCAAAAAATGGGCCAAAGAACTAAATAGACATTTCTCCAAAGAAGACATACTGCTACTTATTTTGCTGTTATTGTTGGAAATACAGCTCAAATAAAAGTCAAAAAACAGAAATTGTGTTGAAGATCACTTTCTCTAGCAGTTGTGAGTTACTGCATCAGCACTGATGAACAGTCTCGCCTCATTCCCTTTATCTCCTTGATTCAAGAAATATTCATGAATTTTGTCTTTAAGGACAACAAAAGTTTTATGGTAGATTCTTCATTAAAGGACATATTTGGGGGTGATCATTTTGAATTTAAAAAGTATTTTATTGACATATACTTGATTTACTGTATACATATATTCTTTTTCATATTCTTTTCCATTATGTTTTATTATAGGATACTGAATTTAGTTCCCTGTGCTATAGTAGGACCTTGTTGGTTATCCATCCAATATGTAATAGTTTATATCTGCTAATCCCAAACTCCCAGTCCATCCTTCCCACATACCCCTGCCCCCTGGCAATGACAAATCTGTTCTCTAAGTTTGTGAGTCTGTTTCTTTTTAGCAGATGGATTCATTTTGCCATATTTTAGATTCCACATGTAAGTCATATCATATGGTATTTGTCTTTGTCTCTCTGACTTCCCTTAGTATGATATTTCTAGATCCACCTGTGTTGCTGCAAATGGCATTATTTAATTCTTTTTTTATGGCTGAGTAGTAATACATTGTATGTATATTACTTTTAACTTTTTATGTTAAATAGTAGTTATAGGAATGATATTTGGAGAAATCCTATGCACATTTACCAACTGATTTGTTTATTCATATCAGAAACATAGAGTTAAAATGTTATGATACACTGCCATAGTAAATACTCAAGAAAGTGTTTCCCTTCATTTTTAGGGGAGGATTGAGGAATGGGTATATAATATTTGCATGAGTTTGCAATCCAGCACTTACAATTGAAGACTGATATTGTAGACGTATTTCCAGTTTGCCCAATATTCAAACAATACAAGACACACAATTTTAAGTGTGTGGAATTAGGAGACTATGTTCTTTCCTTCTTCATCTTTATCTATACATGACAGAATTTCCCCTTTCTCAAAATCTGAACTATTGAGTGTTTTTCTGTTCTGTGTAATCTTTCTCAAATTAAACACTTAACGCTTTAAAATGGTTATACACATTGGACATTCAATTTTTAATATTTGTCTCCAATTTTTTTAACCTACCAAATGACAGTTTAATATTAACTAAATGGCTTACATGTCAAATCTGTCACCATCTTACATTTTTTTGTTTTACCGGCTGTGATTAGCAGAAAATTTGTGGGTGTTGTGACCATTCATTACTGCAAACAAATAATGTTATGACATGTATTGTATTTCTACTTGTATTTTAAAGTAACTCCTCAGTATTCAAAATGCATCAGATTTCTTCTCTGTATAATACAGCACCTTCTCCTTCCACAAAACACCTGGAATAGGATGGAAGTCTTGGGCTTCATGTGGATTTTCGAGATGTGAAAGAAACCATCTCAAAAGATAAAGTGTGGACTGGTAGAACCATATATTCATTCCCTCATTAAGCATTTATGGGCCATTATTCAGTGTTCAGAATTTCTGTTTAAAGCACCTAAAGATAACAATTCAGTTTGATAGGACTTCATAAATGTACTTTATAATTTAGATTTAGGTTTCCACGGTTTTTATCAATTTAGTCACATATAAGTGGGGTTGTTTGATCATATTCTATTTCCTGGCTTCAACATTTCAAGCCTCTCCAGGGCAGAAATGAAAGATTATGAGTATGCTACATTTCTATAGCTCTTTCATTTTTTTCCCCAACCCTAGCTTACTTTCATGTCTGCAATAAAAATTTTGATCCAGGTCGGATTTATGTGAACATTATTATTTTTTTTTTTTTCAGATTTACCTACCCCGTGACTGAATTTTGCAATGAATCCTTATCAGGTTGTTATACACCATTGCAACTGGGCACCTTAAAATTAGATGGAAAGAACAGTTACCAGAGAGTTAACAATATGTTACCAGAGAATGTGCTGACTGGATAGAAAGTAGGTTCTACCGTGTTTCATTTTCTTTCTGAGCATAGAAGCCACTTTAAAAGTTTGCAAGTCTTTAAAACATTAGCTCCAGATGTTTTAAATGTGCTAAGGTGAGCAAGTGCAGTGAAAAACATAAAGCACTGTGTGAAGGCGATTCTGATGTACTATTACATTAAAGAAAGTAATTGGAAGTTCAGGAGCATACTGGCAAGATACCCTTCATTTTCTAGTTTTCTACTGACTTGTTCTGAAAGGCTGGATAAGTCATGATCTTCCTGCGTCTTAAGAAGCCTACAGACTTTGGATCAAAATTTGTTATTAATTAGTGTTACCACTCTGAATTGATATAATTTTGACCGACATCAAAAGAACAGTATTTTATTTAGTTCATCCAAAATAGATAATTGGCAGTGTCTATAAGACATTTGGGGATTGAAAATAGTTCATAGACTTCCCATGACTATCTTGGAAGGTGGCATGTATAGTGATTAAAATGTCTAGGTTGCTTGGGTTCAAATCAATCAGCCATTTACTAACGGAATGACCCTGGAAAGCTTCCTTATCTCTCTCTGCATTTATCTCCTCCTCATTTTGGAATGAAGAATCCCAAAGCTCATAGTTTTATTATAAAGGATTAAAAATTTTGTGCATGTAACCTATATGGAATTTCTGAATATAGTAAGCACATAATAAATGTTTGTTATTATTTTATCCATATTATTAGCATCATTATTATTATTTTAGAGTCCATTTGCAGTAAACCCTGGAGTCCAGGGTTCTGGATTGAAAACCACTGGTCTAACCTCATAAACTCATTAAGTTGAATTTTAATTTAGAGAGATAAAAATTAGTCAAGCAAACCTTTATAAAAATATTCTCATTGTTTATTTTAACAGTTATGAACTATTAAGTATTATCTTGTATGGTCTCAATAGTTAATTAGGAATAGTTCACTCCTTTGTATTTTGATTACCTACATTGAGTTGACAGAGATTCGTTAGTATATGACTCTTGCTGCTGCTACTGCTGTTAAGTCGCTTCAGTCGTATCTGACTCCGTGCGACCCCATGGACGGCAGCCCACCAGCCTCCGCTGTCCCTGGGATCTTCCAGGCAAGAACACTGGAGTGGGTTGCCATTTCCTTCTCCAATGCTGAAAAGTGAAAGTGAAGTTGCTTAGACTCTTACTTGTTGACAAATACACAGGAGAGTTTTCCATCCAAGGGTGTCCACAAGCTGAAAAACAGGTCATTCTTTGGGGTTGACATTATTTTAATATGGAAATCACTTTTCTTTTTAAATTCCAGCAGAGTTTTATTCCTCTCCTCCCCTCCTTCCTTCCTTTTATACTGAAACAATAAGGTTTAAGTTTTCTGTGCTACAGCCTGGGTATGCCACATTTAGACTGTATATCCAAATGTATAAAAGGGTAGAAAGTTTTATTAATGATTTGTAGTCATACATACTGTATCAAAGATTCAGGGTAAAAATTTATGTATAAAAGAGCTCATAGTTGAATATATACCATATTATGATGAATGAAGACATACTAAATTTCTTTTCCATCTCTTCTAAATATAGACTGCATTGTGTGATGATATACTCCCACAAAATACCATTCTAGTAACACACACTTTTGGTTTATTATTTCACTTGGGCAGCTTGATTTTGCCTGGGCAGTTCTCTGTTAAAAGTAGTACAGTTTGTATCTAGTAAGACATCTTATTGAATGTTGCTTGAAAAACTCTTCTTTCTATAGTAATGAGCACAAAAAAACATAAATTTAAACAGATGCTGGTCTGGTTTTATTACATTTCATTATGAGCTATGTAGACACATTATCTGGGTCCTTTTGGCACCACATAATATGACACCACCCTTATGGCAGAAAGTGAAGAGGAACTAAAAAGCCTCTTGATGAAAGTGAAAGAGGAGAGTGAAAATTTTGGCTTAAATTCAGAAAACGAAGATCATGGCATCTGGTCCGATCACTTCATGGGAAATAGATGGGGAAACAGTGGAAACAGTGTCAGACTTTATTTTTTTGGGCTCCAAAATCACTGCAGATGGTGACTGCAGCCATGAAATTAAAAGACGCTTACTCCTTGGAAGGAAAATTATGACCAACCTAGATAGTATATTCAAAAGCAGAGACATTACTTTGCCGACTAAGGTCCGTCTAGTCAAGGCTATGGTTTTTCCTGTGGTCATGTATGGATGTGAGAGTTGGACTGTGAAGAAAGCTGAGTGCCAAAGAATTGATGCTTTTGAACTGTGGTGTTGGAGAAGACTCTTGAGAGTCCCTTGGACTGCAAAGAGATCCAACCAGTTCATTCTGAAGGAGATCAGCCCTGGGATTTCTTTGGAAGGAATGATGCTAAAGCTGAAACTCCAGTACTTTGGCCACTTCATGTGAAGAGTTGACTCATTGGAAAAGACTCTGACACTGGGAGGGATTGTGGGCAGGAGGAGAAGGGGGCGACCGAGGATGAGATGGCTGGCTGGCATCACTGACTCGATGGACGTGAGTCTGAATGAACTCTGGGAGTTGATGATGGACAGGGAGGCCTGGTGTGCTGCAACTCATGGCGTCACACTAGATAGTATATTCAAAAGCAGAGACATTACTTTGCCGACTAAGGTCCGTCTAGTCAAGGCTATGGTTTTTCCTGTGGTCATGTATGGATGTGAGAGTTGGACTGTGAAGAAAGCTGAGTGCCAAAGAATTGATGCTTTTGAACTGTGGTGTTGGAGAAGACTCTTGAGAGTCCCTTGGACTGCAAAGAGATCCAACCAGTTCATTCTGAAGGAGATCAGCCCTGGGATTTCTTTGGAAGGAATGATGCTAAAGCTGAAACTCCAGTACTTTGGCCACTTCATGTGAAGAGTTGACTCATTGGAAAAGACTCTGACACTGGGAGGGATTGTGGGCAGGAGGAGAAGGGGGCGACCGAGGATGAGATGGCTGGCTGGCATCACTGACTCGATGGACGTGAGTCTGAATGAACTCTGGGAGTTGATGATGGACAGGGAGGCCTGGTGTGCTGCAACTCATGGCGTCACAAAGTGTTGGACACGACTGAGTGACTGAACTGAACTGAACTGAACTGAATAATACATCACTGATACAAGAAATAGTTTGTATGTGAACAGCATTACTGTACTTTTTATTTAAATGTATAGATTTACCTTAGAAGCCATGTTGTCACTTCTGTTTGTTATAATATTTTCCCTTAAAGAACACTGGCATAATATGTCTCCTTAAGATCCTATAGAAATGTTGGATTTTAATATTTTATATTATAATTATACTCTGATATCTCCTTCCAGTAATAAAACAACCCTAGTTTCTCATAAGGAATAACACATGTGCAGAACCTCATACGAATTCTAATTTTTAAACTGGAAAATTTGTGGTACTAGGAAATATTAGCAGAACTATTTTCATTCCTATTCGCTTTAAAAGAAATGGTCTAAATGAGGTTTTAAACTTTCTTTTTTAAAGTCTGTCTTATTTTCCCATTCTATATTTATAAAATTTTTTTAGCTCTTTTATATCGTTAACAAGAAAAGATACCAAATGTAAGCATGAAAATAGACTATTTAATAGTTACTAATTGAAATATACTTAATTTTAATAGGACATAATTAAATTCTCAAGTATGAGTGATACAGTTTGGTGTATAATGATAGATTCATTTGGAAAACCTAGAATGTTAGTTACTTTTTTTCTTTTGTAATAATAATTTTTATTCGTTTGCAGTTAGTTTCAATTAAAGTTAAAAATATAATTCATATCATAAGGCAAATGGCTAATTTCTATAGATTACTTTAGAGGTTTTGTATTAAATTTGTTTAATATGATCTGAGAGATGGTGATGGACAGGGAGGCCTGGCGTGCTGTGATTCATGGGGTCGCAAAGAGTCAAACACGACTGAGTGACTGAACTGAACTGAACTGAACTGAGACTCATTTATTGGGTTTTGATTATTGAATATGATACTTTGTTCATGAAATGGTCATTTTATGTCATGTTTAGCCATATTCGTATATATGTAACTTTTTAAATAATCGAGTAATGTAGGATAAATTTATATAGAAGCATCTACATAAGAATTCAATAAATCCTAATTCTCACAATTTTATTGCTATAATTGAATTTTGCACTCAATCTTTCTATCCATATCCTTGGCAAGATCACAGAGGTTGCTAACAGTCCATGTTTGTTTTTAAACAGTACTTGAAAATATATAATGACACAGGAATTTATCAACTTACTTATAATATTAACAAAAATTATATTAATAACTATTTGCATCTACCTAAAATATTTAAATGCTCATCCTGTTAGGAAGATAAGGTAGTCAGAATGTGACTCTAATGTATTTTAAAGATGATGAAGTGATATTGCCACAGTAAACTTCTGAAATAAAACTACTAGTTTATATTTTAATATAGTGAGTTCCTTATGTACAAACCAGCTTTCAAGGATGCAAATGTGCCCTGTATGCCAGCTGTTGTGCTACTGTACTTTTCAAGGTACTGTACTGTAAATTAAAAATATTTTCTTCCTTTTTTGTGTTTGTTAGTTTTTTATGTATTATTTGTGTGAAAGTATTATAAACCGGTCACAGTACAGGACTATATAGCCAGTTGTGTTAGTTTTATACTTAGGCTAGCTTTTTGGACTTAAAAACAAGCTGGACTTACAAGCACATCCTCGGGACAGAACTTACTCATATGCAGGGGACTTAACTGTATTGGATTATGTGTTTTTACTATTGTTGCCAACCTTACTCTTCTCACCATTTAAGCATCAGCAAGTCTTTTCTATACACTGAGTTAAGTATGCAATAGTCAGAAATATCCCTCCTTTTATTGGTAAACAGCAAGTACGTTAAAGAAAAAAGCATTTAGTGAACTTTATAATCTTAATTTTAAATATCAACAGCTCAACTTTTGATGACTCAGAACAGGGCTTAAACCCAGTGAGAGAAAACTGGAGATGAGTAGAGACGGCACAAAGGGCTGGATTGTCAAAGCAGACTGACTCACATGAGAAATCTTTCCCAATAACAAGCTTAGCCAATGACTTCAGGAAGACATACAATCACGAGGTACGAGGTGATTCACGAGGTGAATCACGAGGTGAAATGGGGAGGGAATCGGCCCTTCCATGCAGTTACTCCAGTTACTTCTTGCCAGGCAGGATGTGCTCTGGCTCAGGTTATGCAGACAGCCTCTGTGTGATATTTGAGTCTGCATAAATGACACAAAAGAGGGCCATTTTGCTGTGACACATTGTCATTTCACTTCCAGGTGGTTGTATAGCTTATGTGACATTTTCCAGGAAGCCATGCACTATAAATTTGTAGATTCCAGATTTGTTTAGTACAAACAGTTGCAGACAAATGAAGTATATTCTGTTAAAATATTTTCATAGATGAGGACCCTCTTGAGAGGGAGGTGATTAGTGTGTATACCAGGAGACCTGTTGTCTGCTTGACTGTAAGGAGATTTGGTAAATTAGCTTCTTTGTTTCCAAGGGTGTCTCCCCATCTCCCTCCTGCTACAGGAGAGATTGTGGACAGTAGACATTCTGCTTAATGATTTTCTTCCCAGGAGCCATTCTTGAGAAGACAGGGTGAGGGGAGAGTTCATCCACAGGGCAGAAAAGAGATTGGAGGAAAATGCATGTAGTTTACTGGTTGCTGGGTCTTTGGAAAGAATTTCAATCTTTGCTATAATCTTCTCAGCTGAGTCCAGGGAGAAGGCATGACTCTGGAAATACTCTGTAAGTTTGGAGATATTTCAGAGCTGAATATACTCTCTGAGATACCTCCATGACTTAACGTGTCTCAGGGCACAGCTTAACAAGATGGCTAATGTCTTGGAATATAGGAGTTGTGATTGTCAGTGGCTGAGTGCAGTACCTTGTGGACCAGCCTGAGTCATAGCAGTATTATGGAGTTTTGCACATCCAGGCCAGGCATGTTGAGGGAAGATTTATAAATTTACTGTGTTTACAAGAAAGGCATGGAGATAAATGTGACTGCTTCACCATTGGAAGAAGGGATATATAGAGCGTGGACCCATCACTGAGTATCATGGAGGATCACAGAAATGAACAGCAGATGTGATAGAGAAGATGATACCTAGACAAGGCAGGATCAGCTGGGCTCAGGGGAGGCCAGAGATGGTACACGCCATTACATGGACAAGCTGCCCTAGATTCAGTTCCAGGAAAACATGTAAGGCCACTGGAAATCACATAACTTTGGGGAGGGAGGGAAAAAGAAGGGGCGGTGGAGAGCAACAGAAATAGGACTTAATTTGATTTAATTTTACATTGGAAAGGACTGTATTACTGTAAATTGGCAAGATAAATTCTTCTGATGGGAAAACACGTTGTAAGCCAAATTCCACTCAGACATAGAACAATAAATATTATATATATATTTAAAATATTGAATTCATGACAGTGGCATTTCCAACATGCTCTATTCCTTTTGTGCTATGTGCTTAGTCACTCAGTTATGTCCAACTCTTTGTGACCCCATGGACTGTAGCCCGCCAGGCTCCTCTGTCCATGGGGATTCTCCAGGCAAGGATACTGGAGTGAGTTGCTATGCCCTACTTCAGGGGATCTTCCCAACCAGGGATCAAACCCATGTCTCCCACATTGCAGGTAGATTCTTTACCATCATAGCCATAAGGAAGTTCAAGAATATTGCAGTGAGTAGCCTATCTCTTCTCCAGAGAGTCTTTCCATCCCAGAAATCAAGTTGCAGTCCCCTGCATTGCAGGTGAATTCTTTACCAGCTGAGCTACCAGAAAAGCCCCTATTACCTCTGCTGAAGAACAAATAATAGAGGAATTAAAAAAAAAAAAAAAAAACACCTCTGTCTTTACTTGTTGTGGTACCTCGATCATGTTATTAGTCTCCTGGACTCTCAGTTTCTTTACAAAGTAGGTATAGAAAAGTTATGCCCAACCTAGACAGCATATTGAAAATCAGAGACATTACTTTGCCAACAAAGGTCCGTCTAGTCAAGGCTATGGTTTTTCCAGTGGTCATGTATGGATGCGAGAATTGGACTGTGAAGAAAGCTGAGCACCGAAGAATTGATGCTTTTGAACTGTGGTGTTGGAAAAGACTCTTGAGATTCCCTTGGACTGCAAGGAAATCCAACCAGTCCATTCTGAAGGAGATCAGCCCTGGGATTTCTTTGGAGAGAATGATGCTGTAGCTGAAACTCCAGTACTTTGGCCATCTCATGTGAAGAGTTGACTCACTGGAAAAGACTCTGATGCTGGGAGGGATTTGGGACAGGAGGAGAAGGGGACGACCGAGGATGAGATGGCTGGATGGCATCACTGACTTGATGGACATGAGTTTGAGTGAACTCCAGGAGATGGTGATGGACAGGGAGGCCTGGCGTGCTGTGATTCATGGGGTCGCAAAGAGTTGGACACGACTGAGCGACTGAACTGAACTGAACTGAACTGATAGCTATGCTTATTCACACAGTTGCTGTGAAGAGTTAATGAGATGTAAATGAACGCATTTAGCATGTGGTCTGGTACACCTACTGGTAGGTTTCCAATAAGTGTTTGGCAAAGCCTGATCTGAAGCAATGTAATTGATGTGATGCTATTCCTTATCATTTTGCAAATTATTAGTTTGTTTCCATATTAAGACAACTCTTCCCTGACCCTTTGAGATTTGAAGTTACCTCTTTTGTTCTTCTGTTTCTAGGACCAAACATTTCTGCAACCCAAAGATTGTTTGTTGGCCACCAAGTGTTCTACTGTTACTAGAAGAGGAGTTATCGTTGTGAATGGATAAAGAAATGTAGCAGGTACCACAAAGTCCCTTGGTGCTAGTGTGGCCATCGGGTCATAGGTCATCATTGATCAAAGAATCCTTACAAATATGGATCTGAATTATGCCTTACACATTTCTAGATGTAGTCCTCTTATTACTGAACCAAATTTGGGTCTACCTGCCCATGATCAAGTCAATCTACTGAGGGTGAGTGGTGGTGAAGAAGAGAGCAGCATTTATTGCAGGGTGTCAAGCAAGGAGTCCAGTAGGTTTAGTACTCAAAAATACCTGAGCTCCCTGAAGACCTTCAGGGAAAGATTGTTAAAGGCAAGGTGAGGGAGAGGGGTTGTGGAGTTCACTATCCGCTCATGGACACTTTTTCTCCTTGGTTGGTGGTGAGGTAACCAGGAGTCAACATCATCAACCTCTGGTTCTAAGGAACTGGGGTCCACATGCTTGTGGGCAGCATATAGTTAACTTTTCCCACCTGGTGGGCGTTTTAGTATCTACAAAACAATTCAAGGGACATGGCTCAGAATGTTATCTATATCCCTTGAGGAGGAACTAAATGTCCTTGACTGTGTTTAATGGCTAAACTGTTATTATTTTGTCTTGCTTGACTGTTTTCCTTTTTTCCTGGATTTTCTGACTTCTCTGATTAAGTATACTCTTTGAAACCCTGGGAAAGCCTAGGAGGCTAAAGTTTTTCTACGGACAAGGGGCAGAGAGAAGACACTGGATTTAGGGGTGGGGGTTCTGTTCTAGGAAGGCCTTATAGATTCCTGCTCAGTTACACTCTAGGAGCCATTTTTTTGGGGGGGGGGTAACACTGATATTTAATTATTTGAATTCACTGTGGTGTTTTTTGTCGTCCATCATAATTTATATGAAAGGGCAAGACAAACACGATTTCTGATATTTCATTTATTTATTCATTTTTATTTTACAACTGTCAGTGGAAGTACCGATATTATGGGCCTTCATACATTTTCAAGAGTTTCTGTTCTCCTTAAAAGTAATAAATAATACCTGTAAGCTATTGGGAACACTCATTCTCTTATGAGGTCAGGAATGTACAGGTATAAAAGATGCAGTATTTCCCCAGGATATTTTTTTTAAGCACCAATCAAAACTCAACCAGTATCTTCATTTTCAAAAGAAATCCACTGAGCTTCTTTTGTGCTCAGATGCTTTAACAACAGGCATGAAACTAATTAGAGACCAAATGCTACACTACCATGTTGTCCCCTTTGAATGCAGCCCTGGAGATGGAAGGAAGCTGGAGGGGAACATGGCTGAGTGTATCACCCTTTAACAAGTTAGCCCAAAACAAAGCACATTTCTGCCTGCAGTTTCTTGAATTTTACAATTGTTTCCAGGGAAACAAATGTATAATTTAAGCTTTTACAATTTCCAAATTTTCTATTATATATCCCAAGATACATAAACTTAGAGTTACTACTCCAGATCTTTACTGTATCAACTACATTTTCCTTCTTTAAAACTACCAATTCCAAATAATTTGTGTGTTACTGTAGGGGATTTTGAAACCTGTATTAGCTATTTTGAAAAAAAATAACCCAACTAATGTATTTATTACCTTACTAAAAGTCACTGCAATGATCTTTTTAAAAATTCTGTTTAGTATATTTTTAAACTTCTTGTTCCTTCAGCCGCTTTTATTCATTTTTAAAAATTATTTGGAATTTGTAGTTTAAATCATATATTTGTTTTCCTGGAAATTCACTGATAGAAGATTGAAAATATCATAATGAAAGTAGGGAGACTTGGTTTTTGTTCTCAGTTCTGCCACTGACTAGCTCTTTGACCCTGGGCTCTTGATTTCTTCCCTGAACATTTGTTTTCTTTCAAGTAAAATTAAGACACAGTGTTAAAGATTCTTAATTTCTTTTGTTGTTCTAACATCTTTTGAAATTGCTTTATGATTTTTTTTGATGACTTCTGACTTTCTCAGCACTTATCACAAATGTATGATGGTTTTTATCTTTCATAACTCTGCTATTGAGACTAACTCTTGTGGCAATGTGGATGGTCATGAGATCCATTGGGATAATATACCAAAATGGACATTATTTAATAGCAAATAAAACACATTTACATCACGTGGAACCTGGAAGTCCCAGGTTCAGCAAGAAGCATGATATTTCCTGTATGCCTTTAGAGATATGTTAGGAATCCAGGGATAAAATGTATTTTTTCTTATGTGCTCATCACTTTCCTTGAAGTCAGCAGTAGCTCAATACACCCAATGTGCTTAGACACGGCCTTCAATTTACAAATTGTAACAGGTGTCCAAATCGAAACAGGTGTCATTGCTGTCTTTAGCTTGCGTTCTTATTCCGTATAACTCCCAAAGAATGTTTGTCAAGTTCAATTTCAAGTCTGAGAAGCCAGTGTAATGATTTGCTTCCACATCGTGGGCTGAAGTTAGAAATGGAGCAACTGACATGCAGGATGAATTTACTGGCCTGGAGCCACTAATTACAGAGGCTGTGTTGGCAGAACCTGAAATGTTTAGATGAAAAACCCGAAGCTCTGAAGAAGATTGGAAGGAACATTTTCATCTAAAGAAGCAGTGGAATTTTAAATTAAACACGATTGGAAGATGATTGTGTACTAGTTTAAAGTCATCCCAGGCTTTGCATTATTATAGACTTTAAATCAGTAATTTTGTGCAAGAATAATACTTAAACCTGGTTTTATTACCCTCTTCTTCAGAAATCTTGAGATGAGAGAAGAAATCTTCATTATAATAACTGAGATAAAACTGGAATTATAGATGCGAATAAAGTTAACATCCTGGAAGAAAAAATAGGCCTGTATCTACAATTACCTGGAATATAGCTGTATTTGCTGTGTATATCAGATAGAGTCTCTCTCCAAAATTATTTTTGGATTGGATTGATGTAACCAGTTCACATGAAGTTTTTAAGCCCGTCTAACAATCAAAACAGACAAAATGACATATCTGGATAGTATGTTTGATAAACTTAAAGAAATCCAAAGAGACAATTGGGATTTTTATAAGACAAAATTTATATATAAAAAGGCTTAATGACATATTTCTAACTTGTTTCTCAATTTAATTCAATAAAAGAAAGTATGTTGAATTAGTCTCACCTCCACAATGGATAAACTACAGACATTTACAAACAGGAAAAAAATAAAAAGACTCTGAATACTTAACAAAATGACAAATTAGAAAAAAAATAGATTATATGATTTTTTTTTCACGTTTCCAGTGGTAAATCATGCTAATTCAGGATATACTATTATAGAAGGACCCACTTTATATAATCCACTTGAATTTCTAAACAGTATCATTGAGGTTCCACAAAGAACTAGGGTTTAATATATTACATCAGTGTAACATATTTATTTTTCCAAGAAAATAACTAGAAAATAAAGGGCAAGAGCATGGTTATTTCTGTGCTAGAGATGTGCCAACATTTGCATCAGTAGAAGGTTATCAGATTAGTTTTATATTTATTAAAAAGTAAAACTACAGAGTATTTTAATCAGTTAAATATATAATAGTTATTGACATTGGTAGCAGAAAAGCATCTTAGTTTCAGAGATGGTATCCTAAGGTATTAATTTATGGTAATGCAGTAATCAACCAAAGTTAGTATAATTAACAACACAAATTTACACTGAACTTTTTTTTTTTTTTTTTTTTCAAAATCTAAAGCTGCATGATAGAAGTGGGCATAAACTTTTTGGCTTAAAAGTCTAAAAAATAGACTACACAGGAATTAAGTCTAAATATATAATATCATGAATGACATGAACGGGGCAGTTTTTTCTACAAAAACCTTGAAGTGCTAGAATAAATGTACAATTTTCAAAATCTTAGCAATGAATAAAAGTAGAAAAATTTACTTGATATAATGAATAATAGAATTTAAGAACTCTAAAGTTAATGAGAGAACAAGGTTTAATGAAAAAGATTAAAGATTTCTTTTATCAAAAAGCCACATAGAACATTATGTGTGTTCACAATAAGCTAAATAATTCCAATATCAAAGTATTGTTGTTAAAATTTGTTTACCCCATTAATTCATTTTAATCTTATAATAATTGATAAAATATAATATTTATTTATTATAGAGGCATGTAACTATGTAGAAACATGTATTTTAGTTTTTAGAAAACTTCAAATATTTTTGCAGGGTTTATTTGCATATGGACATCTGACTTTATTAATCATTCTTAGCTAACATTAATAGGCTTCCCATATGGTGCAGTGGTAAAGAATCTACTTGCCAATGCAGGAGATGTAGCAGACTCAGGCTGGATCCCTGAATCAGGAAGATCCTCTGGAGTAGGAAACGGCACCCACTCCAGTATTCTTGTCTGAAAAACCACATGGACAGAGGAACTTGGTGGACTACAGTCCATAGTGTCACAAAGAGTCAGACACGACTGAAGGGACTTAGCACGCACAGAAAAAACCAGGAATTACTCTAGATCCATAACATTGCAGCTAAGAATATAATTAAAATTAAATAATTATTCTAAAAATACCTTATAATTATCACATAGTTACATATTTTAATAAAATTTAAGGAAAAGTTTAAATCAATGAGCATTTACTTATTGTAGGTGTTGTGGAATGTATGCACAAAGAATTAGTTTCTACCTCAAGAAGTAATAAACAAAATATCAAGAAATAACAGAAAATTTTGTTAGAAAATTTAAAAAATACCACAGTGATACATGATTATTGTGATATGCATGCTATAAACAATGAGACAGGAATATTATTTCATGTTTACTTTATAACTCAGACACATCACAGTCTTGGTATATGAAGAATAGTTATTGATTTCTAGGTATGGTATTCACATGTGAATTAGTATTGCTATTAATAACATATGAAATGTATTGAATATAAAATATAAAACAGCTGTGAAAAAAATTTGAATCCATCAACTGGCAAAATTTCTTGTATTCACATTTCATTAATGTTTTTTTCTTCCCAGATTAAGGATAAATTTCAGTTCATTCTCTATCTAGGTTTCCATAAATTTTGAATTAAGAGAGCCTATGTTGAAAAGGTTTTATAAGTCTTTCAGGAATCTGAATAAATATGCACATTTTTTTTCTTTCTCCATATATCTGCAATTAAAATTTGTATCTTTCTGAGAAAACTGCAGACTTATAAAGAAAGAATAGCCAAGCTAGTAAAATTAAAATTAGTATCTCTCCAAGGAAATGACACACTCTTGAAGAATGGCCTGGCTGGTTACCATGAGCAGTACTTAAGATCCAGGGAGTGATTTAGCATTGTAAAGTTGCTCTGTTTTTCCCTCTGGTTTTATGAAATGAACTATTGAGCAACAACTTTGTTTATGCCATTAAGATTAAATCTCTGTCAAAATTGTCCTGGAGGAATTCTAAAAGGTCTGGGAAAATGATTTTAGGATTAACAAGGATGTAGTTTTTCACATCAAAAAATATTGTTTTCTGACACCCTAATTTGTGTGTGTGTGTTTGGAGGGTAGCATGAAAAATAACTTAAGAGTGGTAGATAGATATTTCATTAGTGACATCCTGGTTTCCTTTTTGTATATGCAGGTATGAAAAATTTTAGTGTGTCGAGGAGGAATCAGTATGACTTGTTAGAGTTGAATACATTTATAGATGGCTCATTTTTCTATCATATGCTACTCAAACTCTGAAGGCTAAGAGACAGTAATATTCTAAACTGTTTAAAATAAAATAGGTATTAGAATGAAAGATATGATGACTTGGGAAGTTATATGCTACTTTAATTTCCAAAATTAGTTTTAAATGACTGCTTAATAAGTGTTGAATGCTGAATGTGATCATGCTTAAAAGACAAGTACCTTTTTTGATATATCTTTTTATTTTTTAATTGAATAAAAGATTATTTAAATTCTGTAGTACTTTACAATTTTCAAAAGCATCACAACACATGATTCACATAATCTCATAAAACCTCTTTTTCGTTTTCACCTCTTCCTTCTCCCCACTGGTAACCACTAGTTTGTTCTCTGTATCTGTGAGTCTGCTTCTTTTTTGTTTTATTCACTAATCTGTTGTATTTTTTTATATTCTACATGTAAGTGATATTATATAGCATTAGTATTTCTCTGTCGACTTGTTTCAGTTAGCAAAATGCTCTCCAAGTCCATCCAAGTTGTCACAATTGGCAAAATATCATTATTTTTTATGGCTGAGTAGTATTCCATTATATATGTGTGTGTGTGTGTGTGTGTGTGTGTATATACTACACCTTCTTTATCTTCTCATCTGTTGCTATATACTTAGGTTGCTTCCATATTTTAGCAATTGTAAATAATGCTGCTATTAACAGTGTATCTTTTTGAGTTAGTGGGTTTTTATTTTTTTTTTTTATATACCCAGACGTAGAATTGCTGGTCATATGGTAGTTCTTAATTTTAGTCTTTTGAAAAATCCCCATACTGTTTTCCAGAGTGACTGCACTGAGTTACATTCCCACCAATAGCATGTGAATGTTCCCTTTTCACTATATCCTCATCAACATTTGTTTATTTGTATTCTTCTTGATAATAGCCATTCTAACAAGTGTGAGGTGATAACACATTGTGGTTTTGATTTACATTTCCCTGATGATTAGCAAGCTGAGCATCTTTTCCATGTGTCTTTGGCCATCTGTGAAAGGTGACAACTTAAAAAATTTTTTTATTTTATATTGGAGTTGATTGCCATGGGTTAGTTGCAGGCCTACAGCAAAGTGCTTCAGGTATACCTATTCACGTACACATTCTTTTTCACGTTCTTTTCCCATTTCGATTACTATAGAATACTGAGTAGAGTTCCCTGTGCTGTAAAGTAGTCCTTGTTGGTTATCTGTTTTAAATAAGCCGGGTGTACATGCATCATGGATGATCATGGATGTTCTATGCCTACACACTGTGATGAAGCCTTACATTAATAAACTGCTACTGAAAAATTTATTTTCTTTCAAATTCAATTTGTTGTTATAGTTCTTTAGCTTAAAGAAAGAGAGAATTTTTAAAATATAATTGTGAATTTCTCCTGGAAGGATTTTTATATTATAGGAAAAACCTCTTCATGTCAATTTGCTTGCAGCTCATGGTCTTATGGTGCAGCATTCTATTTAGTCAACTTCCTTAGTAGTAACACCTGATCGCGTGAAGAACGTGTGTGTCTCAAAGTGTTAGAGTATTTAACAAGTCTCACAACTTTATGTAATGATCTCACTTTATTCTTAGAATACATTCTAACGAAATGTGAGGTAAAGGAAATTTGTGGGAATTCGGCACACTGATCACAGGAGCAGGATCTATTCCTTGAAGCCTTGTTGGCCTAAACTCCCCACTGACTGAGTTTTCTATAGTTCATTCATTGACCCCTGTTCTCAGCAGTTCATCCTGGTTGGAAAGAGATGGTCACCCAGATATGAGCGCTCGTTTGTGCTACATCTCCCTCTTGTGTGTCGTTTGTGATCATTGTTTATGTTGTCATAACTTAATGTGTTGTCATAATATAATGTGTGTAAGAGTTGCTTGAGATGATTACTGAAAACCAAATGGAGGCTGTCACTACGGGAGTATCTGTATCATGTAGGGCCTATGGCAGCTTTCTGTTGTAAAGACTGTTCAGAGCGGTATTTGACAGTCTTATACAAGCAGGCCAGAACCATCTGATGAGCAAATTATTAGACAATTGATAGAGTTTGTAATAGCAGTAGTAGTAGAAGTCAGAGTAATAAGTATTGTTCTTTTATTTGTATTCACAGTTTTATAGAAACATTTATATGTATCACTTCATAGATATGACTAACTTCATGATAATTTATTCCGTGTTTACTGATGACTCAGGTGCTCAGCTGGAGATGAAGCTCAAAAGACTAGGGAGCTGTACTGAGAGCTACCATGAGGCTAATTTTCACTCAACTCTGAAAGTGCTTGCCTACTTTAATTTTCTTATTTATATCTTTTATTTCTCCCCAAATTAAAAACTTCCCCCCCCAAATTTCTTGAGAGATTATATAATACAGTAATAGACTACACATTGTTGAGAATAATATTTACATGAAACAAAGAAAGCAAAAAAATTCAAGCTCTTCCATAAGGTCAAAATAACAGTGACATATTAACGTTTTAACACCGTATTCTAATTATTTCTTTGAAAGGCACAGTAATATTCAATAAAAAAGGCATTGTGAAAAATAAGAGCCCACATCAGGATTTTCAGATTTTAAAATGGAACAATAAGACAAAGCATCTTAGCAGCTTCACTACAGAGGAGATAATTCCCCATGATGTCAACATTCCAATTTAGATTTTTAATTGCCTTGTACTTCCAGTTATTTAAGCAAGTCTGATAAAGGAAAGAGGGAGATTTTCATGTAGTTTTTCCTTGATGTGACTTCATATTTTAAACTATTTTTTTTAACTGTGCTGTTTTCTTCTTGCTTGGACCAGAAAAAAAAAAATGAATGGAGTTTGAAGTGATATATGAGCCTGTCTTGATTCAAATAAGAAATTCTGAGTTCATAATCTGAAACTTTTTCTTAGTTTCAGGTCACATAGTAAAAAACTGAAACCCAAAACATGCTCTGTCTCTAGGTTTTTTTAAAAAATATTTATTTGTTTACTTATTTTTGGCTGTGCAGGATATCTGTTGCTGTGTGCCTTTTCTCTAGTTGCGGCAAGTGGGGGCTACTCCCTAGTTACAGTTGTGCAGGCTTTTCGTTGCAGCGGCTTCTCTTGTTGCAGATCATAGCCTTCAGGCATGCAGGCTTCAGTAGTGGTTGCACATGACTTGTGGGATCTTCCCCAACCAAGGATCAACCTGTGTCCCCTGCATTAGCAGGCTGATTCTTAACCACTGGCCTACCAGGTAGGTCCTGTCTCTAGATTCTTTAAGACTATTTTGGAATTTATATAATTGGGGAGTTACTTTTTACTCTGAATATGGGAGGAAAAAAAACAAATAAATTCACCCTTATCTTGTGAAACCAAGCAAGTAAACATAATTGTTTTTACTGGATTCCTGTTTTTGCAATTATTGTATGTTAAAACAGTTATGGTTTGGGGTATAATTATTTTCAGTACTCAAAACCTCTTTAGAACATCATAATGCTGGGACTTTGTTTTGAGGTTAAGAAAGCTCTGGATACAAGTAAGATGCCTGAAAAATACTGAAAGTGTTAAATCAGAATAACACTGGCAGAAAAAGGTGAAGTAATATTAGGGAATATTCATTTTGTTTTGAAAGGTGCCTAGACAGTTGTGGCAGGATAGGTAATATGCGGTTGGGTTTTCATCCAGGCTGTTCAATTACATGAGGGATCAGGGGCAATTCCCAATGGCTCTGCCACACTTCTCTCCCCTATTATTTCTTATTTTAGAACTTTGATTTTGCTTTAACAAAATGCATGAAATGCTTACCTCAGGCCAAACTATTCACCTATGTGTCTTTTCTTGAAATAGCTGCAATTTGCAGCTTCTAGAGATAAAGAGGTCAATTTGTTTTATATAATGTGAAATTACTCAGGAAATACTCTTGATGTTTAGACTTGGGAACTGAGGTTTCAAATATTTGCTCTGTCCCCAGGAGTGACCCTGGATGGAACAGCCACCTGTTCCTGGAGCAGTGATGCTCCTGGGTCCCCTGCTCACCCTCACCCATCTCCGGTTCCCATCTTCTTCCTGAAATCTCGGTCCCGCTGCTCCTGCACACCGCTCTGCACTTGGACTGGATGGAGCATCGGGCCTTCTCAGTAATGTGGAGATTGACACCCTTCATAGGGCAAAGCTAAAGGTAGATTGTGAGCATTGGGTCGCTTCAGTAGTGTCTGACTCTTTGCCACCCCATGGATTGTAGCCTGCCAGTCTCCTCTGTCCATGGGATTCTCCAGACAAGATTACTGGAGTGGGTTGCCATGCCCTTCTCCAGAGGATCTTCCTGACTCTGGGATCAAACTTGCGAAAGCCCTAAAGCTAGATTAGCACCTAGATTAGAGCAAGATGTTTTGCATCTGGAATAAATGTTTGCAATTTTGTGCTCTTGCCTCAGGAATCTCTTGTCACTGGGGTGAATATTCATATGAATGTTTTGTTTGAATAAGCCAGTACATTTATTTATTTACTTAGTATTATTTTACAAAAACTTTAGCGGGCTTACAAGAAATTACAACAAATGTGAAGACGTAGGTAGAGTTTATGACACACTATCTGTTCTCAATTGAGCGTCTAGACCTTTCTATATGTGTCTTTTTTGCTTAATGGTACTCTTTAGGTAATTATTTGATCCCTGGGTCAGGAAGATCCCCTGGAGAGGGCAATGGCACCCCACTTCAGTATTCTTGCTTGGAGAGTTCCACGGATCAGGGGAGCCTGGTGGGCTACAACTCATGGGGTCGCAAAGATTCAGAAATGATAATACTTTCGCTTTTCACAAAGTCTCACTGCTGCTGCTGCTAAGTCACTTCAGTCGTGTCCGACTCTGTGTGACCCCATAGACGGCAGCCCACCAGGCTCCCCCATCCCTGGGATTCTCCAGGCAAGAACACTGGAGTGGGTTGCCATTTCCACAGTTAATGATGGGATCATTCATGTACAGTGGTCCAGTCGTTTCTCTGAAGGTTGTAAATTCCTCGAACTCACTGGAAACTCTGTGTCATTGCTGAACGGTTGCAATTCAGAAATGATAATACTTTCGCTTTTCACAAAGTCTCACTGCTGCTGCTGCTAAGTCACTTCAGTCGTGTCCGACTCTGTGTGACCCCATAGACGGCAGCCCACCAGGCTCCCCCATCCCTGGGATTCTCCAGGCAAGAACACTGGAGTGGGTTGCCATTTCCACAGTTAATGATGGGATCATTCATGTACAGTGGTCCAGTCGTTTCTCTGAAGGTTGTAAATTCCTCGAACTCACTGGAAACTCTGTGTCATTGCTGAACGGTTGCCCTGAGGAGGGTGGGATTCATTGCCCCACCCAAAATCTGGTCTGAATGTCGAGACTGATGAGACGGCACATACACTGCGAGGGTGTGAGGAGGTGTGCCACTCATACAAAGAGGATCTCTGAGGGATGCAGGGCGGGTTGCCAAGGGGATCTGAAAGTGGCTTGGGTGCTGGCGGAGGCACATGGCTTGGATTTTTCTTGAAGTTAGAGGGTAGGTGAGCTGAGAGTTCCCAGGCAGGGTGGGGGCTCGCAAGTTTGGACTCCAAACTGATAGAGACCTATATGGTGTAGAGCACAGGCTTTCTTATTGGTTGCCCAGATGTGGGGTAAGGGGAAAGGGGGAGAACCAGGGCCTAAACGCCATCTGTGATGAGCCATCAAAGGTGGAGTCAAACTTTTTACTTAATAGCAGTGAGCATCACCTTTGTAAACCAGTCCCTCTTCTCCACCTGCACTGTCAGCTGTCTGTCACTATCACCTTTTACTTTGCTTCCTTCCTTCCTTCTTTATTTTCATGGAACTGTTCACCAGCTAACAGATGAGTGTCTCTGCTCATTGTTTGCATCGTCCAGCTGCAGTTGTGAGTTCCCGAGAGTTAAGATGACATCTGTCTACTGCTA
Organism: Aepyceros melampus; assembly: GCA_006408695.1. NCBI lineage: Eukaryota > Metazoa > Chordata > Mammalia > Artiodactyla > Bovidae > Aepyceros > Aepyceros melampus. Next base: position 69,793 of record SJXQ01006510.1, read on the forward strand.
TATCCTCAGCACCTAAACAGTGCAGGAAGCATAATAGGTACACAGGTTTTTCAAAAATAAGTGTTTTCCATCAGCTTTACAAGACTGTATGTGCCAGACTGTGGCTGCTTCTAACAAAGTTGAATCCAGTGATTTAGAGGATTGCTTTGTGCTTCAGTAAATATTAGTGGAAAGAATTCATCCTTTTAGTTACTTTAATAGAGCACATTTATTTTTGGATTTTTTTTGTTCTTATTTATTTATATTTTAATTGAAGTGTAGTTCATTTACAGTGTTGTATTAGTTTCAGGTGTGCAATGAAGTGACTCAGTTATTTGGACACTTATTCTTTTTCACATTCTTTCCATTATAAGTTATTATGGAATACTGAATAGGGTTAGTTCCCTGTGCTCTCCAGCGGCTCTTTGTTATTTTTCAGTTTTATGTATAGTGGTATGTCTGTAAATCCCAAACCCCTAATATATCCCTCCACCCCTTTGTTAACCATAATTCATTTTGTATGTCTGTGAGTCTGTTTCTATTTTGTAAATAAGTTAACTTGGGTCATTGTTTTTGGGATTCCACATATAAGTGATATGTCTTATGATAGTTACTTGTATTCGATTCACTTCCCTTAGCATGGTGATTTCTGGGTCCGTCCATGTTGCTGCAAAGGGCATTATTTGGGGGAAATGTATAGCACTTTTGCAAGGTTCTCATAACTTTTTAAAACATTATTGATGTTTAGCTGATTTAAGGTTTTCCTCAGAGTTTTTACTTTCAATAAAGAGACTAAACATATCTTTTATGAAATTGTGCCTCATTTTAGTCCTGAAATAGAGCAAAATCAAGTTTATTGAGTCTTATTGATTTGCTTAAAAGTTCGGACAGAGCAGCAAATTTACTGAAGAATTGGGAACTCACATCTGATGACAAAAATATGCTGAAATTTTAAAGATTTAGAGATTATGCAGACTTGGCTACTCTTGTTCACAGAAAGCAACAAGAAATATCTTAATTTCTGGAACACTAAATGAATTTTCAATTTAAAATCAACTATGTAAATACAGGACAGGACAGTTGAAGTCAAGGAAAAATCTAATGAATAGCTTTAGGTGGAATTAATTATGTGTATTTATTAATATATCAAAATATCCCATCCAACATAAATAAGCATATAGACAGACACATAGATAAATAAGGAAATAAATTACATAAATTAGATATTGCTCTGCTTTCTGACCTAACCCACATGAGAAAATAGAGATTGTCTAGAAACTAAACAATACTTTTTGATTTATTACATGTTCTGAGACTTAGGCTGGTTATTTTTAGTACTTAAACATTTAGTTCACTCTAATTTAGTAACTTCTTACAAAGGAATTTGGTATTTCGCAGCTGTGCAGTTATATGGCTGCTGGACTCCACAGCTGACTACAATGCTGTCATTGCTGGGGAAAGGAGGCCCAACCCAATCCCCTTCCTTGTGTCCACGCCTTGGTTAGGTTAGCTTTGCACTGCCTGCCTTTTACCAAGTGAAGGAGGTGGAGTGCGGTGTGCTCTTCAGAGTCGTCTGTTGCTCAGCAACCAGGTCTTCCCTCTTAGGAAACAGGTCAGGAGAAAGGAACAAAGGTGAGGGGGTGATTAAATGTTGGTCTGCCATCTCTGATAAAGGAGAAATCCTCTGAAAAGATATCATTCTGGATAGATATGAAACCCAAGGGAAACAAATTAATTTCATTAGGCAAAGGGTTAATATCTGTTTACTAGAAATGCTATTTCTCCTATCACCTGGAGGAAAGTTTTCGTGGTTTTAAATAGCGTCTAAGACCAATAGCATTCTACTTGATAAAGTTAGAAAATTTGATATGACTGTCACCTCAAGGTCAAACCAAAAAAAAAATCAGTTTTAAAGAATGGATGTTTTATTTCATATAGGTCATTTATTTAGTTATTCAGAGGCACTTAAATGTCATAACAAACTCTGGCTTTTTTATGAAATAAAAATTTCATTTTTTTCTCCTCTTACTTTGGAATTTGAATTGATGGTGTTTGTCAAAAAACAAAACAAAACCACAAAAAACAATGAAAAACTACGTCGCAGAGTCTTGACTCTTTCTAATTGGAAAATTGAAACAGAAAGTACTCTTTTTTAATGAAAATTTTCTTTCATGTATTAAATGATGTGAACCTGTGATAACTGTATACCATTTGGTGAATTTACAGTCTAAAAAAATTAAAATTAAGATCTGCAAACATATGGTACAACAGACATTTGGGCTAGGAATAGTAGTCAGGAAAAAAGAGTCCATGATTATTTAAAAGTCCTCTCTTACTTCCCCTGGTAAGTCAAATTTTCTTTTAAAAAATATTTTGTCTCAGCTGATATAATTATACATGCTAAACTATCACACATTTTTTTCTATATGACATATGCTATTTAAAAGGGATGCTGTGCCACTTCAGTTCTTTGTGGTTAAGACCTATTCTCAGGAGTAGCACTTCTCAGTTTTAAGATGTGAGTCACTTAAGAGAATGTGGTGTCACTCTTCCCACAGCCTCCAAAGGGAATAGCTAAGGGTTGACCCGGGACACTGTGGGTGCTTCTGTGTGTGCGTTGATGACTCCACCAGAACCTCAGACTGGATCTAAGTAATACTTTATGCATCTATTTGTTTACAGTTCATTCTTTCACTCATTCATTGACGATTCAGCTTTTACAAGGTCAGGGGTAAATACAAATAAATTAATTTGGCAACAATTTACTGCTTCCCAGATGTAAATTTCTCAGTAGAGAATATATTGGCTTTGAGAATTGTAGACAACTTAAGTATATTTAGAATCCCACAGGAAAATATGGAAGAAGAGCCAGCCTTTTTTTATTCATGATTAGCTCACTAAATTACAAATTCAAAAATCTATCTCTACTTTGTCTTCTGTAAAATGGTATTTAAATTTCCTTTTATATCTGTGAAGAGGTATCAGTTTGGAGATCTTATTTTTAAATGTATTTTAGATCTTAGCTTACTCCTTGGAAGAAAAGTTATGACCAACCTAGATAGCATATTGAACATCAGAGACATTATTTTGCCGACTAAGGTCCGTCTAGCCAAGGCTATGGTTTTTCCTGTGGTCATGTATGGATGTGAGAGTTGGACTGTGAAGAAGGCTGAGCACCGAAGAATCGATGCTTTTAGTATGAGGAATAATGGAAAATTATCACATGCACATATATTTGTATTTTATGGTGACCCTGTAGACTTAGTTCAGCAGATCATAACTGTAATTTATATCTTTATGTGTATATCTGTCCTTAGAGCTGGGACATTTTCCATCCATAACTTTCTCGCTCCCACTTTTCAGTTCTCATGCTGGCAGTTAAACCTCAGAAGCATCCACCCACTTCCAAAATCATGTCCTGACCCCTGTGTTATGGTTCAGCTCCCTTTGCTTAAACATGAGGAGGTCACATTCTGAGGGACTGTTGTTGCTCTTTAGTCCTAAGTTGTGTCTGACTCTTTGCGACCCTAAGGACTGTAGCCCAATAGGTTCCTCTGACCGTGGGATTTCTCAGGCAAGAATTTTGGAATGGGTTGCCATTTCCTTCTCCAGGGAATTTTCCTGACCCAGAGATTGAACCTCTGTCTTCTGTTTGGCAGCAAATCCTTTACCACTGAGCCACCTGGGAAGCCCCCTGCGTGGGATAACTTTCCTCAAAACCCATGATATGTAAGGTGAATTCCCAGAAAACATCTACTTCTGCTTCATTGACTATGCTAAAGCCTTTAACTGTCTGGATTACAACAAACTGTAGAAAATTCTTAAAGAAATGGGAATACCAGACAACCTTACCTGCCTCCTGAGAAACCTGTATGCAAGTCAAGAAGCAACAGTTAGAACTGGACATGGAACAACAGACATCTGTTTGGCAGCAAATCCTTTACCACTGAGCCACCTGGGAAGCCCCCTGCGTGGGATAACTTTCCTCAAAACCCATGATATGTAAGGTGAATTCCCAGAAAACATCTACTTCTGCTTCATTGACTATGCTAAAGCCTTTAACTGTCTGGATTACAACAAACTGTAGAAAATTCTTAAAGAAATGGGAATACCAGACAATCTTACCTGCCTCCTGAGAAACTTGTATGCAAGTCAAGAAGCAACAGTTAGAACTGGACATGGAACAACAGACAGTCCAAACAGGAAAAGGAGTACATCAAGGCTGTGTATCGTCACCCTGCTTATTGAACTTCTATGTCGAGTACATCATGAGAATAGCTGGGCTGGATGAAGCGCAAACTAGAATCAAGATTGCTGGGAGAAAGCAACAGGACTAGACCTGGAGGAACGTACTGATTCAAAACTGGAAAAGGAGTATGTCAAGGCTGTATGTTGTCACCCAGCTTATTTAACTTTTATGAAATGTGAAATGCCAGGCTGGATGAATCACAAGCTGGAATCAAGACTAAAAGTGAAAGTCACTCAGTCATGTCCAACTCTGTGTGACTCCATGGACTGTACAGTCCATGGAATTCTCCAGGCCAGAATAATGGGGTGGGTAACCAAACCATTCCCTTCTCCAGGGGGTCTTCCCAACCTAAGGATCTAACCCAGGTCTCTCACATCCCAGGCAGATTCTTTACCAGCTGAGCCGCAAGGGAAGCCTGGAATCAAGATTGCCAGGAGAAACAACAACCTCAGGTTGCAGATGTTACCACTCTAATGACAGAAAGTGAAGAGGAATTAAAGAGACTCTTGATGCGGATGAAAGAAGAGAGTGAAAATGCTGGCTTAAAACTCAACATTCAAAAAAAATAAGATCATGGCATCTGGTCCCATGGCATCTGGTCCCATCACTTCATGACAAATAGAAGGAGAAAAAGTGGAATCAGTGGCAGATTTTATTTTTTTGGGCTCCAAAATCACTGCAAATGGTGGCTGCAGCCATGAAACTAAAAGACACTTGCTCCTTGGAAGGAAAGCTATGACAAATCTAGACAATGTATTAAAAGGCAGAGACAGAACATTGCCAACAAATGTCAATATAGTCAAAACTATAGTTTTTCCAATAGTCATGTATGAATGTGAGAATCAAACCATAAGGAAGGCTGAGCACCAAACAATTGATGTTTTAGAACTGTGGTGCTGGAGAAGACTCTGGAGAGTCCCTCGGACAGCAAGGAGATCAGACCGGTTAATCCTAAAGGAAATCAACCCTGGAACTGATGCTGAAGGTGACGCTCCAATACTTTGGCCACCTGATGTGAAGAGCCGACTTATTGGAAAAGCCTCTGATGCTGGGAAAGGTTGAGGGCAGGAGAAGGGGATGACAGAAGATCAAATGGTTGGATGGCGTCACCGACTCATTGGACATGAATTTGTGCAAACTCCGGGAGACTGTGAATAACAGGGAAGCCAGGCATGCTGCAGTCCATGGGATCCTAAAGAGTAGGACACAGCAGCAGAATAACAATAGCAACATTTCTATTTTAACATGGCCTGGCTGGGTTTTGCTTTGGGGGAAAATTTGCCAAAAATATGCTTCTGATATTTTGTCGCAATGTGCCTTTTTAATAAGAAAATAACACAGCCTCATATAACTTTGGCAGGTATAGCTAACCTCTGGACTCTCTTGCTTTATAAGATTGTTTCGCAACTGTGCAGACTAGCAGTGTGTCAAACAATTTGCATTTAAACGTGATGATCAGGAAAAAGAGGTTTTTTTAAAACATAAAGCTCAGATTAAGAATATATTGTACATGCAAATATGCTGATTTAGATGCAGAGGATGAATTCTAACAGTGGGCAAATCTAGAAATTAAGGCTAACACTTTTCCTGAGTGCCCAGTAATGTCGAATTACAATTGAACACCTATAGAAATAAACGTGACATCCGAATGGTTACCAAATGAATATATTATGCTCTGTGATGTTTCACTGAATTCTAAATGAGTGCAGAATGGTGACATACCAAGAGGTGCTGAAGTACTTCAGACACACTCAGTCAAATGTGTGCGGTTAAATAAAAATCCGTGGAATGTTCCTTATATAAAATGAGTTTTTCCTGTTCAGAGGCAAAGTAGAGCAATTTATTTTTTTCTTTTACAGACTCATCACAAGTATGAGTTCACTTTAATAAACTTGCTTCAGCTTTTAAAGAAACTCTTGCAGTTTGAAAGTTACATTGCAGTGTTTTTGAATGCTAATGTGATGTTACAATCTTGCCTTTATTGTGTCCTGTGGCACTTCAGTCGCTCAGTTGGACTCATGCCAACCCCAGGGACTGCAGCACCCTGTGACGCTTACCCTGTGACCCTGTGACACTTAGTAAGGGCCCCGTGGCCCTTACTAAGCTACATTTTCTGTGTTTATTCAGTGAAGTAGTTGTGAGTTGGTTAAGTGGACTAATGGGCAAAATACGTTAATGCAACTGAAAGGCTTTCCAATAAACTAGGGAGTTGGGATGTTTTAATTAGTTAAATGTCCTGGTTAATATGCACTTTTTACTAAATCTATATAAGAAATCTTAAATGTGCTACATTGAGGTGACACTATATTCCAAGCGCCTACTCCCTTTGATGGCTGTAGATTAATGATTGATGTTGTTCAATTGCTAAGTCATGTCTGACTCTTTGAAACCCTTTGGACTGCAGCACGCCAGGCTCCTCTGTCCTCGATGACCCCCCGGCATTGGCTCAAATTTATGTCCATCGAGTCAGTGGTGCTATCTCACTACCTCATGTCAGTCACATATTGGACACCTTCTGACCTGGGGGGCTCACCTTCCAGTGTCATAGTTTTTTGCCTTTTCATATTTTTCATGGGGTTCTTGTAGCAAGAATACTGGAGTGGGTTCCCAGTTTCCTCCTCCAGTGGGCCACACTTGATCAGAACTTCTCTATGACCCAACCGTCTTGGGTGGCCCTGCCCAGCATGGCTCACAGCTTCTTTGAGTTAATGCAAATTCCTCTGTCAGGACAAGGCTGTGATCCATGAGGAATGAATGGTTAGGGAGTGAATTTCAAAGAGTAAGCTGGTCAACAATGGCCCCTCTGAGGACAACTCTCTGAGGTGGGATCTGCTCCAACAACTGGAGGCGCAGACAACACCCCTTGAGTTTCAGGTCCACGTGTGACGAGGACATCCTGGGACAGAGTTGAGTCAGAGAGGAGGGCAGAAGGGAGCCCTGGGAGCTCTTCTCCAGGGGCCATGGACAGAGGGAGCAGGGAGAACTAAGGACGCAGGAAACACTGCCGCAGCCCAGCTCACATCTCCTCAGCCGTTCACCTTGGAATCCAACCTAGGAAAGTCATAAAACATTGCAAATCCCAAGTCTGCCAGTGACTTGCTATGAGGCGTTGGTGAGCCCTCTCTGTTTCCGTTGTCACACTATGAAATGGGAGTAGGTGTAGATTGCTCGGTCATTGCAGGTTTGGCAGCATCACTTGCGTTATACAGCACGAAGTTCACCTGACCAATTAATGGCCGTGGTTACCAATATTTCTCTGGATCTCCCAAGGACCCCACACCCCAGGAGCTGACTGTCCAGACCTGCTCCACAGTAACGCTTGCACCAAGACCCCTTCCATGCCCCCCGCGCCCTCATCTTCCTCGACTCCCTGCTTCATCCCTGGCACATTAGCCCACAGGTATGCTCATTCCTCCTACAGTCAAATCCTTTGCCTTAGGGGTTTTCATCCTAGATGCTGTCTTGATCTTCAAATAAATAATGCTCGTTTCTTGTGGTTTTAGCTTAAATATCTCCACCTCTGTTAGGTCTTCTCTGAGCGTCAAATCTGCTAATAAAATTAGTTTTAAAAATATGAAAATAAAAATAAAAGTTTTATATGAAAATCACATAAAATTTTTCAAACCACCCTACTTAACTTTCCCCTAGCCAGTATTACTGTCTCATATTTTCTTGATGTATTTATCGATGGACTGTTTTTGCCCCCACTAGAATGCAAACTGCTTGCGAGCAGAGTCTGGTTTAATCTGTTCTATCTCTCCTCTACCTACTCTGGTGCTTAAATAAATAAAGGTGCTCAGTAAATACCTGTTGGATGAATAAGCGTGTAGCGCAAGATGGCTTGGGGGAAGAAGAGAGTGAAAATGCTGGCTTAAAACTCAACATTCAAAAAAAATAAGATCATGGCATCTGGTCCCATGGCATCTGGTCCCATCACTTCATGACAAATAGAAGGAGAAAAAGTGGAATCAGTGGCAGATTTTATTTTTTTGGGCTCCAAAATCACTGCAAATGGTGGCTGCAGCCATGAAATTAAAAGACACTTGCTCCTTGGAAGGAAAGCTATGACAAATCTAGACAATGTATTAAAAGGCAGAGACAGAACATTGCCAACAAATGTCAATATAGTCAAAACTATAGTTTTTCCAATAGTCATGTATGAATGTGAGAATCAAACCATAAGGAAGGCTGAGCACCAAACAATTGATGTTTTAGAACTGTGGTGCTGGAGAAGACTCTGGAGAGTCCCTTGGACAGCAAGGAGATCAGACCGGTTAATCCTAAAGGAAATCAACCCTGGAACTGATGCTGAAGGTGACGCTCCAATACTTTGGCCACCTGATGTGAAGAGCCGACTTATTGGAAAAGCCTCTGATGCTGGGAAAGGTTGAGGGCAGGAGAAGGGGATGACAGAAGATCAAATGGTTGGATGGCGTCACCGACTCATTGGACATGAATTTGAGCAAACTCCGGGAGACTGTGAATAACAGGGAAGCCAGGCATGCTGCAGTCCATGGGATCCTAAAGAGTAGGACACAGCAGCAGAATAACAATAGCAACATTTCTATTTTAACATGGCCTGGCTGGGTTTTGCTTTGGGGGAAAATTTGCCAAAAATATGCTTCTGATATTTTGTCGCAATGTGCCTTTTTAATAAGAAAATAACACAGCCTCATATAACTTTGGCAGGTATAGCTAACCTCTGGACTCTCTTGCTTTATAAGATTGTTTCGCAACTGTGCAGACTAGCAGTGTGTCAAACAATTTGCATTTAAACGTGATGATCAGGAAAAAGAGGTTTTTTTTAAAACATAAAGCTCAGATTAAGAATATATTGTACATGCAAATATGCTGATTTAGATGCAGAGGATGAATTCTAACAGTGGGCAAATCTAGAAATTAAGGCTAACACTTTTCCTGAGTGCCCAGTAATGTCGAATTACAATTGAACACCTATAGAAATAAACGTGACATCCGAATGGTTACCAAATGAATATATTATGCTCTGTGATGTTTCACTGAATTCTAAATGAGTGCAGAATGGTGACATACCAAGAGGTGCTGAAGTACTTCAGACACACTCAGTCAAATGTGTGCGGTTAAATAAAAATCCGTGGAATGTTCCTTATATAAAATGAGTTTTTCCTGTTCAGAGGCAAAGTAGAGCAATTTATTTTTTTCTTTTACAGACTCATCACAAGTATGAGTTCACTTTAATAAACTTGCTTCAGCTTTTAAAGAAACTCTTGCAGTTTGAAAGTTACATTGCAGTGTTTTTGAATGCTAATGTGATGTTACAATCTTGCCTTTATTGTGTCCTGTGGCACTTCAGTGGCTCAGTTGGACTCATGTCAACCCCAGGGACTGCAGCACCCTGTGACGCTTACCCTGTGACCCTGTGACACTTAGTAAGGGCCCCGTGGCCCTTACTAAGCTACATTTTCTGTGTTTATTCAGTGAAGTAGTTGTGAGTTGGTTAAATGGACTAATGGGCAAAATACGTTAATGCAACTGAAAGGCTTTCCAATAAACTAGGGAGTTGGGATGTTTTAATTAGTTAAATGTCCTGGTTAATATGCACTTTTTACTAAATCTATATAAGAAATCTTAAATGTGCTACATTGAGGTGACACTATATTCCAAGCGCCTACTCCCTTTGATGGCTGTAGATTAATGATTGATGTTGTTCAATTGCTAAGTCATGTCTGACTCTTTGAAACCCTTCGGACTGCAGCACGCCAGGCTCCTCTGTCCTCGATGATCCCCCGGCATTGGCTCAAATTTATGTCCATCGAGTCAGTGATGCTATCTCACTACCTCATGTCAGTCACATATTGGACACCTTCTGACATGGGGGGCTCATCTTCCAGTGTCATAGTTTTTTGCCTTTTCATATTTTTCATGGGGTTCTTGTAGCAAGAATACTGGAGTGGGTTCCCAGTTTCCTCTTCCAGTGGGCCACACTTGATCAGAACTTCTCTATGACCCAACCGTCTTGGGTGGCCCTGCCCAGCATGGTTCACAGCTTCTTTGAGTTAATGCAAATTCCTCTGTCAGGACAAGGCTGTGATCCATGAGGAATGAATGGTTAGGGAGTGAATTTCAAAGAGTAAGCTGGTCAACAATGGCCCCTCTGAGGACAACTCTCTGAGGTGGGATCTGCTCCAACAACTGGAGGCGCAGACAACACCCCTTGAGTTTCAGGTCCACGTGTGACGAGGACATCCTGGGACAGAGTTGAGTCAGAGAGGAGGGCAGAAGGGAGCCCTGGGAGCTCTTCTCCAGGGGCCATGGACAGAGGGAGCAGGGAGAACTAAGGACGCAGGAAACACTGCCGCAGCCCAGCTCACGTCTCCTCAGCCGTTCACCTTGGAATCCAACCTAGGAAAGTCATAAAACATTGCAAATCCCAAGTCTGCCAGTGACTTGCTATGAGGCGTTGGTGAGCCCTCTCTGTTTCCGTTGTCACACTATGAAATGGGAGTAGGTGTAGATTGCTCGGTCATTGCAGGTTTGGCAGCATCACTTGCGTTATACAGCACGAAGTTCACCTGACCAATTAATGGCCGTGGTTACCAATATTTCTCTGGATCTCCCAAGGACCCCACACCCCAGGAGCTGACTGTCCAGACCTGCTCCACAGTAACGCTTGCACCAAGACCCCTTCCATGCCCCCCGCGCCCTCATCTTCCTCGACTCCCTGCTTCATCCCTGGCACATTAGCCCACAGGTATGCTCATTCCTCCTACAGTCAAATCCTTTGCCTTAGGGGTTTTCATCCTAGATGCTGTCTTGATCTTCAAATAAATAATGCTCGTTTCTTGTGGTTTTAGCTTAAATATCTCCACCTCTGTTAGGTCTTCTCTGAGCGTCAAATCTGCTAATAAAATTAGTTTTAAAAATATGAAAATAAAAATAAAAGTTTTATATGAAAATCACATAAAATTTTTCAAACCACCCTACTTAACTTTCCCCTAGCCAGTATTACTGTCTCATATTTTCTTGATGTATTTATCGATGGACTGTTTTTGCCCCCACTAGAATGCAAACTGCTTGCGAGCAGAGTCTGGTTTAATCTGTTCTATCTCTCCTCTACCTACTCTGGTGCTTAAATAAATAAAGGTGCTCAGTAAATACCTGTTGGATGAATAAGCGTGTAGCGCAAGATGGCTTGGGGGCTTCGTTTGCATTTTCTACGTGTGGGGAAGCCCCTCCTGGCTGCAGGCCTTCATCTCTCAGTGTGTAGATGTGGGTGGCGGGAGGTTCTGATTTCCTCAGGGTGTTCTGAGGTCTCTTTCCCTCAGATGCGGGCTGACGACTGCTCACTGCTTCTCCTTTTCTTCTCTTCCTGTCCCTCCTCCTCCTCCACTTTGTTCTCCTTCTTTGTCTTCTGTTCCTTCTTTTGCTCCTCCTCCTCCTTCTTCTGGCTCAGTTTGCCTTAGCCTGTCCAGAGACCCAATTTAAGTTTTCCCCATTCAGGAGCAGTCAGTGTGGAATGAAAGCAGCTGGAGTTACAGTCAATAAGGAGCAAATTAAGAACAAGATACTTGTGAATTCAGGTTTCTGTATAGGGCTCATAAGGAAAGTGTGGAGCTATAAATTGCCTCGTGTCCATTGAGAATTCAGGACCACTGGATAAAAAGAGAATAATAGTGTGATGACCTCTTTATTTTCCAAAAGACACATGGAAGCTGTCCAGAGAAGCTATAGGCCCCTTACGGGGCCCAAGACACACTCGCTAACGGTTGCTGAAAGTCCAGTGGAAATCTGCTGGGGTCCTGAAATGGAAGCAGACTTGAGGAGAGCTGATTATCTGGAATGAGTGTCTTTCTTTATTCTCTAAAATTTCAACTCTTTGACTTCCAAGAACATCTGATTCAAATAATCATATCTTATTCATTCTGTATATTGCTGCTATTGTTCAGTCGATAAGTCGTGTCCGACTCTTTGTGACCCCATGGACTGCAGCACACCAGGCTTCCCTGTCCTTTACCATCTCCCAGAGCCTGCTCAAACTGATGTCCATCGAGCTGGTGATGCCATCCAGCCATCTCATCCTCTGTCATCCCCTTCTCCTCCTGCCTTCAATCTTTCCCAGCATCAGGGTCTTTTCCAGGGAGTTGGCTGTTCATGTCAGGTGGCCAAAGTATCACATAATCATATCTTATTAATTCTGTATGTAGAAGATAAATTAAGAAACACCAATATTCACTACCTCCTGGTAGTTTAAATCCCTCTCATGGGGCATTTCTTCTGGGTTTCCTTTGGTTAGTCAGCTTGCTTTGCCTGGTTTTGAGTCTGTATTGGTTTATCTCGGGGTATTCCCGTGTGTGCGTGCCTGTCTCTTAGCCAAGTGAAGGGGTCTATGTGTAGCTTCACACCACCCTTCTTCTGACCTCCAATGCACTTTATAGTCAGGAAGTTCTCCTCGATCTCGAGAATGAGAAATATGTCGCTTATCTTTAATCATGGTGGGGCTTAGCTTCTATTGTGCTCCTACTTTCTTCATATTGGAGTATTGGTCCACAGGGATCTTGTGTGCTAACCCTGAGCCCTTCTAGCTCCTGACTCAGGGGGACTGTATATTTATTTTTAAAAGTCCACATATAAGAGGAGCAGGGCAGTTCAAAGCAATGTTGTTCAAGGGTCAACTTTAATTTTGCCGACTTTGTTATTTTGTCATTACTAATTGAACCTTAAAATTATGCTCAGTTCTATTATTTTAAACTTTCTCATGAAATGGGTTACCAGTATTAATCTATAGGCATGCATAGACCTGTACTTTAATCTTCAAATGGCACACTTGTACTATACTTTAATCTTCAAATGGCACACTTGTACTTTAGTTACAGATGGCCTCAATCCTAGCCAGTTACACTTTCAAAGAGCAGAATGTGTTTCTAACTGCTTAGGGTCAAGTACATGAATGCTTAACAGTATGTACTCTCAATGGTTTATGGCAATTATCTGAGCTATCTTTGCAAATATCCAAGTGGTAATAATGCTCATATTTGAGCATTAGCTGGGAATGTTATTGTCTTCACTTACCTGCCAAATGTGCAATAAAGCAGCTTATCCTTTAGATGGCTATTAAATCTTTAATGTTCAATTATTTCCAAGTCTGTGACCACTATTTTATTTCATATGGTTATTTTAATTAAATTATTGACTTACAGTTATGAAGTATCTTGTTGCATGGCTAATATTTAGTGAATATCTGACTGAATGATTTCTGCATTGTTGAATTGATCAATCAGATCTCCTCAGCACAGGAATAATATTTTATATTGTACTCTCCTATAACAGCAGTTACAGTAAAGAATAGGGCCTTGGACTTGATAAGATGTACATAAAGGAAGTGAACAATGTCTGCTCTGCACAGTTTGGTGGTGAAATGATAGTGCTATGGCAACTGTATGGAATGGATGTGTGGTGTTTTTTTTTTTTTTTTAATAAAGAGAAGATTGCTTCACACTTTTAATTTCAATTAACACGAAATTGTAGAATATAAAATTCCATAATTATGGAAATTAGGAAGCAAGTGTATTGACATTTAGTATAGTTCAAAATAATGAGCGGAAACTAAGGAAAATGAAGCTCAGAAACTATTACCAGCTTAATGTTTAGAAAGTTTAAATCTTGGTGGAGATTTAATCTGAGAGCAATCCAATTTCTTGTTATTAAAAATGGTTTTGTTCTTTGTAGTTCCCATTTACAACAAAGTTCATTAAAATTTAAATTTCTTATTATTTTTCGGAAACATGTAAGAATTCACCAAAGGTTACAGTCAGGGTAAGGGTTGACTATGGGGGCTAGCACCCTGTATTTCTCTTCTTCCTGGCAATTTGGCATTTGAAAGGACAGCTAAATGGTGTCGAAAGCTGTACTCTTTCGTGTGTGTGTGTGTGTGTGTGTGTGTGTGTTAGTCATTAGGTCATGTCCAACTCTTTGCAACCCCATGGACTGTAGCTTACCAGGCTACTCTGTCCATGCAATTCTCCAGGCAAGGATACTGGAGTGGGTAGCCGTTCCCTTCACCAGGGGATCTCCCCAACCTGTGTCTCCTGCACTGTGGACAGATTCTTCACTGTCTGAACCACCAGGGAAGCCCACTCTTTCATGCATGAGGTCTGAATTAATCACATACACTGGGTTTCTCAAATTATGGTATGAAAATGCCCCCTTCTATGTCCTCCACACTCCCCCGTCCCAACTCCCCCATTCTGGATATATCCTAGGGAAGACCTGTCTTCTCATAAGGAGAGTTTACTTTTTTAAAATTTCATTTACAAAGACACTTAAAAAATAATGTGAACACATTCTGGATCACCTGAATTGTTGTTGTTTAGTTACTAAGTTGTGTCTGAATAATCTGAATAACTGTGCTATAACAGTACAGTTAGGCTATTTCAGGGCTCCTCTCTGCTTTATTATTATCAGAAACACATAAAATTTGCCATCTTAACCATTTTTAAGTGTGCAAAGCAACCAAATGTGCACTGTTGTGTTACATATCTCTAGGACTTCTTTATCTTATACAGCTGAAACTGTCCATTGACCACTCCCCTCCTCAGCCTCCCCCCAGCTCCTGGAAGCCACCACCTACTTTCTGTCTCTGAGCATTTGACCATTTTGGACTTCTCATATCCTCAAGCTTCATCCATGTTGTAGCACGGCGACTTGCCTTCAAGTTCATGGATTCATCTGCTTGATTGACTCTCCTGTTATTTTTAGTGGCTTTTTCAATCCATTTTCTGTATTCTGGTATGTCTGTTTAGTTCTTTTTAAGAGTGTCTTATCTCCTGATGTTCTCATTTTTTACATGCACTATTTTCCTGATTTCATCCATACAGACAATATCTGTATTGTCTTGAAGTATTTAACTTCCATAAGATGATTACTTTGAATTCTTTGTGAGGTAATTCATAGATCTCCATCTTTTTAGTGTCATTTTCTGGAGAATTTGTTCCTTCAGTTGGGCTGAGTTTCCCTGTTTCTTCATATACCTTATTATTATTGTCACTATAGAAAAAATACCCAGACACTTTCACCAGTCGTTATATACAGGGGGAGGCCTTCACCAATCAATTTGGGTAGAGCCTTGGGGGGCCTCTCAAGCCTTTTATCAATATGGGTCATCTCGAATTGGGTGTGCTGTTTCCCCAGTGAGAGGTATTTGATGGTTTCCTTTTCAGGAGTTTGTGGTATCTTGCTCCCTCTGGTGTTTCTCTGTGGTACTACAGGTGCTGTTCTCCATGGCCCCCAAAATCCAGGAGGTGCTGGGTTTCCTTGTTGCTGTTGTCGTTGCTGTTGTTTTCTCATTTTTATTGGAGTATAGTGGCTTTATAATGTGCGATTTCCTGCTGCACAGCAAAGTGAAACAGCCATACGTATATATACAGCCTCTTTTTTGGATTTCCTTCCCATTTAGGTTACCACAGAGCATTGAATAGAGAAAACTAGGGGGTGATGGAATCACTCATGACCCATATTGAAATTCAAAAAATACTGTAGCTACCAAAAGCACTTTCACATTCTAAATATGATTTGACTGCAACAAAATGACATTTCTGTCATGACAATTTAAAAAGTGAATAAATAACAAAAAATGTTAATTTAAATTTTTATTATTTGTATATATTTTAAATTGTTTGCTTAGCATTATAAGAATTATAAGAAATATGTGCCTTTTGTTACTCAACCAGGTAACATCAAAATAAAAATAGTCAGTGTGGGCTATCTGCTAGTTTATTTCTCTTTAAAAGAGGTTCCTACCCATTACAAGTTGTATTATGTGCTGCCCAAATTTCCTGGGTTGAAGTCCTAACCCCAAGTACCTCAGAATGTGAACTTTTTTGGAAATAGGATCATTACAGATATGATTAGTTAAGAAAAAGTCATAATGGAGTAGGGGGGGTTCCTGATCCAATAGACTTGTGTCTTTATAAAAAGGGGAAATTTAGATACAGGGCACATATACAGGAGGGCTTCCCAGGTGGCACGAGTAGTAAAGAACCCATCTGCCGGTTCAGGAGACATAAGAGACTTGGGTTTGATCCTTGTGTTGGGAAGATTCTCTGGAGGAAGAGAATGGCAGCCCACTCCAGTATTCTTGCCTGGAGAATCCCATGGACAGAGAAGCCTGGTGGGCTACAGTCCTTAGGGTTGCAAAGAGTTGTACACAATTAAAGCACGCACATATCCAGGAAGGATGCCACAAGAACGTGAAGATGGCCATCTTCGAGCCAGTGACAGACACCTGGAACAGTGTGCCTCTTGGATCTAAAAAAGCTAGGTTGATTTCAAAATTCTAGGCTCCAGACCCATAAGACAATAAATTTGTATGATTTAAGCCATCCAATTTGTGATACTTTGTTATAGCAACCCTAGCAAATTAACAGCAGTGGCACCCCACTCCAGTACTCTTGCCTGGAAAATCCCATAGTTGGAGGAGCCTGGTAGGCTGCAGTCCATGGGGTCGTGAAGAGTCGAACTTCACTTCACGACTGAGTGACTTCACTTTCACTTTTTACTTTCACGCATTGGAGAAGGAAATGGCAACCCACTCCAGTGTTCTTGCCTGGAGAATCCCAGGGACCGGCGGAGCCTGGTGGGCTGCCGTCTATGGGGTCGCACAGAGTCGGACACGACTGAAGCGACTTAGTAGCAGCAGCAGCAGCAGCAAATTAACACATCTGACTAAGGTTCTGAAAAATACTTAGCTTTCTTCTCCTCTGTAAATTTGCTCAATATTCTTGAAGCTTTCTCACATGACTCATTTCGGCAAAAATTGTGTGTATATATATATATATATAATCTGTTTTTAAACCTATTTTTCCCAATTGTCCCGTGAATTTACTAGTAATATTATTTATTCAATTAAACTGGTGCTTACAAGATCTGTTTTTAAATAGTTTCAATGACGTCACTTCCTTTTTTGCTGACCTTTTGTTTTTTACACAGTTTTGGAGAGTCAGAAACCCTAGGACCAATTAACCATCATGGAGAAAACTGCCAAGGCACAGCGTATATGAATGTGACATGTAGCTAGATTGTGATGGTGCTGTATCAAAAGAACTCACAGTAAAGTCCATTGCATTCTTCATAGTCAGCACTGGTATAGTATTTAATACTAACATACTTGCCCTTCACTTTTCTGGCTTCTTCCTTTTGTCATTCTTCCTCCCTGTCTGGGCATTACTGCTCGTCCTTTTTCTGTATTTCTCTTGACTATATATGTCTCAATGACATATTACATATTCTTGTCTCAATTCACATGCAATATTTTTCTTGAAAGATGATAATTATTTAGTTTTAGAGAATTTCTCGCCTACTATTAGTGCTCCTAGAGCTAAAGAAAAAAGGATGCCAAGAAATCACCTGAGAGAAAAAGAAAATAGTCTCCAGATTCCATCATTTCCCATAAATTCTCTTTGCTTTTTCTCTGACTAATGAATGCAGAGTGGAAATTACTCACACTCCAGCAGCAACTTGGATGCAGAGATACTTGCAGAAGGCCTGGAATGTCATTCAGGATTCTTTCATTTTCTACGCAGATCATGGCATCTGAGTTAGGACAGGAGTGTCAGAGGGAAAGGGTGTATTCTAGGCCCTGCAGAAAACTGTCAAGGTGACTAGGTGGCATAGCAACTCACTCAATTATAAAAATAAATCTGAAAAGAGAGTGTATCAGGCACGAATTTTCTATTTCCCTCCTGTCAATGTCAGATGGAGAATATACGTTGAAAATCTTGGTTACCGGGATCCCAGAAAAAAGCATTAGAGAAGGAATAGTAGCAGAAAATCCAACCCTACAAAGACGGGAATATAAAATACACTCATCTTCAGGTTATTTGAGATTGCTATAATTGACAACTTTTGAGATATTTTCTGAATTAGAGGCAGGGAGTAACTTTTCTATAAAATTAAAATATGTATATATATATATAGTGCATTCTGAACTTTATGGAATTGTGTGTTTTGAGTTTTTTAATGAAAATTTTGCACTCACTTTTACGCACAGGTGTGTTTTTCTCCAGCATTAATCTTATCATAAACCAAATAAGTAGCAAAGACCAGGGAATACTTAACATTCAGGAAAGAAATTTAATTGAAAATCAGTCCTAAATAATAAAGTCATATTCTAAAGATGGGTCTGCCTTTTTTTGGCTTGAGTGTGTAAGGGTAAAGAGTCATGGAGGTCAGTTTGGGGCTGAAACACTGTTCTGGGAGACATCCCTTCAGCTACAGCTGTGAACTCTGGAGAAGCCAGGCTCCACGCCTGGTGCTCAGCAATTAAACTTAATTGGCCACCCCCCTTCTCTAGGGGGGGTGTTGTGAAGACGCTAATTAGCAGAAAGCCTTGATTTTTCCACCAGGTGCTCTTTCACTTCTTCCCATATTTAGATATTTAAAGTGAAATTTTAGAGGTAAAAATTCTCCCCTTAATGATATGAATTTTGATGCAGAGAGCCAGGGAGGTAGTTGCTCTCATTCTAAAATACATATGTGAGTCCCACAGGGAGTTCCACCTGAAGATGAGAGGTTATTGTAAATTTAATCTATGAGAAAAGTGTTAGTTGATTTCCTATCCATGAACCCACCTCTCCTCTGGTGCAGACCAAGGAAGTAGGCAGAAAGGGAAGTTGGGTGATATTTTTAAAGAACTGATTATAGAATTTTAGTCAAACGTTTACTTAATTTTTTTATTTCATGGCATATGAAACATTAAAGTCTTACAAAATCAGTGTGCTTGTAATCATGTCAATCATATTTGTAGCCACCTTTAGGGTTTATGATGAAATTATTTATTGCTTACAGAAGGCACACAGACACAGTTTCAGTGTGTTGTATTTTCTGGGTTTGGATTAGACATTATAAGCATTTAAAATATGTTTACTGTGTATGTCCCACTACTCTGTGAAAGGAAATCTTCTGGCCCTAAAAGATGCTTATAACTTATCTGTGGAAAGGAGATAGATAATATAGAATATTTGAGTGAACATTCCTACATTTATCAGATCATACATAAACATTTAACCTTTAAAAGTGGAAGTTTTGTTTATTTCCAAGGTATTTCAACACTTCAGACATCTTTCTAGAGGAAAATTTTAATTTTGTTACTTTGTTGCTTAAACTTTCCAGTAGCTTCCTGTCCACTTGAGTTCTCCATCATGTCTTTCTATGAACCCCATCCTTTCCCTTTAATAGAAAGTATCATTGGCTTTGTTTAGTTATCTCTCCACTGCTAAGCTGTATTTTCCAAAGAGGCAGGTGTTCTGTCCTCCCTGTTTATTTTTGTCTCCCTAGAAACTAGTGCCTTGAATACTTCATAGCAAGTATTCAGTACTCCAGAACGACTGGAACATGTGACTATTAATATCTCTAACTTGTGGTACATCAGCAGGCAACAAAGCAAAACCAAAAGGAGAAGTTCTCTTCTGTGTGGACCTCTGCAGCCTTGGCTTAATAGGTACTGGCTGGGGAGAGGAGTGGTAGAATTTCTAGGGTACCGTATGTCTCCACTGTCAGATTCAGACTCAGAAATGAGGAGACCAGTGAATGCGAACAGAGATAGGGTGAGACTGTAAACCATTCACTCAAGCTTGGAGCTGGCTGGGCACTGAGGTTTCCTAACCTCACAGTGCTTTCACTCTCTTTCCCCAACACCTCTAATATCCTATCAACCTATCTGCTAGGGTTTTAGGATTGGTTTAAGCCTAACTTATTCCTTTAAATTTTTTCTTTTGAGTCTATTCATGTTCCAAACACACACACACACACACACACACACACACACCTCTTTCTCGTATTCTTAAACTCTCTGCTCCATCCCAGCTGACTTACACAAGGCCTTCTATTATGCATTCCTGTAACAATTTCTCTATTGTGTGATCAGTAAAAGTAACATGTTATTTAACCCATCAAGAGAGGTCCTTACTCACTTTTCTATGAACCACAGTTATGAAGCAACTCAATAATTAATTATTTGCTGGATTAATTAATGGTTGAAAGGATTATATAGATAACTGGAAAAATGGTGACTCGATGGTGAAAAATGGTGAATGGATGGAAGGATGGTGAAGGAATGGATGGATGGTGGATGAAATGGAGCAGTAACTTCTTTTTACATTATCTTGTCAACTGGGATAATTCTTATACTCCAACAATAGATTAGGTATTAATAGATGAGAGTAAAACCTCTGTAGGAAGGAATTAATAGCAAAATAATAAGTAAAGTAAAACAATCTTATTGCAAATAGTCTCATGCACAGTCTTAAACATTTATATTATACAACATATATCAGTTACTTAAGATATTTTCCTATTTTGTGGAGATTTTTAGAGTGGAGGTAGTACACATTTTTTTAAATGAGATAAAAAAAATCATTGATTTTAGTTCACTCTTTTGATTATGGTTTTCCTGAAAACTTCTTCCTATACCATTTATTTAGTGTGTGCATAAATTATAGCTGTGTACTTAATGAATTAGTGGATTCATAAGGATGTGTCCTATGCCTCTTATAGTGGAGAACATATTTATTTTAAAAATTTGTATAGCACCACTATTTAGTATTATTCCCAATAGACACACATTGATTAAGTAGAAATGGAGCAATTGCTTTGATGTCTACTCAGAGTGTTCTCAGAACTATAGCAACACAGTAAATGAAGCCTGTCGTTCAAGTGGGCAAAATTGTTCCACTGTAATATTGCATAACAAATACGGAGCCACAAGGAATGTGACACAACTGAAACCAGATTTGGTACACTTAAGATCTGAAATGATGACTTCTTTTTAGATGACAGCAAACAGCAGATCCAGGAGCAGTGAAATTTCAGTTGAGTCATCTCACTTGAGATACTTATTTTGAATGCAGTCTGTTTAACTCCACGTTTTGCCATGTTTAGAAAATATAGGCCTCTTTTCCAGGGCACTTCTCATATCCATTTGTAGGCAGCTTGTTGAAGAGCATCCAAAGAGAAAAATCCCATCTCATGCAAAGTAGTATACTTTGACATTTTGTGGAGAGACTGTTACCTTTCCACTGTTGATTGCTGCCTCCTGCTCTCAAGGCATGACTTCCTGCAAGTTCAGTGCAGGCCTGCATTCACAGTCCACAGAGCAAAGATATTTGAGCATTTTCCCTGTGTTCCTTGTAATAAGACTACTTATTTTATAGGCTTTGGGTAGTTGTTCAGAGACCATTCTCCATGAACCTCTCACTTTTCTGTCCATCTTGCAAGCAGAGACACTGTTTTTGCAAACAGCCTTGAAAAATGGTGTGTCTCTCTCCAGAGCCAAGGATGGAGCCAAGTCACTGGTCCCAGATGGAGTTCCTCTCCTCTGGAGGCCAAGAATCCCGGTGTCGTTCACGGCTCAGCAGCAACCTTTCATACACAAACCATTGGGTATGCAGGTGTCAGCTAGCTCTCTGCTCATTACATTGTGGGAGCGGGAACTCAAAGATCCTGAAACTTTGGCTGCTGCTTTTACTCTGAGTAATAACATCATTAGTTTCAGATTCAGGAGGCTTGTGTCTTTTGCTAGCATCTGTGGGATTACTGTAGGCCAGCTTGTTAGCCTGAAAGTAGGATAACATCTCATATCATTCCAGTAAGGGAGAACAGGGAGGTAAGATGTTATTTTCAGCATTCTGATGTAGAATTAATTAATGAAAGCTTTGGTTTTAACAAGTACTTGTACTTCTAGTATATTAAATAATGTTTTACTGATGGCTGAGCTGTATGGTAAGTTTAAAATAGTGCTAAGAAGAAATGCTTCATTATGACACAGTATGTGCATTTATTCAGTGTTACAGCAAGGGTAAAATTAAATTTGCATATGTATAGCATAGCTCTTCACAGCCAGCACTTTGCATGTTTTGTTGAAATGTTGCTACTTTCCTAAACTTAACATTTTAAACTTGAGAGAAAAGTAACCTTAAATTAAAAGAGTTGTACAATTAAAAATTTTCAGGTACTTTCTACCATAAAGTTCCTCAATTATTTTCTTATATTTCATGCCCCTCCTAATTTCTATTTTTTCTAAGACATGTTTCTGAAATGTGCCTGGTTAATAAAACTCACTATGTTTGTTTGCATTCAAATATGGTTATACTTTAAAACTCATAGAGTTTAATTACTGCTAAATATTATTTTGAATTTATGAAACATTATGATTATATGTTTATAGGTTTGGGAGCATTCTCTTAAAATATTTAAGAAGCCTAATTTAAACAATAGTTTTAAATAACTCAAATATAGTTTCATAATAGTTGCATTTCATAAAATAAGAATTTTCATTAAGTACTTTACTTGAATTTAAATAACTTTTAATTTCATATTGTAGGCTTAATAAAAGTAATTCAGCCTAATAATTTGCTATTATATTTCTGATTTAGAATTACTTGAAAATGTAATTCAGGGATATATAATGGTATTCTTTTTCAATATGCAAATCTAGATTTTTAATAGTGTCTGATAGTTATGTTAATGGTGGTAGATATGTTTGACATTAGTTGGTTACGTATATAGTTTTTTATCTTTCTTGTTAATACACTGTCTTTCATAGGTTAACTTGGGTGGTTTATTTATTAACTTGGGTGGGTCGTTCAGTCACTAAGTTGTGTTTGACTCTTTGTGACCCCATAAAGTGCAGCATGCCAGGCTGTTCTGTCCTTCACTATCTACTGAGGTTTACTCAGAGTCATGTCCATCAAGTCAGTGATGCCATCCAGCCATCTCACCCTCTGTTATCCTCTTCTCCTCTTGCCCTCAATCTTTCCCAGCACAAGGCCTTTTCCAACGAGTTGGCTCTTCACATCAGGTGGCCAAATATTGGAGCTCAGCTTCAGCATCAGTTCTTCCAATGAATATTCAGGGTTGATTTCCTTTAGGATCGACTGGTTGGATCTCCTTGCAGTCCAAGTGTCTCTCAATAGTCTTCTCCAACATCACAATTTGAAAGCATCAGTTCTTTGGTGCTCAGCTTTCTTTACATCCAACTCTCACATCAGTACATAACTATTAGAAAAACCATAGCTTTGATTATATGGACCTTTGTTGGCAAAGTCATGTCTCTGCTTTTCAATACAGTCTCTAGGTTTGTCATAACATTTTTTCCAAGGAGCAAGAGTCTTTTAATTTGATGGCTACAGTCACTGTCCATAGTGATTTTGAGGCCCAAGAAAATAAAATCTGTCACTGTTTCCACATTTTCCCCATCTATTTGCCATGAAGTGATGGGACCAGATGCCATGATCTAAGTTTTTGAATGCTGATTTTTTTAAGTCAATATTTTCACTTTCCTCTTTAACCCTCATCAAGAGGCTCTTTAGTTGCTCTTCACTTTCTACCATTACAGTGGTATCATCTACATATCTGAGGTTGTTGATATTTCTCCTGTCATTCTTAATTCCAGCTTGTGATTCATCCAGCCCACATTTCACATGGTGAACTCTGCATATGAGTAAAATAAGCAGGGTGACAATATACAGTCTTGACATACTCCTTTCCTGATTTTGAACCAGTCCATTGTTCAATGTCCAGTTTTTAACTGTTGCTTCTTGACCTGCATACAGGTTTCTCAGGAGACAGGTAAGATCGTCAGGTATTCCCATCTCTTTAAGAATTTTCCAGTTTGTTGTGATCCACACAATCAAAGGTGTTAGCATAGTCAATGAAACAGATTCGATGTTTTTGAAATTTCCTTGGTTTTTCAATGATCCAGTGGATGTTAGTGATTTAATATCTGGTTCCTCTGCCTTTTCTAAATCCAGCTTGTATACCTGAAAGTTCTCGATTTACATACTGTTGAAGCCTAGCTTGAAGGATTTTGAACATTACCTTGCTAGCAAGTGAAATGTGTGCAGTTGTACATTAGAGACTGGCAGCTTCTGCTGTGCAGAAATGAAAGCTTACCTTTGAGAAGCATGTTTCATTGTGCACCCTGCTTTTTTCTCTCTTAATTTCTCTTCATTTCTTATTTTTTCCCTAGTTCTATCCTTCTTTTCTCCTTTTTTTTTTTTTTTTTTTTTTAATACACTTTGAGGGTTGGCAAATGGGAGCTGCAGACAGGGGTGGATTGGGGAAAAGGGGGGGAGACTCCAGAGTGTTTCACTGTCTCTCTGCCTTGAGTGGTATCTCCAGCAGGGGCTGTGTCATCTCCATGTCTCCAACTTAGCCTTTCTTCTGTGGTTCCAACTTCTGCCAGGCAACCCCACATGGTGTTCTGGCCCCAGCAGACCCTTCTGACTCTTGAGGTCTGTTCACACCTCCTCCTCTTGTGTGCCTCTAGCCCTAAGACAATACTGCTTCCTGATGAGGTTAATGTCTGTGTTTCATCACTGTCCTTTACTTAGCTTTTCAGCTCACCCTCACTTTTATAACTAGTTTGTGTATTAAATTTCCTCTTTTTGACATATTCAGAATGGTTTCTGTTTGTCTTCTTGGACTCTGACAACCTCTTGAAGGGATAAAATATATTTATTTCTCATCGTAGTCAGAGCTTCTTCCTTAATTCTTCCTTCTAGATTCTTCTCTCTTCTCTTTTAGCTCTTGACTCTTAACTGGCTTTGGCTTTTTTTGCACATAAAAGATGTTGATTACAACCACCTAATATAGAAATATGGAAAACGATGCCAGCTGAATTTCTTATTAAACATCTTATATATACATTATTGAATGAGTAAGTGAAATAGTCTTTAAAAAATAGTTTATCAAAACTCATTTGCATGTGTGTTTGTGTGTGTATTGTCTGCATATATGTGATTAAGAGAGACGAGAGAGCAGGACATCAGGGTCACATTCCAGTCCCAGTTGTGGCTTCTGCTTTAGAGCTTTGTGCTAATCAAGTCTTTATGCCTCTGCTACCTCCTTTCTGTGATGAGCAAATTATCCAGATCTTGGAAGAAAGGCAAGGGAAGATGCAAGGTGTTTTTCAGTGTCACACCAGAGCTTGTGCAACAGGCTCATTCAAGGATTATTTGATTGTCTAAGGCAGGGATTTAGTGAATTACAGCCCACAAGTAAGATCCAGACTAAGACCTGTTTGTTCAGCCCACAAGTAAGGTCTAGACCAAGGCCTGTTTTTTCAGCCCCTGAACAAAGTATGGATTTTTTACATTTATATAAAGTAAAAAAAAAAAAGGAAACCAATATGAGACAGATTTTATATGGCATGTGAATACTAAAATATTTCCTATCAGGCCTAAAAAGGTACTTACATCTCTATGTATATAGATATTTATATCTTTCTTTATATGCAGATATCAAGCACTTTACAGAAAATGTATGCCAGTCCCTGCTCTGGGAGAATGAGCTATTTTTGATTTACTACTTACTATTAATCAGAAGTTAGCAATGGCAATCCACTCCAGTACTCTTGCCTGGAAAATCTCATGGACGGAGGAGCCTGGTGGGCTGCAGTCCATGGGGTTGCAAAGAGTCAGACATGACTGAGTGACTTCACTTTCACTTTTCACTTCATGCATTGGAGAAGGAAATGGCAACCCACTCCAGAGTTCTTGCTTGGAGAATCCCAGGGACGGGGGAGCCTGGTAGGCTGCCATCTATGGGGTCGCACAGAGTCGGACACGACTGAAGCGACCTAGCAGCAGCAGACTCAAAATGGGTTTATGATAACATGGATAAGTTGCCAATGAATTTTGTCTGTTGGAGAAGCAGTGGATTTGTGTCTGGTAGAAAAGAATATGGCTAGAGGACATTAATTAGTTTCACATATAGCTTTGTAATTAACTTTTAGCATCTTCAATTGATTGTGCGTAGTTTAAAATCTCTCATTTGAAAAGACTTAACTATCCTCCATGTTCCCTTATTAAGAAGTCAAATGATCTTGTCAGTATGTATGTATTTTATATTTGCATTTAAGTGATTTTTCAACTCTTAGAAAGTTATGCTTTGATGATAAGTGGGCCACCTTCATCTTTCCTGTTGGGCTCTCAATTCTTTCAGAATTTTATACAACTTCAGTCAGTCTGTCAGTTTAGTGTCTCAGTCATATCGGCTCTTTGCAACCCCATGAATTGTAGCATGCCAGGCTTCCCTGTCCATCACCAATTCCCAGAGCTCGCTCAAAATCATGTCATCAACTCATTGATGCCATCTAACCATCTCATCCTCTGTTGTCCCCTTCTCCTCCTACCTTCAATCTTTCCCCACCTCAGGGTCTTTTCCAATAAGTCCATTCTTTGCTGCTGCTGCTGCTAAGTCGCTTCAGTCATGTCCGACTCTGTGCGACCCCATAGATGGCAGCCTACCAGGCTCCCCCGTCCCTGGGATTCTCCAGGCAAGAACACTGGAGTGGGTTGCCATTTCCTTCTCCAGTGCATGAAAGTGAAAAGTGAAAGTGAAATCACTCAGTCGTGTCTGACTCTTCGCGACCCCATGGACTCCAGCCTTCCAGGCTCCTCCGTCCATGGGATTTTCCTAGCAAGAGTACTGGAGTGGGGTGCCACTGCCTTCTCCGCCATTCTTTGCATTGGTGGCAAAGTACAGGAGTCTCAGCTTTAACATCAATTCTTCCAATGAATATTCAGGACTGACTTCCTTTAGGATTGACTGGTTTGATCTTCTTGAAGTCCAAGGGGCTGTCCAGTCTTCTTCAACACCACAGTTCAAAAGCATCAATTCTTTGGCGCTCAGCTTTCTTTATGGTCTAAATCTTGTATCCATACGTGGCTACTGGAAACACCATAGCTTTGACCAGACGGACCTTTGCCAGTAAAGTAATGTCTCTGGTTTTTAATATGCTGTCTAGGTTGGTCATAGCTTTTCTTCCAAGGAGCAAGTGTCTTTTAATTTCATGGCTGCACTCACCATCTGCCATGATTTTGGAGCCCAGGAAAATACAGTCTGTAACTGTTCTCACTGTTTCCCCATCTATTTGCCATGAAGTGATGGGACCAGATGCCATAGTCTCTGCTTTTTGAATGTTGACTTTTAAGCCAACTTTTTCACTCTCCTCTTTCACTTTCATCTAGAGGCTCCTTAGTTCCTCTTCACTTTCTGCCAGAAGGGTGGTGTCATCTGCATATCTGAGGTTACTGATATTTCTCCCAGCAATCCTGATTCCAGCTTGTGCTGTATCCAGCCCAGCATTCCGTATGATGTACTCTGCATTTAAATTAAATAGCAGGGTGACACAGCCTTGACATACTTCTTTCCCAATTTAGAGCCAGAAGGTTGTTCCATGTCTGGTTCTAACTACTACTTCTTGACCTGCCTACAGATTTCTCAGGAGGCAGATAAGGTGATCTAGTATTTTCATCTCTTTAAGAATTTCTCCCAGTTTGTTGTGATCCACACAAAGTATTTGGCATAATCAACTTGATGTTGGACAACTACGTGTGGGTTTTCTCCATCTTAAAGCTCAGTCTGGGTACTCTCTTAACAAAAATCCTATCAAAGTCCTCTCTGAATTGTTCCACATTCTCTACTTCTTTTAATGCACCATCTGATTTCCACAGTATTGAATCATAGTTGCTAGTGCTCATCTCCTTGCTCAGATAGTTCGAGTCTTTGGGATTATCCAGGCAAGAATACTGGAGTGAGTAGCCATTCTCTTCTCAAGGGTATCAAACCCAGTTCTCCCTGAGTGCAGGCAGATTCTTTACCATCTGAGCCACTAGGGTAGCTCTTTTCACGAGACAGTGATTTTTTTTTTCATTTTTTAAATGTAAGTTTTACTTATTATTGTTAATGCATTATTTGATTAAATAACACACAAACAAAGTTGGTGTAGGAAGACAGAGTTGACTTAATCGAGACAACACTGAAAGGTTTGTGACATTGTACAGGAGGCAGTGATTGGGACCATCCCCAAGAAAAACAAATGTAAAAAGGCAAAATGGTTGTCTGAGGAGGCCTTATAAATAGCTGAGAAAAAAAGAGAAGTGAAAGGCAAAGGTGAAAAGGAAAAATATACTCATCTGAATGCAGAGTTCCAAAGAATAGCAAGGAGAGATAAGAAAGCCTGCATAAGTGATCAATGCAAAGAAATAGAAGAAAACAATAGAATGGGAAAGACTAGAGATCTTTTCAAGAAAATTATGGATACCAAGGGAACATTTCATGCAAAGATGGACACAATAAAGGACAGAAATGGTATGGACCTAACAAAAACAGAAGATATTAAGAAGAGGTAGCAAGAATACACAGAAGTACTATACAAAAAAGATCGTTGTGACCCCGAAAACCATGATAGTGTGATCACTCACCTAGAGGCAGACATCCTGGAACGCGAAATCAAGTGTGCCTTAGGAAGCATCACTAAGAACAAAGCTAGTGGAGGTGATGGAATTCCAGTGGAGCTATTTCAAATCCTAAAAGATTATGCTGAGAAAGTGCTGCACTTAATATACCAGCAAATTTGGAAAACTCAGCAGTGGCCACAGGACTGGAAAAGGTCAGTTTTCATTCCAATCACAAAGAAAGGCAACACCAAAGAATGTTCAAACTATGCACAATTGCACTCATTTCATATGTTAGCAAAGTAATGCTCAAAATTCTTCAAGCGAGGCTTCAACAGTTCTTTACCAAGAAATTCCAGATGTTCAAGCTGAATTTAGAAAAGGCAGAGGAACCAGAGATGAAATTGCCAACATCTGCTGGATCATAAAAAAAGCAAGAAAATTCCAGAAAAACATCTACTGCTTTTTTGACTACGCCAAAGACTTTGTGGATCACAACAATCTGTGGAAAGTTCTTAAAGCGATGGGAATACCAGACCACCTTACCTGCCTCCTAAGAAATCTGTATGTCGGTCAAGAAGCAACAGTTAGAACTAGACATGGAACAACAAGACTGGTTCCAAATTGGGAAAGGAGTACATCAAGGCTGTATATTGTCATCCTGATTATTTAACTTATATGTAGAGTACATCATGAGAAAAGCCAGGATGAATATAGCACAAGCTGGAATCAAGATTGCTGGGAGAAATATCAATAAACTTGGATATGCCGATGATACCACTCTTATGGCAGAAAGCAAAGAGGAACTAAAGAGCCTCTGGATGAAAGTGAAAGAGGAGAGTAAAAACGTCTTAAAACTCAACATTCAAAAAACTAAGATCATGGCATCTGGTCCCATCACTTCATGGCAAATAGATGGGGAAACAATGGAAACAGTGACAGACTTTAATTTCTGTCTGTCAGCAGATGGTGAGTGCAGCCAAGAAATTAAAAGATGCTTGCTCCTTGGAAGAAAAACTATGACCAACCTAGATAGCATATTAAAAAGCTGAGACATTACTTTGTCAACAAAGGCCTGTGTGGCAAACTATGGTTTTCCCAGTAGTCATGTTTGGATGCAAGAGTTGAATTATAAACATGGCTGAGCCCTGAAGAACTGATGCTTTTGAACTGTGATGTTGGAGAAGACTCTTGAGAGTCACTTGGACTGCAAGGAGATCAAACCGGTCAATCCTTAAGGAAATCGGTCCTGAATATTCATTGGAAAAACTGATGCTGAAGCTAAAGCTCCAATACTTTTTCCACTTGATGTGAAAAACTGTCTCATTGGAAAATACCCTGATGTTGGGAAAGATTGAAGGCAGAGGAGAAGTGGATGATTGAGGATGAGATGGTTGGATGGCATCATCAACTCGATGGACCTGAATTCGAATAAGCTCTGTGAGTTGGTTATGGACAAGGAAGACTGGCATGCTGTACTCCTTGAGGTTGCAATGAGCGACTCAACTGACGTTGACACTGAAAACTTTGAGAAGACTCAACAAAAATGTATTGCTGGTTAATTGTTGTGCAGTTAAGTCTGGTTGAAGCAGTAGCCAGAGGCTGGCATGCTTGGCTGTCCCAGGCCTCTGCTTAGAATTGCCCAGTTCTGAAAGCACCTGTGCTGCTTGTCAGTCACCTCTGTTTAATGTGGACAACTTTATGCTTTCTGGCTCATAATGACTAGAAAGCTTATTACCTTTTGCACAGTGACATTTTCTTCCGAGATGTAGGTTGGGCTAACAGGAGGGCTAATTGGGGTTATATAGCTCAGGCACAAGGAAACTATTCTCTCTTAACCCACAGCCTGCAGATGCAGGTCACCAAGTGGGCACTGGCAAGGGGGGCAGCACAGGGAAGCTGGTGAGCCTGCTGCTCTAAATAGCTGGCCTCGTCTGTGCCCCGGGTCAGAAAATGTAGGGAACCGCTGTAAATATTCTGAGTGATGACTGCACTAGATTGGGCTCCCATACTTGGAAAATTAAAAATCAGGAAGAATTCCTATACTCGGACTATTTCTTGAGGTTCTCATTCACTTTCAAGAAACTAGAACTGTAATTTGAAGACCTTTTATGGTGGATATGAATTCAAAAGACAGAGGTGATGAGCTGAAGTTAAAAATCATAGATTCATACTCAGAGAAAAATGTTTTAATAAAACTTGTTTACTTTTATGTCTCCCCACTTTAACTGGTTCTGATCTTGAACAAGATGACTTGCAGTCAACTAGAGAGCTTAAAAAGCATAAAGGTATCTGAGCAGGTATTTTGATAGTCTCTGAGATTTTAAACAACAACAAAAAAAAAGATCTGAGTTTATGAAAATTACATAGCTTCTGTCTTCATGAAGATTTTGGACTATTATCAACTCTCATGGAATATTTAACAAGATATCAATATGTTGTTATACGACAAACCTAAACCCATCATGTGCACCCCAGGTATCAGTGTTTTGCTCACAAAAGCTGGATACACTAGTGGATTTTTAAAATATGAATACGGATATAAATTATAATACATGACTCATATCCTAATAAAGGTACAGATTAGGTTCATCTAGTGAGTCTGGATTCAGGTTAAAAGGATAGAGTGGCATCAAGCGTCACAAAAAGCCTCTTGGAACGGGGTCAAAAGACCAGAGCATTTTAACCAGGTTGTCCAGGGGGTGATATTTCTGACAGAGGGAGCAATGGATATAAATACTTGAACATGGTGTAATCGATTGTAATGATTTAGTATTACCGGAATGTAGGCTAGTATAGAGAAGAGGGGTAGATAGTACAAGAGAGATTAGACTCAAAAGTCAGGAACTATGAAGACTGAAGACATTGATATGTCAGACCAAGAAGTTTGGAGATTATCCTATGTATGAGTGTCCATTAAACGTTTAGGTAAGAGGGTGACTTGATAGGATTTTTCATTCAGAAAACTCTCTGCAGAACACAAAATTGAGTTCCAGTGAAGTAAGACTGGCAAAGTGGGTGCCAGTTAGGTGCCTATTGGAAAGGCAAAAAAAAAAAAAAACGATGTGGCTCTGATTTATAGCATGACAGTGCTGATGAAAATAAATTAAATAGGTAGCACTTATCAGTTAATTGGATCTGAGATCAAAAGAAAAATGTCAAAATGGCTCCTTAATTTTAGGCTCATAAATATACTGTTATGGTCTTTCAGCATTGACTCAAGAAATGTTCATTTATGTTTCAGGGCAAATGATTCCATTTTAATTACAGAATGAGAAAATAAATATATTTTGCTTACAGTTAGCCTCTTTTTCCAGTTATTAATTTAGAAAAAATATATAATATTTACTTGCACTTTATTTTTTTCTGAGGCTTTACTCCTATGTGAAATGGAGGTTTTATGAAATCAGTTTATGTGAGCTTAAAAATAACCAATTGAAATAAGTAATGAATTCTTTCAAAAGGTAGAAACAGAGTTTCATAATTGGGTATATGTATGTGTTTGTAGATACATCGAACTTTAGAGTTTTCAATGAAGTTCTAAATTTACTTTAAGCCATTGTGCAATGGCTTGATACTTTTTACTCTTCACTGACTCTACCACTTAATATAAAAACTACATTTGGGAGAATGGCTTTTATCTGGCTTAAAACATATTGAGTTTTCAATCAATCTTTAACCTTCTATTGTTGGGGCTTATTTACTCTTTATAAAAGACCACTTCTAGCAAAAAATAAAATCCTATAAAAGAGTTTATAGAATTGTTTGACAATAAACATGCTTTTAAAGCAAATTTTTAATAGTTCAATCATAAACTCAACATTTAAATCTCCCTCAATGGGCTCTTGGTTTTTAATAATGGATTTTGGTATGATCCCAAAAATGATTCATGTTCAGGTATTAAAGAAATACTGCTTTGAAATATGAATTTCAAAATATATTTTCCCTAGTACGTAATAGGAATTCCCTCTGTCTTTTCTGTTTATAAGCAGTAATGAAAACCAGCTTTGTGGTTTTGATTCCTGATTATGTCTTTGTGGTAAACACAATGTATTTGGAAAGTAGAACGAAAATAATAATTCAAAGGCATCACTCACAAAAATATTTACTTTTTAAAAAATATTGACTTTTAAAAACCTAAACTGATATTTTAAAAATAAGATAGTTTAATTAAAATAGATTAAACAATTAGAAGAATATTTAATATAACCTACATTATGAAACACTTCATTTTTTATCAGTTTTTAAAAAGCACCAGATATTTATAATATTTTATATCCAAGCCAGCTCTTGAGGAGGACATGGCAACCCTCTCCAATATTGTTGCCAGGAGAAACCCCATGGACAGAGGAGCCTGCTGGGCTGCAGCCCATGGGGTCACAGAGTTGGAAGCGGCTAAGCACAACACAGCACATCATCATTTATAAAGTAATTTACAACTTATTTTCCCTAATGCACAAAATGAGTTAAAGTATCAGAATAAGGAAACTACACCATATTTGTTAAAAATTTACTACTTCTAAATTCTTATTGTAAGAATATAAGTTGATGAAATGTTTTATGTGAGATATCCAGGAATAACTAAACAATCATCACCTCAGGGAAAAATGTAAACTCATGAAGACAGGTTTCTTTTTCCAGAAATATTCATTGCTGACTTCAGTCTAGATATAACACAAAGCATAAATATTCAGTGGCTAAACAATAACCCAATTAAACTTTTTTGTTCTCTACTGGACATCCAATCCTATTTTTGTATCTTAAATGAAATAAGGAGAGAAAAATTATGCTTCTTAGAGAAATGAGGTTATTGTTAGAAATGTTATTTTCCCACCTTCTGTTTGTTATACTTGGAAACACACTAATATCTATCCATGTATTATTATAATTAATCATGCATATATATTTTACATTCAAATGTACACTATAAATAGTAATTTTAATAAAACATATAAAATTCCTCTGAAGTGGCATAGCTAAAGCAAGTAGTTTTTCTTTAACATTCATTCCCCATGCTTCCCAATTAAAATGCAAAGACAAATCTGACGAAACACTGAGGAACACAGAGCGAGTGCCCTTTATTCATATAATAATTGATTACTGCTGTGACAACATCCCACCTTTTCCACATAGTTGTGAAAAGAGTTCATTTTAAATTAATTGGCATCACCATGAAATAAATTATAAAACTGTGTAGTTGGGAAGAAAATCAAGCCCACGTAAGATATAATTGGGTGAAACTGATACAAGGATTGTGTGGGAGAATGTTAGAAATGGAGTTTTTGCATAAGAAATAAATGTATGAAGGCTAGGATACTGAGACCAGACTGTTTTTGTTTTTAAGGGGAATTTCCTCTCTTTAAAAAATGAAGCTCTTTGGACTGTATAGTCCACGGAGTCACAAAGAGTCAGACTGAGTGACTTTCACTTAGTTATCTAACAATGATTATTTTGATTACTTATTTTAGGACATGGCTTGTATAATTCAGAAGATTAGCTGATCAGCTTCCATTTAAATGAAAGGGAAGGTCCATTTAATTTAAACTTCAAGTCTTAGATAATAGATTTGAACGTTCCTTGAAATATTGGAAAATAAATCTAGACTATTTTCCAAAGTTATGGGCCAGGATACTACTGTTTGTTTAAAAGCCAAGATGATATTAAACTCATTAGAAAAGATATTGGAAAGGAAACAAAAACATTTTTCTTTGCTTTTATTACATCAACATATATGCTCATTGGGAATATTATGGATACATGCATAATAACTACACCACACAAAATTTGAAACACTATATAAAAAAGAAAAACAATGAAGGTAAATAGAATGAGTTCTATATAAACACAGAATGAAAAAAAAGTTTGGGGAAAGAAATTTGACACTAGCTCATGTTTGTAATGCCCAAAAGAATTTAGTTGTTTATAATATAGTATTAGTATAAAAAAAGTTGATTATATTTTGAGGTTGAAATAGATACTTTGGCAGAAAGTAAAGAAGAACTACAAAGCCTCTTGATGAAAGTGAAAGTGGAGAGTGAAAAAGTTGGTTTAAAGCTTAACATTCAGAAAATGAAGATCATGGCATCTGGTCCCATCACTTCTTGGGAAATAGATGGGGAAACAGTGGAAACAGTGTCAGACTTTATTTTTTTGGGCTCCAAAGTCATTGCAGATGGTGACTGCAGCCATGACATTGAAAGACGCTTACTCTTTGGAAGAAAAGTTATGACCAACATAATTAGCATATTGAAAATCAGAGACATTACTTTGCCAACAAAGTTCCATCTAGTCAAGGCTATGGTTTTTCCTGTGGTAATGTATGGATGTGAGAGTTGGACGGTGAAGAAAGCTGAGCGCCGAAGAATTGGTGCTTTTGAACTGTGGTGTTGGAGAAGACTCTTGAGAGTCCCTTGGACTGCAAGGAGATCCAACCAGTCCATTCTGAAGGAGATCAGCCCTGGGATTTCTTTGGAGGAATGATGCTAAAGCTGAAACTCCAGTACTTTGGCCACCTCATGCGAAGAGTTAACTCCTTGGAAAAGACTCTGATGCTGGGAGGGAAGGAAGGAAGAGAAGGGGACGACAGAGGATGAGATGGCTGGATGGCATCACTGACTCGATGGATGTGAGTCTGAGTGAACTCTGGGAGTTGGTGATGGACAGGGAGGCCTGGCGTGCTGCGATTCATGGGGTCGCAAAGAATCACACGACTGCGCGACTGAACTGAACTGAACTGAAGCAAGTATCTGCATAAACTTACAGTCTTCCCAGGTGGCGCAGTGGCAAAGAATCTGCTTGCCAATGCAGGAAACTCAAGAGATGTGGGTTTGATCTCTATGTTGGAAACAGCCCCTGGAGAAGGGAATGGCTACGCACTGCAGTGTTCTTGCCTGGAGAATTCATGGACCCAAGAGCTGGTGGGCCACAGTCATGGGTGTCACAAAGAGTCGGACGTAACTGAGCAACTTTCACATACATAATAAAAACTATCAGAAAATGGAAAACACTAAGCTTGGGAAAACTCTTCTTATAATTTGAAGATTATATCTATGTCACTACTCTATTTTATTACTGCTTTACTGCTTAGCTTAGCTTTTAATATAAGTAATTCATTTCTTAAAGCTGGTGTAAATATTTTTGGAAAATGGTATTAAACAATTGTTGAATATTTAAGATTGTTACTGAGAATGTTAATGATGTTATTCATTTTTTGGCAAATTAACCTTTTATTTAAAAATCCCATCTATAAAATCACACATCAGTGATAACTAATGAATAATGTAGTATATGGAGTAAAAGAGACCTACAGAGAACAATGCATCAAAGATAAAGATCTGATATTTTACCAAAATTCATCACTACTAGGTGTTCCAAATACCTGAAAACTGATTTTATTCCCCAAACTGGCAGTTTTCTTTTCTAAGTCAGAAAACCTATAATTATAGTTGAGGAGATAAGGGGAAAGGATTGCTATTGAGGGCCTTTGACTGGAATCGTGAGAGGTGATTCAACATCCAGTCTTTTTAACAGATCTCATTGACACCTACTGTATTTTTACCCACTACTCACCATCTGCTTCTGGGTGGTGAAAGTCTGACTTGTGACTGCCTGTGCATTCTTAGGGCTTCCCTGGTGGTGCAAAGGTTAAAGTGTCTGCCTGCAATGTGGGAGACCTGGGTTCGATCCCTGGGTCGGGAAGATCCCCTGGAGAAGAAAACCTGAGGCAGTCACTGAACGGGAAGTCTTGCTCTAAGGTAACCAGAAGGACTTTGCAAACTGACTGTAAAACGGCAATTTGCATGTTGAACGAAAGGAAAGGGCCCCTAAGTATTTGAGGTTGAGTGGGATAGTAGCTCTCTGGCCTCGGCAAGGTCCTAATGGGAAGGACGTTGCTCTGCTCTTGTGGGAACAAGGTGCTGGCTGTGGCCCCTGTGGAAAGCACTCTTCCTACCAGCTCTGCCTCTTACCGGCGTGTGACCTAGGAAATAACCAAGATCATGGTTTTTTTTTTTTTTTTGTCTAAAAGGACGAATGTGATTTTAATTTCTATTTTAAAGTTTTCTTTTTCTGTCTCTAGGAATAATTTTTAAATTTCATCTTTAAATACAGGCTAAATTAAGGCTGGGTCCTTCCAAATAAATGTTGCAGAGTATAGCTCTTTTCCATTAAGTGCTGCTTAAGGAACACTGAATATTCACAATCAGTGTTCATTATGTTTTCCTTTAAAGAATTTGCAAGTATCCAGGGAACACTTCATTTGCATGTGTTTAAATGTTTATTTTTAAAGACAAAGAGTAGACAGAATTTTGTTTATCAAATGAATAGCCTGCTATTTTTCCTCCATTTTCTAATGTTCAGATAATCTGTAAAATAGACATATCAACAACATTAAGTAAGTCTGTGAAAACAAAATGGAAACATGGAAGATCTATTGAATCTTTATAGCTTCTCATATTGACATTAAATTATTTAAAATTATCATGGAATGTTTACATGTAGTGGAGTACAAAATGGCAACCACTCTAGTCTTCTTGCCTGGAAAATCCCATGGACAGAGGAGCCTGGTGGACCACAGTCCATGGGTTGCAGAGTTGGTCAAAACTGAGGACATTTACATGTAGAAAGAGTATGACATAGGAACATCTCAAAAGAAATGCATTTTGAAAATCTCTTTGAGTTCTGTAAACAAATTACAGTGCTGAAGGAGTGAATGCTTAACTCCATACTTATTTGAGTAGATAATGTTGCAGTAATTTTTTGTTTTATGGGGTAGGTACTGCTGTGCAGCTCATCATATACACACTTATCCATCCTCTTTATTCCTCCTCTTTCCTTTATATTTTTATTGAGATAAAAAAATCAATCCTTCCCACCCACAAGGCCCATTTCATACATGCCTGTGTGATGCCACAGAATTAAACCAAGGGATCTATTTTGACGGTTTAATCAATGGCATATATATACATATATATATATATATATATGCCATTTTTCTTCGTCATTAATCTGAGGGCCATAGCAGTTTAGATAACCACAGCGTCATTATGTAGCAGATCCTGGTTGCAAAGAAATAGTTGGTATACTAAATGAAGGGTTGTGTTTTGGTTCAGAATTTCTCTTTTTACAAAAGTGAAGTTTTGAATAATGCAAATGATATTTTAAATCATCTGTATGATGCTAAACAGTCTCCCATGCAACAGCATGAAGATATATGGTTTCCTGAATTTATAATGTCATGAAATTATCCACTTATGGTTTAAGAGTGTATTATATCTCCATAAACTTCCTTTGTACTCTCCCAGTAAGAGATTTTTAAGTACTTGATAAAATAAACACATTCTAAACAAGTGACTTAAACATTCAGGCTTCAGATATAACATATTTTTCTATTGAAGTAAAACATGTTTTCTAAATCCTAAAAAAACTTACATTGTGTTTGTATATTTAAAACATTTTAGCCTTGAAGTTTATCAGTTGAGCTATCCTATCACTTCTTTCTCCCCAAATTATAATCTGATTGTTAGCTTGTCATTTACCTTTTTACAAGAAAGGGAGCCATTTTTTATGATTTCCAATCTCTTTGCTATTTACCAGTTTCTTATAAATCTCTGACTTTAGAAATCGAGGAAAAGAATCCTTGGCCATCAGACTATAGATTAACTTCTGAGCTTCATCAAAACATTTGAGAGTTGGTTCTGCAATATTCTTTGAGATGAGGTCCCTGGTACTGAAGTCAATGTTAATCTGTGGAAATAAATTGCATCTCATTAGACTAGTTTAATAAAGACTGCATGGTCTATACAGATGGGAGAGCCACATATGATTTGAATTTTTTTTAAAGTTAATCTTATGCAAAACAACAGAAAGGTTACACGTTCATTTTCTGAAATGCAGAACACATGCTTGGTTTAATTACTTTACGTAGGTTGAGAGGGTTGGCATTGACAGCAAACAGAGGTCAAACCTTATTTTGAGATTATAAAAAATTACAAAGAAGATGCATATAAGATTTTTTATGACTTCACATTTTGCTTACCATCTTTTCTTTCTAGCACTTGGGCCTTAATACCTGAAATGTTCTTCTATAGGCAGAGCAGTAATTAGAATTTACTAAACTGGCCTTCACCAGCACATTCCCATTCTCCATAGCTCCCGGTGTTGTTTCTCATCATGTTACTTTTCATCCTAAACTGTGTTTCTTTCTGTTTGCCAAAATGGACCAACTAACACTCTACCCCTGTTCCCATGACACCACGTCTCCTATGGAATGTACATACACACGTGCAGATGTGTGCATGTACATTCTTGCCCCTTAGCACTAGCACAAGTAAGCATTCTCAGCAAGGTCCAGTAGAGGTCTATTATATTGCAACACAACACACCTGCAAATACACAAATGCCCCAAACCTCATGGAAATTCTTGTCCAGTTCTACCCATTTCGAGGATACTTTCTGAGAAGCAGAAAATTTCACATCCACGTTTTTTCACTTAAACTGAAGATATTTGTGAATTATCGAAGAGATGTGAATCTTAAAACTCAAAGCTCACCAAAGGCAGGTGTGCTGCTGCTATAATAGGCAGTCAAAATTATTTGTCTCTTGGCAAAATGAAGGAGACTGTAAAATGCTAAAAATTGGAGATCTGGTGAAAAACTATAAATGACAATTTATGTTCATTGAATTGAAGTTAAAAGATAGGCAGACAGACCTTCAATCAAATTTCTTAGCTACTTACTTGCTGTTCACATGAGTAAAGCAAGTTTTACAGTTTCTTTCAACTTTCTATTTCCATAATGTGAAAAAAGGATAATAATAACATCTTGAAGTCTTTTAAGGGCTAAATGAGATAAGTAATATCAAATTATTTCAATATTATTATTCTAGTAAAAAGAAAAAAGAAAAAAAATTATTTTGAAAAGAATCATCAAAGGCCACTATTTGCTCACTGATATTTTCTTTCTTAGGGATTTCAGCTACTTGGGGATTCAGATTACATCTTGTTTTTATTTCTTTGATCATCCTCTCAGGTCCTGCATCAAAGTTCCAGATGAAATTCTGCAAAGTCCTCCAAGGCTTCAAAATCTATAATCAGTTTCTGCTTCTTTACACAGAAAGATGGTGTGGGGTAGTGGTAAGATTATAGGATAGTTTTCCAATCTGTACTCTGATGGTTACAACCTTGGTGACCTGAGTGACCAAGCTGTTTTTCATCTTTAAGCCCAGTCATTCTTGATTGAATTGTTATAAGAATTAAAGTGAGATGATCCATATAATCACTGATTATACAAATACTTATGAGTCTGTTATGTGCTGGATGCTTTCTATATTTGGAGAAAGTACTATATATTTTCTCTACAATGTTATTTTAGACATACACTTGAAGAATGAGAAGGAACAAGTTCTCTAAGAATCTGAGGAAGAAGGTTTCTGGCCAAAAAAAAAAAAAATTCAGAGTCCCCAAGGCAAGAACGAAGAGCTTCTGTGTTTGCCTGGTGGGGGTGATAAAGTTCCTGTGGGGAGATTGGGAAAGGAGGTACAGGTCAAATCTTGTAGGATTTATCTGCTGTGGTAAAGGGTTCCTATTTTCTGCTAGAAGCAGTGGGAAGATATAGAAGGGTTTTTGAACAGGGAGATGACATGATATCATACCATGAATCTGGTATAGTTCCTGATTCCCATAGTGGAAATAAAGAATAGTGGGTATTATCAAGATTCTGTAGGGGTTTCTCAACATGTAGTGGAATCTTTTTCATATCCTATTTTGTGTTGCTAGGGTATGAGAATATGGATTGCCCATTTCCTCTTTAAATGCGCTGTTAATTCTTCAGTGGTGTCATCTGCAATTTGTTTAAGGTGTTGGAGAAGACTCTTGGGAGTCCCTTGGACTCCAAGGAGATCCAACCAGTCCATTCTGAAGGAGATCAGCCCTGGGATTTCTTTGGAAGGAATGATGCTAAAGCTGAAACTCCAGTACTTTGGCTACCTCATGCGAAGAGTTGACTCATTGGAAAAGACTCTGATGCTGGGAGGGATTGGGGGCAGGAGGAGAAGGGGACGACCGAGGGTGAGATGGCTGGATGGCATCACGGACTCGATGGACGTGAGTCTGCGTGAACTCCGGGAGTTGGTGATGGACAGGGAGACCTGGCATGCTGCAATTCATGGGGTTGCAAAGAGTCGGACACGACTGAGCGACTGAACTGAACTGAACTGAACTGATATCCCCCATAATGGTAAATATACCAAGATAACTCCTTTAGGCATTCATTCACTGGGTGAATTTACACTGATAGCAGGGACAGTGTGTGCAGAGTGCGGCCTTATTATTTTATTCAGAACGGAACATCTGCAGTAGCTCCTTATTCTCTATTTAAAATGCCCAAAGCCCTGAGCTTGGCATTCATGACCAATACAATATGGTCCAAACCTATATGCTTTTTCTCCTCTCTGTGTGCCCTGTGTCACCACCAAGGTGACAGACTCTTACCCTCAAATTTCTTATATTTTGTTGCTGTGTTGTTCAGTCTCTAAGTAGTATCTGATCTTTGCAACTCTCTGGACTACAGTATGCCAGGCTTCTCTGTCTTCTACTATCTCCCAGAGTTGCTCAAATTCATGTACATTGTTACCAATCAATATTTTCCCTGACCATCCCAGGCTAGCTGAAACCCACTCCTCATCTAAGTGTTTCACAATCTTTTATGTCTTTAAAGTGAAAGTCGCTCTGTTGTGTCTGACTCTTTGTGACCTCCGTGGACTGTCACCTCTGTCCATGGAATTCTCCAGGCAAGAAGACTGGAGTGGGTAGCCATTCTCTTCTCCAGGGGATCTCATCTGAGGGGTGGAACCTGTGTTTCCTGCATTGGAAGAAGATTCTATCATCTGAGCTACCAGGGAAGCTCTATGTCCTTAAAGTTACATTCAGATAACATCTACCTTGTAAGGTTTACCTTTTCTGACCTGTGAAGGGACTTTGTGTTACTTACATTATATTTACATTTTGCCTGTCCCTCACTATGCCTTGCACAGTGTAAGGATTCATTACCTGTGTTGTGTAAATAAAGTGAAAAAAGCTTTTACATTTGTTAAAAATCACGGTAGCATTTTAAGCAGAACTATTCATTTCAGTATATTACTGATAATTAATATTATTTGTTCAAATATATTAAGTTTGTACTTCTAACTTGCCCCTCTCACTTTTCTGATTTGCCTGTTTTCCTACCAATAAGCTGCCAGCATCAGCTATAGATATCTAAGTGATGAGCAGAGACACTGTTCCCAGGAGATAATCAGTAGTCTTAGGAAGATGTGTCTTGGCAATTCATTTTAATGTCAGTGACAAAATATAACACCCACATGTTTTTATAAATGTCATTATTTTTCTCCAAATTGTTCAAGCTGCAAACTTAAGAATCATCTCTGACAAATCTTTTTTTCCCTCTTATCTCTCTATTTCTCTATCTATATATAGAACTTTACTTATTCACCTTTTCTTTTGTAATTTCACAATGCTCTTTTTATTTCTCACTCCTTCAGTTCAGTCCTCAGTCGTGTCTGACTCTTTGTGACCCCATGGACTGCAGCACCCCAGGCTTCCCTGTCCTTTACCAACTCCCAGAGCTCGCTCAACTCATGTCCATCGAGTCGGTGATGCCATCGAACCATCTCATCCTCTGTCGTCCCCTTCTCCTTCTGCCTTCAATCTTTCCCAGCATCAGGGTCCTTTCAAATAAGTCAGTTCTTCACATCATGTGGCCAAAGTGTTGGAGCTTCAGCTCCAGCATCAGTCCTTCCAATCAATATTTAGGGTTGATTTCCTTTAGGATTGACTGGTAGGATCTCCTTGCAGTCCAAGGGACTCTCAAGAGTCTTCTCCAACACCACAGTTCAAAAGCGTCAACTCTTTGGTGTTCAGCTTTCTTTATATTCCAACTCTGACATCCATACATGACTACTGGAAAAATCATAGCTTTGACTAGACGGATCTTTGCTGGCAAAGTAATATCTCTGCTTTTTAATATGCTGTCTAGGTTGGTCATAGCTTTTCTTCCAAGGAGCAAGCATCTTTTAATTTCATGGTTGCAGTCACCATCTGCAGTGATTTTGGAGCCCAAGAAAATAAAGTCTGTCATTGTTTCCATTGTTTCCCCATTTATTTGCCATGAAGTGATGGGACTGGGTGCCATGATCTTAGTTTTTTGAATGCTGAGTTTTAAGCCAACTTTTCCACTCTCCTCTTTTAGTTTCATCAAGGGACTCTTTAGTTCTTCTTTGCTTTTTGCCATAAAGTTGGTGTCATCTGCATATCTGAAGTTATTGATATTTCTCCCAGAAATTTTGATTCTAGCTTAAACTTCATTGAGCCCAGCATTTCACATGATGTACTCTGCATCTAAGTTAAATAAGCAGGGTGACAATATACAGCCTTGATGTACTCCTTTCCTGATTTGGAACCAGTCTGTCGTTCCATGTCCGTTTCTAACTTTTGTTTCTTGACCTGTGTACAAATTTCTCAAGAGGCAGGTAAGGTGGTCTGGTATTCTCGTCTCTTTAAGAATTTTCCACAGTTTGTTGTGAGCCACACAGTCCAAGGCTTTGGCATTTTCAATAAAGCAGATGTTTTTCTGGAACTCTCTTGTTTTTTCTATGTCCAATGGATGTTAGCAATTTGATCTCTGGTTCCTCTCCCTTTTCTAAATCCACTCCTATCTCTCCAATTTAATCTTGTATAACATAATATCTTGAACCATGGAGTTTTTCTCTTAGTTGATCCCTCCCCTTGTACACACAGTGGACAGCATTATTATGCCAATTTCACCAAAATATCACTTTCATTGTATGAATGTTCAGTCGACAACCATTAGTTTCTATAATATAAAATTTAAACATCTTACCCTTGCATTTGAGCTTCCTCATACCTGGACTTCAAATGTTGTTATGAAATTACCTCCTACTTATCTTTGGTGACATCCAGAGATGAACAAAAGTTCATCTACTTTCTGTTCCCAGAGTTAATTTTCTTTCTAAAGCTCTTGTTTATGCTGCTTTACCATCTAAAATCCCTCTCTCCTCCACAACTTTATTCTGTACAGATTATCTTCAACCCTTTATGATTTAGCTCAAGTTGAATATCCTCCAAGAACCCTTTCTTAATTACAGAAAGAGTGTCACTATACTTTTCTTATCATCATACATTATTTGGGTTTAAAAATCCTAAGAAATTTGATTTCTTGCTTGAACAGGTTTGGACACAATGGCTTCTGTTAATGTTAAGTGTTCAGTCTGATAATCAGAGGAGAAAATTAGTCATTACAAAGGGACTTCAGTAGTTTGTGGCATGGAATGAACCTGTCTTCTATCTTTCCCTATTTCTTTCCCTGAGTCTTTTTTCTCTACCTGTCCCTCAACATACGAGCAGAGGAGTCCTGCCTCATCTAAGTTCCATGCCCAGTCTTCTCTCCCTGGATTATTTTCCTTGGTGACTTTGTCATCTCCTGTTTCAAAATATTTGAGCAATGACATATCTCTAAAATAATCCTAAGGCTATTTAAAAAAGATTAACTATAAATAATAATAGTTAATATTCATCAAATATTACTAATGTTGTGCTAAGTGTTTATATGGCTGCTGTATGTCACACACACATACCTATAAGATGGATAGTATTATTGCCCTATTTTTCTTTAATAGAAAAAGACTTCATCTGAAAAAGTGGTTGTTTTATAGTAAATTTCTATAATTTATTCATTTAAATTATTTCATCGAAGGGGTACTTAGGAATTGTGCTAAGATCTGACCATATAAAAATAGTTAAGTTGAGAGTCAATCAAGAAGACAGATTTCGAGAAAATAATCCAAAGGGAAGAAGCTACCTTCTTAAAAAAAAAAATCTTTCTGAAAGAAATAAGGTTGTAAACTGATCATCAAGATATTATTATGAGTATAGAAGATTATGGAAGGCACCTGGCCATGGAGGGAAAACTGGAAAAAGTCCTGTAGGTTTTCAGAGGGAAAGGGGCAACAGCCTGAAAAGGCATGCAGGTCCATATCACATAGACTTCTATAGGTCTTCTTAAATAATTGTTAATTAAGTTGAAAGCAACAAGAATTTTAAGTAAGGTACTAATGTAAACACATGTGCTTGAAAAAACATATTACTGGCTTCTATATGATATAATGACTAGTTGTGGATAAAGGGCAGAAAAATTAGTAAGTCATACCAGAAATTCAAGTGGTTAGTCATGGAGGATTAGGCTGTGTCATTTCACAGAGAATGGAGGGAAATGTATAGATTTCCGAGTTACTTCGAATGTAGAATAGATGAAGCCTGCAACTGAATATTTATGAACTGGGATAAGCAACAACATTTTTTGGAATGGCTGGAGAAGCTGATGGCACCCCACTCCAGTACTCTTGCCTGGAAAATCCCATGGATGGAGGAG
Source organism: Aepyceros melampus (assembly GCA_006408695.1). Taxonomy (NCBI): domain Eukaryota; kingdom Metazoa; phylum Chordata; class Mammalia; order Artiodactyla; family Bovidae; genus Aepyceros; species Aepyceros melampus. The sequence goes on from SJXQ01006510.1 coordinate 114,675, forward strand.
CCTGGTAGGCTGCCGTCCACAGGGTTGTGAAGAGTTGGACACAACTGAGCGACTTCACTTTCACTTTTCACTTTCATGCATTGGAGAAGGCAATAGCAGCCCACTCCAGTGTTCTTGCCTGGAGAATCCCAGGGACAGGGGAGCCTGGTGGGCTGCCGTCTATGGGGCTGCACAGAGTCGGACACGACTGAAGCGACTTAGCAGCAGCAGGATTTTAGAAATATTCTGAAGAATGAGATGACAAAGTGTCAAGGATTGGATATGGCGCTGAAGAGAAGAACCAAGGATGAGTATCAATTATTCAGGCAGAGCAAAAAGAATGGAGTAGCCCTTCACTGAGACAGAGAGACTCAGAAGAACAGTTTGAGGAGAAAATAAGGACTGAGATTTGTAGTGAAGTTTGAGATGCCCTTTTAGAGCCAGAGACTGGAAGAAGTCCCCCGGGGAGTAAATAAATGCAGGCAGAAAGTAGATGACAAGCACCTCCCCTCAAGATAGTATGTGCTGGGCTATAGGCAGGGACAGTAAAAGAAATTGGCAAAGAATTGTCAGTAAGAGAGGAAGAAATTAAGTACAGGAAGCCAACTGAAGTTAATATTTCAGTTAAGAGAGGGTGATACGTGTCATTAAATGGTCCCAAGGAGTCGGTCTGAATAAGGTTTGAGTGTAGTCTGCCCACAGCGCCCTGTTTTTTCTTCTTGAGTCCCTTGAAATTTTAGTATCAAGACAAAAGTGAAAATATTCCGCCTAGCATATATTTTGATACATACATTCCTTTAATGTGATCACTTTGAGGTTCGTGTCTGCCAACTGCACCTCCGGTTGTGCACTCATCTCAAGTTTGATTTTTGGCGAAGTTGTTGTATCAATTTCTATCTCAAAAAGTAAGCACAGATATTGAGATTGGAGTAGATTGAAAGCAGGCACCCTGACAGGAGATAACCCTCTAGAGATGCAGGCCTCCCAACTGCGTGGACCTGAGGCCGTCCTGAGCTGCTTGGGCCTTGGGGGAAGCTTAGACTCAGCTGAGCAGCTCAGATTAGTAGGTCCAGAGCAGGGGCTGAATGGCATATCGATTGATGAAATGAAGAGAGTTTTATCTATATTATTTACTCATGGGAATTGTCACTTGCATTTTGTTTCTATGGATACACTCAAGTTTCAAGGATGCTGAGAAAGACATTTAATTTGCTTATTTTTCCAAAGGTCACGAATTATCTTAGCTCTCTGAGACTGCTGCACTGCCAGTCTCAGAAAACAAGACATAGGCTTGGATTCTCACAGAGTGACAGCTGAGATGTCATCGCAACTGTTTAGCGACTTTTAAATCCTGTCATTTTTGAAAAGGCCTTGACACAGCTGACATTGACAACAATCCATTGCATTAAAATGAGTGCCTCTGGTTTGCATTGTTGTTTAAAAAGTGATTTTATTATAATGAGCTAGGGATATTTTAATGCTCAGGTGATTTTGATAACTGCAAGTTATGCAAGCCAATTCCTCTTTCCTATGACAGCAGTTTTAACTTTTGGCTTCCAACAAATTATTTTAGCAGGAAGAATGCATTTGAAACTACCTTTTGGCTTTCCCGTGACCCTAGACTGTGCTTTATATATTTTTACATAATTTGAATGAAAAGTTTTCAGTCAAGCTCTCACATTCAAATGAGATTGCCTTTCCCTCATTTAGAATGTATAGTGTAGCAGGAGATGGTTATTATGCAAAGAGTGTGTGCATGCATATGGAAAGCGCCTTACTCAAATGGGGCAGGCAGCCTCCTTAACCTCATTCACAGCAGCGCCTAAAAATTACTATTCAAATTAAAGTTGCCTATAATCATGTTTTTGGCTACATAATTCTGTTTAATCACTGCTAACACCTCTAGTATTACTTCGTTTTTGGCATCATTAAAGGCACATGAATATCCTGAGGTATATTCTCAAGGGTTACGATGAAAGTTGAGAATAGCCAAGTTTATAACATTGAGAGGGAATCCATTCTGCACAGGAGTGTATCCTTTGTCACAGTTGGTTTTAAAGACAGAAATAAATGACATGAGTTGGGAGGCAGCACCAACACCTTAAATTGGACAAGAGAAATGAAAAAAAAATCAAACGTATGCAATCAGTGTATAAAAGCTTGACGGATACGGATTGCTAAAAATAGATGTAAGCAGCAAGTGCTATCTGGAGCAGGTGACAGAGAATAAGATGGACAGGTTTCTTGGATGAACCCCGACACGCTAATCCAAGATTAAGAGGCACAGGGATGTGTGCAAATTCAAAGAGCTTTTTGTTTAGAGTTGAAAGGCAGTAGTCATTTTTTTCAGAGGGCCAAAATGATACTGCAGGCTATTAAATGAGATTCCTGCATTTTTTTTTTTTTTTTTGGGTTTAGAGTTTAAGAAGTTATACAAAATAGAGAGACTATGAGAAGAGAAATACAGCTTCTGACAGAAAGGAAGATAGCCTGTATGTGATGAGATAGTTTTCTGCTTTCACCTTTAGTGTAAACATCGAGGTTCCCAGGCTGTGTTATGAACATTTAAAATCAGTGGTAGATCTAGAGGAAGGAAATTAAATGCAAAAGCAGGGGCAGAAGACCTCTCTCCTCATGATCTGCATATCTTAATGACTGCAGGACTCATCATTTTTCTCTCTAAGCCTCAGTTCATTTTTCACCTGTGCAAGGTGGATGATGTAGTGCCTAAGACAGAATGCAGAAATCACTAGGATTCAGAAGATGCTCTTGGCTCCATTTATGCTTGGAGGCACCCAGAACTAGGCTTCTTCCTCTACTGAGCTAGCCTTCTAGGCACCAGCTGGTGCCCTGCTAGACTCTTCTTCTGTTTCCTCTCCTATCATCCTTCCATCCTTCCGTTTTGTCTTATTTCCTTCTGCATTCACATCTTTGATCAAAGCTCACCAATTACTTCCTTTGAGACACATTTCCTGATCCCTTAGACTTGGATTTTTCCAGTTACAGTGACCACATCGCCTATATTTCCCTATCACACAACCATGAAAGTTTATTCTAATTTCTTTTTTAAAAACTAGAGTCTTCCCACCAAGATGGTTAGCTTTATTTATTCAGAGACTCTGTCTTTTTTCATAGCTGCATCAGCATGGTGCTTGGTATATAACAGATTGCTATTGATTAGTGTACAAAAACTTAGGAAATTAATAAATAAGCAAACATTACATCTGGTAGTGATTCTACAGTTCGGGGCACTATTGACAAGCAGCAACTTGTGGGTCAGGACCAAGACTCAAAATAGCATCAGCTCATTGGGGAAGTAACACTTAAAAATGCAAAGAAAAAGTGTTAGTTGCTCAGTCGTGCCCAGCTCTTTGCGATGCCATGGACTGTAACTCACCAGGCTCCTCTGTCCATGGGATTCTCCAGGCAAGAATACTAGAGTGGGTTGCCTTTCCCTTCTCCAGGAGATCTTACCAACCCAGGGATTGAACCCAGGTTTCCCACATTACAGGCAGATTCTTTACCATTTTGAGAAAATAGGAATATAAAACAGAGTTTATAAAACTGGCATTTTGAGAATATCAAGAAATGCCTATAGGCCATGGGGTTCTCTCTGCCAAGAATTCAGAGGTCTATCTTTTCCCTCAGGATTATAAAACTAATCTTATTTTTGTGGGGAGGTGTACTGTGTGGCTTGTGGGATTTTAGTTCCCTGATCAGAGTTCCAACCCCAAGGCCTCGGCAGTGAGAGTGCAGAGTCCTAACCACTGGACGGCCAAGGAATTCTCAAAATTAACCTTATTTAAAATAAAGGCATGGTTTCCCTGGTGGCTCAGAGGTAAATAATCCTCCTGCCAATGCAGGAGACAGGTTTGATCCATGATCTAGGGAGATTCTTCATGCCTCAGAGAAACTAAGCCCCTTCACAACAAGTACTGAAACCCACACGACATCCAGCCTGTGCTCTGCAGCAAGAGAAGCCCCCACAGTGAGAAGCCCACACACCACAACTAGAGAGTAGTCCCCATCCTGCCAAAGCTAGAGACAAGCCTGTACAGAAGGGAAGCCCCAGCACAGCCAAAAATCAACGAAGAAATAAATCATAAAAAAAGGCCTTATCTCAATATCCTGCCTCAGTACTATTCAATCATTGTCCTCTTTCAGATATAATACAAGGACTTCCCTGATCATTTAGAACCTTTATAACAATGCCCCTTTAGAACCAGACATGGAACAATGCACTGGTTCAAAATTGGGAAAGGAGTACATCAAGGCTTTATACTGTCACCCTGCTTATTTAACTTATGTGCAGAGTACATCATGCAAAATAGGCTGGATGAAGCACAAACTGGAAGAAAGATGCTGGGAGAAATATCAATAACCTCAGATATGCAGATGATACCATCCTTACGGCAGAAAGCGAAGAGGAACTGAAGAGCCTCTTGATGAGAGTGAAAGAGGAGAGTGGAAAAGCTGGCTTAAAGCTCAACATTCCAAAAATGAAGACCTTGGCATCTGATCCCATCACTTCATGGCAAATAGATGGGAGAAACTGGAAACAATGACAGACTTTATTTTCTCGGGCTCCAAAATCACTGCAGATGGTGACTGCAGCCATAAAATTAAGATGCTTGCTCCTTGGAAGAAAAGCTATAATAAACCTAGAGAGCATATTAAAAAGCAGAGACATCACTTTGCTGACAAAGGTCCGTCTAGTCAAAGCTATGGTTTTTCCAGTAGTCATGTACGGATGTGAATGTTGGACCATAAAGAAGACTGAGCACCAAAGAATTGATGCTTTCGAACTGTGGTGTTAGAGAAAACTCTTGAGTCTCGTAGACAGCAAGGAGATTAGACTAGTCAGTCCTGAAAGACATCAACCCTGAATATTCATTGGCAGGACTGAAGCTGAAGTTCCAATCCTTGGGCCACCGATTGCAAAGAGCTGACTCATTGGAAAAGTCCCTGATGGTGGAAACGATTGAAGGCAGGAGGAGATGGGAATGACAGAGAATGAGATGGTCGGATGGCGTCACTGACTCAATGGACATGAGTTTTAGCAAACTCCAGGAGATAATGAGGGACAGGGAAGCCTGACATGCTGCAGTCCTTTGGGTTGCAAAAATTGGGACATGACTGAGCAACTGAACAACAAAGGCCTCCCGGTGGTCCAGTGGTTAAGGCTCTATGCGCCCAGTGCACAGGGCACAGATTTGAGGCCTGGCCAGGGAACTAAGATCCTGCCCGCTGCATTGTGTGCCCCCCACCAAAGAAACAGGAAAGAAAAGTAAAAACCCTTGAAAAGGAGATAATGCAAACAATTTCATCTGTTTTTAAAATTTTCCCACTTAATCATTTGTTGCTTTGCTGTTTTTTCCCGGTCTAGAAATCTAATTTTTTAACCCAACTAGACTGACTGTTTCTTTTGAGCCAAACCATAGTTTCAATCTATTCTATTTTCTTGCATTTCCTTATCAAGCTACCTCATTTACACAACACATTGCATTGTACTTCTGTGTTTATTACGTGTTCTCTTAGATGCAACTTCCCTTCCATGGACGGAATTCATCTTATTGTGGCTAATTGTAGGCACAGAATAAGCATTTATTGATATGAAATAAGAGTCACCAAATAACACTGTGCTACAATAAAAATTAAAAGCAAAACATCCAGACACAGATATTTTAAAAGTGTCTTATGTAACGCATTGAGATTTTCCTTTATGATGGTAGTTTCTTCTCTTTTATGGGTTATGATGTCTTCACAGTTAATAAATACATTTAAGAATTAAATTTTTTGTACTTTTTTTTTTTTTTACTTAAAACACTGCCAATGTATTTGCTCCCAGATTGGTCATAATTTGAATTTGAATTTATATAATTTTTAAACATTACAGTGTGGTATGATTTGGAACATTTTCTAATCTTACAGAATGACAATCAACATAAACAGTTTTCTCTTTAATCACATATTTTCCATCCTGACTAATTTTCCTATTAATATAAGAGGTGATACAAACATAATTCATAAATGACAGAAATAGAACATAAATATTTAAAATATGTCAGTATCTTGGGTTTCCTGGATGGCTCATACTATTTTAATTTTTTTAAAGATTTACATTCTTCTGAAACCAAATAATATTGTTTGAAATTTTTTAAATATTATGAAATTAATGGTCCAAATTGAAGGAAGAATAAATACAAGGTTAAGAATTTTTTTCTTTGCCACATTCGAGTTCTTACTGTATGCGGAGTAAGGACACTTAAAAATAGATATTGCTTATCTAATAATTTTCTCATTTTCAGACTACTTAGAAACATCTTTTATTTCCCCTTGCAATATCTTCTGAAAGTATCTAGGTATAATCCATTCAATTAGTAGATATTTCTACCTGAAACACGGATTTGCTAACATGTTTTTCTAATTTGTGTTCATATATATATACACATATACATATCACATTTGTGTGTGTATATCTATACACACATACATATGTATACACACATTTAGGGGCTTACTTAGTGGCTCATACAATAAAGAATCTGCCTTTAGTGTAGGAGACCTAGGTTCAATCCCTGGGTCAGGAAGATCCCCTGGAGAAGGGAATGGCTACCCACTCCAGTATTCTTGCCTGGAGAATTCCATGGACAGAGAAGCCTGGCAGGCTATAGTTCCCGGGGTTGCAGGGTTGCATACAACTGAGTGACTAACACTTTCACTTTCACGTATACATTTATCAAGTCATTCAAAGTGGCTTGTCCTCAGATGGTCTTAGAAGTTAGTTAATGTTTTGGGGTAGAGTCAGTAGCACTTATAGTGATTTGTGTAAAGAAAAAAAAGGAAGAAAATTTCTTAAAGACTGTTCCGCCTGATGCAAATCCTAGATATGCGATCTCATTCACCATTTTCATGTATCCTATATGATTGCTGTGTCCTTTTTCACAGCTACGTTTTTAGATGAGGAAACTGAGGCTTAGAGGGATGAATCGATCAACACAAGATTACAGGATTTGAGTCTGTATCTCTAACCTTTAGATTTTCTACTACATCACACAAATAGTGTAGAAAACCAGAGAGATGGTAAAACTCTAAGGGAGAGGGCATAAAGTTTCCTGCAATTATCATCTCTCATAGAGACCTGAAAGTCCAGTTTTTCTGTGCAGTTTTGCCTATTAGCATAGGAAACGAAGAACCATTAGTAACATCCATTTATTGACAGGGATTGTTAGTAAATAGTCTGATGGTAAATTGTCTAATTGCATCAATTAAAAATTATTGTCATGCTAGCAATTTTACAGATGAAGAAATAAAGACATGAAAAGTTGAAAAGAAAGTAAATGGGACTTAATAGACATCTGGATGATGTGACCTTGTCATTGTTCTCTATTTTAGGGTTTTCTACCAAGGAAATTGCTTATAATTTGATTTCTTTATGCAAGACAGTTTTACAACTGTAATTGAATATTGAAAAATGAAGAATGCTTTCATATGAATCTCATTCTCGCATTAATTTTCTACTTATGAAAATGGTATTTTCCAACCTCCATATCAGATATATTACAGTGTCTTGTGAAGTCTGCCTACTAGATAAATCTAGGTTACTTCCCACCCTCTCTTTATCTTTATCACTGCCTGTCCAGCCTTATCCCACTGCTTCTCATTAGTGATATCAAAATGCTTGTGATTTCTGGAAAACTCTAGGGAGTTGTGCACATCTTCACTGTACACTGTGTGCCCTCAGTCTGAAATACTTTCTTCATTTGCTCTCTTGATAAATACGACATAGTTTTCATATGTGAACCACCCTACAAATCCATCCTGTACATCTCTGGATAGACTTCATTGCCCTTCCACACACTGCTAATAACAAGCTTTAAATGATTCAACTTATTAGTTGCCTATTGTGTATTTGACTGGTTTTATCACATGTCAATCTCCCTTTCTACTGTGTGACTTCATTGTGGGAACAGATTCTTCATTGTAGGAACAGATTCTTCATTGTAGGAACAGACTCTTAAAAAAATTTCCATTTAATGACTCATACTAATACTTGTATTATATAATATATAATTGATGCTGCAGATTGAAATTGGTATGTAAGAGACAAATGCTCTTTAGTTAATTTGAATTGGAAATAATTAATGGCAAATAATAGGAAAGATGATGGCTGTTTCAATTGTATACATTTCACCTTCAATGAGAATTTTGTCATATCCAGTAATAATATTTTTAGACAGTTTGAGACAATATAACCTGTGATTTGTAAAACAGCTATAAAATTAACTAGATGGACAAATTATAAAATAAGTTTGAAAGCTTTGTATCCTAAAACAGTAACTGTACTATTCTTTTAAATTATTACCATATTAATTTATTTTGGCAGGAAAGATAAAACTATTTTATCCAAATTTATAATTATTATATAACTTTGAGTTCAGCTGTAATAAAAGATTACATTTCTTTAGTATTAATGTAAGATTTTTCATATATAATATTTGAAAAACTTAATCTTTAAATATTCATGAAGAAAAATAAATCTGGCTTTCAAACCAATATCACAATAAATAGATTACCTTTAGAGTTGATTTCAAAGCCTTTTAGGGAATGACACATTAATCAACTTGACAAATCTTATACACTACATTTAAATTCTTCTGGACTCATTTATTGATTCTTAGATAGTGACTGGGAAATGAATGTTGAAATCGCTCCACAGGAGTTAAGTTACTTTTTCTTTCCCCCTTTGAATTCCACTCTAAGCTTCAGTGGTTCATATGTCAGCAAAATTTCTCTGTACCAATATATACTTCAGTCATTAATGTCCATCTAAAACTTGAACTATTGATACAGCAACTTTATGCCATAGATTTAAAAAAATCTTTGCATTTCATCTTTGCTGTCCTCTGTCCTCATTAGTACAGTAACTTCTCATACCATGGATTTTAATTTTGGATTAGAACATATAGTAGCTGTCACTTGGGAGGGTATTGGTATTTCACCTCTGTAGGGGTAGATGATGTAGGCGGTTTACGTTTGGTGCTAGTGGCCTAAGATAGATTCCTGTTTGCTGCTGAGGCATTAAAGCTCTCTGCTTAGATGTTATAATCAGTGAGAGATTATAGCAGTTTTAAATTGTAAATAGTTTAAACTTTAAAGTTAAACATTAAGAGGATGCAGCAGAGATGATCATCATTTGGTTCTGGAAATTAAATCAATTATAAATGAGATGGTATACACATAAAACATTTTTGAGGGGCTCTTCTCAAAGTCCCTCCAGGTTTTCCTGTAAGGCCTTTTCTATCTTCCTGATCTTAATGCAGCACAGGTGGAATCTGACCACTTGAGACATACCCCTGGCTCCTTTTTACTGTTGTAGGACCAGGCCACCTGCATAGCTGTGGCTCATTTTCACCACGGTGATCTGACCACGCAGGATGGCTGTTTGCTCACTCCCTGTCCATCCCTGCCCTGGAGCAGTTCCTGGTTCCCTACAGCCCACTCACAGGATGGACCTTAGTCAGTAGACATCTGTTTGTTTGCCCCTCAGGCCCAGTTAATGACTGCTTTAATCTTTAGGGCAGAATGACTCCCTTTGATAGTTTAACCTCTGCCCCAAGAAGGTGCTCAGAGGGCCCTGACCCTCTGCTGGTTTCCCTGGTAACCCAAGAGCCAATCCGATGTCAGTCATTTCCCTGTTAACTAGTAGCCTTCCCATTCCTCCCCATCCCCTGCAGCGAAGGTTGCCTCCATGTTCCTTCCACTGTCCACCCTAAACCATGGGGTGTGGCTCCAGGACCCTACTTCAGACGTGTATGCTCCCCCGTTCACTGAACCATGGATGTCTCTGCAAGCCTGCGAGGTGCAGCCCAACAGCCATCAAGGAAATAAAGTCAAGCAACCCCCTCTTTGAGAAGGTAAGGCATTATTATTTGCAGTGATGTGGGCCTCCAGAACATTAAATATTACGAATTTGTATTGTTGGTTAGTAGGTTTTACCTTCACGTATGTATCTTTTTTTATTTTAAAAATTGTATTCAAGAGTTCTATTCCAAATTGACCCCTGTGCTTACAAAAGGAAAAATGAAAATGAATTTGAAATCCAGAAGCATGCTTAAGTAGGATTTCTGTAGAGCTGTTTAATTTGGGACATTAGACTGCTTTTTAAGAGCCTGCTTGTTGTGCTCAGAAAATAGAAACACTGAAGCACATAGAGAGTGCTAGAAACTGTTTAGTGAATCAGTGCCAGAGGATCACCATAAGGAACTTCTGTTCAAATTTACGGACATCTTCTGTTTGAAGACATGGTGACAATTTAATTTCCCTTGAGGTGGACTTAGTGTCTTTCAATTGGGAGCAGATGTGTTAGTGGATAAGTGGATAAATATTCACTGTTGTGGAATATTTCACTCACCTCTTTGGGGGCATCGGCTTCAATGAATTCAGAATAAATCATCCTGGCTTTGGAAGCAATTTTTTCTGCACTTTCTGTTTCTTAAAGTCTTCACAGGCAAGCCAGAACTCAACATTTTCTTCACTAAACTCTGATTTTAGGAATGTTCGAAAAGCATCTAGACCAGCTATAAAATACAGGAGGAAAACGTTTGTATATCACACAGTGCAGTCATGTGACCAACTGTATACATTGTTTAGTGAAAGCATTTTGAGGATTCAGTGGCAAATATTTAGCGTCCCTCTAAATATAGCATTTACACATTTTAGTTTTTAACTTTAGAAAGCTTGATTTTGGATCAGTAGTCATCGATGTAAAATATTCAATCCATTTTTCTAATATTAGCACTTAAAAAAATTGAATAACAACCAGAAATGCTAGGATTTCCGTACTTTCCAGCTCTTCTCACTGTCTTATTTTCAGCCGCATTTAAACATTTATTATTCCTGTTCATAAATGTTTAAGTTTCTGACCACCTGTTTAGACTCTTTTCTCTAGTTTCCCCATATAAAATGTGCCCCAGAATCTTCTTTGGCATACCTAGAACTCCTTTGAGAGGGCAATGTTTAAGTCTTTTACAGCCAAGGATGGTTAAGAGTGGGCCTCTACTGAGGTACCAGGTTAGAAAGATTATTATCAAATTCCCGCAGTTGCCTGAACTAAGCAGACCTTTCAGTGTGTGTCAGTTTCAGTCGGTACCTTCCTATGGCATCGTCTGCTGGTCAGTGAGACTGTGTGTCTTGGAGGAAGAAACACCCATTGGCACGTTTGTCCTTCAGAGGATTTGCCTTCCAATACATCGGTGGTTTTCTCTTACACCTGCCAAGGGGGCCCCTCAGCCTGGCTCAAAAGCCATTCCTCCCTAACTATGTGCTAGAGGGCTGACTCTTCAGGTTGCAAAGTAGGGAGAAATTGACTAGCAAAAAAGTAAGTATCAGAGAAACAAGTATGGAAAGGGCCTAAGTTAGTTGTTTGTTGGTTGCTGCAGGTTAGAAGAAAAGTGAAGGTTAGTATAGACAATAGAAAAGGTCTTCATGGAACAGGGTGATTATCTAGAAGCCTGGATTAAAACTAAACATAACAATTTTTTTTTTAATGATTCGAAGTAGAGTTGAAATAACAGGTCATTGCAAAAGATTATCAGATACCAATTAAAATTCTCAGTGTAAATATTGCAGAGTGTGAATGTTGTTAATATGTGAGCACTATAAAAATTTAATTGCATATGTCTTGTGTTTAGAAAATACATTAGAGAAGCTTCTGTGACACAAATCTGGGTTATAAAAATTGTCTTAGTAACACAATTAAAATTTTCCGTGAGTTTGATCCAAACAATGATGAATTTGAGAGGTCTAAATAGAATTTATACTAAAAAAATCTATTTTATATAATAAAGTATATACTTTAATAACATTGAAAGACTATTGTAGAAGCATGTCTGGCACTATTTTACGTATGTGTCATTAAGGGATTCCCTGGTGGCTCAGAGGTTAAAGCATCTGCCTGATGCGGGAGACCTGAGTTCAATCCCTGGGTCAGGAAGATCCCCTGGAGAAGGAAATGGCAACCCACTCCAGTATTCTTGCTTGGAGAATCCCATGGACAGAGGAGCTTGGTGGGATACAGTCCACGGGGTCGCAAAGAGTTGGACACGACTGAGCGACTTCACTTCACTTCACTTCATTAAGGGATATGAAAGTATTTTGCAATACATGTTATCTAAATACATCCCAGTGAGATGGGAAGTTAGAGATCTAAAAATATTATTATTCTCTCCCCTCCTGCCGTATTCATGAAGAGTGACATTGAACTAACAGTCACTCCTCCTTTTTTCCTCCCGTTGCTCTGTTTGGACACATAGGAACAGAATAAACAGGTAACACTGGGGCTAGTTATCTCTTCCTTGCATAAACTATCATTGAATCACTCATCTATTATATACATACAATTTGAAAGTTCACAGGTCATCAAGTGACTTTAGAATAACCACAGTCACAACCATATATTATCTGAGGGTCCCTCTGTGTGAGGGAATAGTTATGGGTAGGTGTGATGGGGGCTGAGGAGTGGAATATGTCAGGAGAGGTGGCAGAAGCCACACTAATATCTCTGCTCAGTATGTGTAAGGCGTATCATCAAGTCACAAAACAAGTAGGTAATATGGTGGGTCATCTGTTTAAAGCATTGAAAAGCATGGGAGATATTTTTCTGGTTTTAGAAAAGCAAAATCCAAACAGCTTTGCAGATGAATCTGTGACTTTTGTGCTTTCTGTGGGCATGAGGTACAAAATCCCAGGAGATCTGCAGGGGGCTGCGTCTGCCTTCGTCTATAACCTTCATTCCTCTGTCTGCACTATTGCTGCGGCCAATCCCCCACCTGCAGAGACACCTTCCCCAGGATTGTTAGCAAACCTGATCTGTCCCGCTTGTCATGTATTTAAGGAAAAAAGAAACATGCTCTTGAAACTTACAGAAATGAAATTCCGTATAGCTTTAATATATGTTCTTAGTTGGATTCTAGGGTTTTGATGGATTATTTTATGTCTGTGCTTTGTGTGTGTGTAGTGTCCGACTCTTTGCGACCCCATGGACTGTAGCCTGCCAGGCTCCTCTGTCCACAGAATTTGTCATTTCTTACTCCAGGAGATCTTCCCTACCCAGGGATCGAACCTGAGACTCGTGTCTCCTGCATTGGCAGATAGATTCCTTACCACTGTGTCACCTGGGAAGCCCAGAGTATGCGTGTGTGTGTGCTTGGTCATGTCAGACTCTGCAGCCCCATGGACTGTAGCCCACCAGGATCTTCCATCTATACTTTAGGAATTAGTTATCTAAGAATCATAAAATGATAGTGTAATTTCATCTAAATCAAATTTATTTTATGGAAAAAAAAACCAGCCATGAAGAACATATTCAGATTTATCATGTCTCAAGCATTTCTAATATTCTGATATTTACTTTATAAATTTGCTGGGCATACACACTGAGGAAACCAGTCTTGAAAGAGACACATGTACCCCAGTGTTCATCGCAGCACTGTTTATAATATCCAGGACATGGAAGCAACCTAGATGTCCATCAGCAGATGAATGCATAAGAAAGCTGGGTACATATACACAATGGAGTATTACTCAGCCATTAAAAAGAATACATTTGAATCAATTCCAATGAGGTGGATGAAGCTGGAGCCGATTATACAGAGTGAAGTAACCCAGAAAGAAAAACACCAATACATTATACTTACACATATATATGGAATTTAGAAAGATGGTAATGATAAACCTGTACACGAGACAGCAAAAGAGACACAGATGTATAGAACGGCCTTTTGGACTCTGTGGGAGAGGGAGAGGGTGGGATGATTTGGGAGAATGGCAGTGCAACATGTATGATATCATAAGTGAAATGAATTGCCGGTCTAGGTTCAATGTAGGATGTAGGATGCTTGGGACTGAGGCACGGGGATAATCCAGAGAGATGGTGTGGGGTGGGAGGGGGGAGTTGGGGGTCGGGATTGGGAGTTCATGTACACTCGTGGCTGATTCATGTCACCAGGACATGGAAGCAACCTAGATGTCCATCAGCAGATGAATGGATAAGAAAGCTGTGGTACATATACACAATGGAGTATTACTCAGCCATTAAAAAGAATACATTTGAATCAGTTCTAATGAGGTGGATGAAGCTGGAGCCGATTATACAGAGTGAAGTAACCCAGAAAGAAAAACACCAATACATTATACTTACACATATATATGGAATTTAGAAAGATGGTAATGATAAACCTGTACACGAGACAGCAAAAGAGACACAGATGTATAGAACGGCCTTTTGGACTCTGTGGGAGAGGGAGAGGGTGGGATGATTTGGGAGAATGGCAGTGCAACATGTATGATATCATAAGTGAAATGAATTGCCGGTCTAGGTTCAATGTAGGATGTAGGATGCTTGGGACTGAGGCACGGGGATAATCCAGAGAGATGGTGTGGGGTGGGAGGGGGGAGTTGGGGGTCAGGATTGGGAGTTCATGTACACTCGTGGCTGATTCATGTCAATGTATAGCAAAATGAATACAGTATTGTAAAGCAAAACAAACTAAAAAGTAAAAATTAATTAAAAAAAGAAAATAAATTAAATATGTCTAGATTAAGCAAAAAAATAAATACATAAAGTGGAAATGCCATTTGATTAGAACAAACACTACATTTAAATATTTTCTGTGTATGTCTCTTGTAGCATCGTTTCTATCCTGTATGGGACAGAAATGCTGTAAAGCAGGTTTACGTACAGCAAAAGCAGAATTCTAGATATCTTTGTATATGACTGTTTTATATTAAATTCTGGGATGTTTTATTTATAATTGACCAAACTTACTTTATTAAGCCATCATTTTAATTACAAGAATATATCCACAATGTACATATTTATATATATATACAAACATTTGTTTTTGTATTCTCTAAAGTAAGAATAACTCAGTTGGAATACATACTATATTTTAGCCTAAAGAAGCAAACAATTTATTTAAATTTTCAACTTTTCAATAGTTTGTATGTTTTAATTTGCAACAATAGTCATGATATATATCAAATGATAATGAGACTGGCTTCCCTGGTAGCTCAGCTGGTAAAGAATCTGCCTACAATGCAGGAGATGGTGCTTCTACTCTTGCTTTGGGAAGATCCCCTGGAGAAGGGATAGGTTACCCACCCCAGTATTCTTGGGCTTCTGTGGTGGCTCAGATGGTAAAGAATCTACCTGCAATGTGGGAGACCTGGGTTCAATCCCTGGGTTGGGAAGATTCCCTTGAGAAGGGGATAGCTATGCACTGCAGTATTTATATACATCAAATGATAATGAAACTAAGACAACTTTATCACTTCCTTTCTATTTGGAATTTTCTTGTTCTTTTAATGTCTGTAATTTCTATAATCTTGTCTTCATTTAGACTCAACCTAATTCCATTTAAACTTTGGGCCTGTATAAGTTCTGTAAGACTTTGGGGACTCTCATACTTCACATATTGATCAAACTCATTGTTTATAACATGTCTACAACTTTCAGAATTTATTGATTTCATCTTAATCCTTGCATTTTTAGGCCTGTTATCACTTGGATCTTACCTTGATTGGTTAAAAGTGTGTCCATATTTTCAGACCACGCCATTGCTTCTGTGGTTGGTGACCTGTGGAAACAACATCTACCCTTGACAATAGCATTGTGATCTTTTCCTTCTGTAATCTATAGTAATATTTGAGTTATGTGTATTTGTTGAATTATATCACTTAAATGAGCTTTGCATCACTAATTAAGCTACAAAAGGTCAACAAGGATTATATAATATCTTCCACAGTAGACAGCAATAGCAAAGAAAGGGGAATGTGATTTGACACCAGCAAATTATTTACTATTCTAACCAATAGTATTGATCATACTTGAAAATTCTTGATTTCTAATGAAGGTACAAGACAGATTGCTCATTGCTCTGTGGAGCCTAGTGAATTTAATCTCAACTATATTAATTGTTAATTTATGTGGGTTACACTCGTCTGTTCCTGAATTGTTATCATGATAGCAATAGTGATGAAAGAACTATTTTCTAAGTTTTCACAGTATACAAAATTGTCCATTTCATAATTATACATCTTAAGTTTCTTTACAGTTTTAAAGATTTTTAATGTGGAATGACCTTGAAAATGTTTATTTATAGTATTTTAAGGAGCCTTTACCCCATTTTGAGACAGCCTTCATTTCTTTTTAAAGGTATGCTTCCATCTGGGTTGATTTATTTAAATCTAGGTATCTGTCAGGACAGAGTAATATCTTTTCCAAAGCAGTCAAAAAATTTATTGACTTAAGTCTCTGAAGAAGGTATACTTTGGGGGATGTGATGTAGAAATAATAAATCAAGTTTCCGATATAAACTTTCTGAGATGTAAATATATCATGCATTATTCCCCTTAATGAGCAAAGATCCTAATGAAACAAGCCCCCATCCATTGAAAACAGCTGTGACCCAGAAGAAAAATCTTGGATGATGTAGCTGTGATGTGCAAATTACTTATTAGCTATGGAAAGGAATGATCTAATTGAAGGTTTCTATTAAAAAGATTGATAGTCTCACATCCAGTCATTCTTATAAAATTTATATTTGCATATCAAGGTGACTAATCTTAAATATGCTAGTGTGATGCAGTCCCTATGCTTTTACATTCTATTACTTTGTGTGGTTTGCCCCAGTTTGCATTGCTCTTCTCTCTCCTGCTGTTGTACTTATATTTTCAGGTGGTGATGTCTGTACTCAGAGGCCACACAGGGAGGCTGGGTGACAGGGAACACATGCTGATATCTCCCAGTATTTGGATTTCCTATCTGCCATTTCTTTTACTTTTTCCTCAATGACAGGCGACTTATTTTTCTTTCTCCCTTGATCTACTAAATCTTGGGGACACAAGGTTTCCTGTGAAGCCATTTTGAAATGGTGCTCTTTCATTCAAATGGGCACTTTCAGTTCTCATCTTTCGTAAATGGAGAATGGGACCCTATATAAGATCTACTTTTATGTAGAAGAGCTTGTGTGCACTATAAAAACTGTTACTCTAAAATGAGCATGTTATATTTCATATGAGTCCAACATTAGTTCTT
Organism: Aepyceros melampus; assembly: GCA_006408695.1. Taxonomy (NCBI): domain Eukaryota; kingdom Metazoa; phylum Chordata; class Mammalia; order Artiodactyla; family Bovidae; genus Aepyceros; species Aepyceros melampus. The sequence goes on from SJXQ01006510.1 coordinate 131,752, forward strand.
CTATCAAATTTTAGGAATTCTATCAGTTCAGTTCATTCTCTCAGTCGTGTCTGACTTTTTGCGACCCCTTGGACTGCAGCACGCCAGGCTTCCCTGGTGTTAAAATTATCATATGATCACTTAAAATGCATGTGTTTAAAATGTTGTCTGTATTTGTAGATTGAAATTTGGTGGTTAGCGTGGTCCTCAAATTTCTCCTTAGTGCCTGTGGAACGTGTGTTAATGAAGAGGGCAGAGAGAGATTTGATCTCCAGTCTGGCTGCAAAGTACATTCATTTTAAATAAGGAACAGCCATCAAAGAAAACCCTGAGAAGTAGACTCTAGGCAGAATTATTCAGGGATGAATATGTACTCCCCCATTTGTTTGTAAGTTGTACAATGACAGGAAAAAATATTATTGTCCAGCACAGAGAGCAGCGTGCCTGGTTCGAGAAATATTTCTTGGATGTATAAACAAATAATGACTGAATGGCCAAGCCCCAAACAGTGGCAGGCATTAAAGCCTTCAGTGGAAGAAGTGCAATGACTTTTAAGATGCTAGTAGATGACAGTGATGAGAAGGTTAGTAAAGGTGTAGCTGAATTTTATTAGCTTCAAAGAGTATTTTGGGTGAGGAAAGAGAAGTGATGCAAAAGCATCTCTGGGCAGCAACAAACTAGGGACCTCTCGGTCAACCCCAAGTGAGTGAAACTATAGGGAATGGACAACATCCATTTTGAAGGCATCAAAGCAAACCATGTCCTTTAGGGAGAGCCAGAGTTTGCTTAAGCCAAAAGCAAAAGGAATATTCAGTGAAGTGCTGGTTGGAATGTAAAAGAGTCTTTTTAGAATGGAATTATTCAAATGAGTGGTAGCTATTCTTATTATCATCATAAAGGTAGGGAAACAGTAAAAACAGGAAAAAAGGAGCAACGTCTTGGAGCTGGTGTAGAACCAAGAACAAAAGAAAATTCCTTATGTTTTGAATTAGAGAGATTATACAAAAATAGGTATTCTATAGGTATAGAATATTAGTGATAATAGAATTAGAGATACTATGATGTTATAAGACATCTTCCCTGGTGGCTCAGAGGTTAAAGCGTCTGCCTCCAATGCGGAAAACCCGAGTTCGATCCCTGGGTCGAGAAGATCCCCTGGAAAAGGAAATGGTAACCCACTCCAGTATTCTTACCTGGAGAATCCTATGGACAGAGGAGCCTGGCAGGCTACAGTTCACGGGGTCGCAAAGAGTCGGACAGGACTGAGCGACTTCACTTCACTCATGATGTTATAAAGGAAAAAAGTTGCTCTTCAGCCCTCTGAATAAATACCCGCTGCTTTGTGTGATTGTGCCTGGAATGCCCTTAGCTCACTCTTTTTTCTAAGAGTTCAAATTTGACTTAAAGTTTCAGTTTCAAACCTGATAGAATGGAAGGGTTGGTTGTAAGGCAATGCTTTTCAGATTCATTAAGAAACAATGTTAATTTGCTGTCCAAATAAAAAATTGGGGGTTGATAATATGTAATTCTGTGGAAGAGTAATTTATTGCTATATGTGAATAAACTGAAAGACAATTTTTATAATAGCACAAAAATGCATAAGAATGTATCAAATGTTTACAGTCTATATATATTGTGCTAAACATGTCACATACTTTACCATATTTAATCTTGAAAATGACACTCTTTTAATCCCATGTTACCGATGAGGGACTTCCCTGGTGGCTCAGATGGTAAAGCGTCTGTCTACAATGTGGGAGACCTGGGTTTGATCCCTGGGTCGGGAAGATTCCCTGGAGAAGGAAACTGCAACCCACTCCAGTACTCTTGCCTAGAAAATCCCATGGACGGAGAGGCTTGGTGCAGGCTACTGTCCATGGGGTCGCAAAGAGTCGGGCACAACTGAGCGACTTCACTTCACTTCACTTACCGATGAGTAAGAAGAAGGGATGTTAATAACTGGTGTAATATCACATATATATTAATGGGCAGTTAGAGTTCAAACACAGGTGTATTTTTGTGTTTCAAATACACAGACTTTTTTCACAATTCTTCTTGGCATAGATGAGTCAATATACATATGCTTATATACTTTGTTCACATTTTGGAACATATATAATGTGTCAAATAAATTTTAAAGTGCTTTTCCTATAATAGGATTTATTACCTGTCACAGCAAATATTTCCTCTACATAGTTAAATTTTAATTTCTACTCAATAGAAAGTTTTTCAGAAGAGTGATTCTTCAGTTTTGTATGCTGTCAAACCAAAATAGGATCTTTCTTATTTTAGATGTGACTGACTATCGGTTTTAAATTTTTAGAAATGTAACTATACCAATGTTAAGAAGAGTCTATTGAATTAAAATTGGGGGATAAAGAGGGTGCCTGGCTTCAGAACATACCGACTGGGTTGAACTTACTTGACATGCGGTACCGTAAATAAATGGACATTGTACATTTCCCTCCCTCCCTCTTTCCTTTCTGTCTCTCTTGGTTTTCTTTTTTTCTCTTTTATTTGTGTTTTAGCTGCAACTTTACAAAGCTCTTGTCCAGTTCTTCTCTTTTGTGTGTGTGCATATATTTCCTGTAAAATTGTGATGCGTGGTCAGGGTAACTTGTGTGTGTGTATGACTTGCCATAAAAACTTCACTTGTGTGTCTGGAACCAGAATCACACTTAGCATTTCATGGGGCTTGGGCTGATTTCCTTCCTTATGTGAGTGTCATCAAGGCCAGCAGTCCTCATATTACGTGTCCAGAGTAGAGTCAGGCCAGATGGGAACTGTGTGAAAGCTACCAGTTATCTTGCTAATGGTGCCTGCTAGAACCTGTTGTCTTCCATTAAGAAAAATGTGGGCTCCAGCAACTGAGCTCTCCACACTCAATTAGCAAGCGGGAGATTCACACAAGGAGCCGGGTGCTTCAGGAAGTGACAGCTGCTGCCTTATCAACAGATATATCTGTGCTCAAGTTTCTCAGTGCAAATAATTTTTGCGAGGATCGTGTATATCTTAGGTCTTTAACCTGAACATTGAATAATTTGGGAGAGCCTCACATAAAGAGTGGGTTTTCTCCACTTTGTAACCTTGCCTTATCTTAGTAAATATAAAGAGTTAACTGTAAACACATGCACTGTGGACAGATTTTAGAAAAGAAGGAAAAATCAGTAGAGAAAAGAGAAAAAGTATAAATCAGGAGGGAAGACAACAATTAACATATTTATAATAAATGAAAGAAACGCAACATCGAGACTCATGGAGACTCAAGTGTTTTCATTTGTACATCTTCTGAGATAAAAAGAACTTTAAACAGCAACTCACTTCAAGGCATTTTTCGTTCCACTGTCTGACTGTCACAGATGATGCCAGATTTCTCTTTCTGACTGATCTTCCAGCTGAAGGGAATGCGACAGCAGGAACAGTACAATTAGTATGCAAATAGCTATCCCTGGGTCACAAACTGGCATTCTTTAAATCAAGCTGTCCTCAGCTTTTCTTCATTTTGTTGTTAACTTTTCACTGGTCAGAACACTTAAACTTCTAAGTAACAAACAACTCTTTGAATAAGTGTGGCATTTCCTCCAGTCTGTAGCATAACTGGAACAAATTCCATTTGGAAGTTTGGTTTCTAAAGTTCATATACATCCATTTCCAAGACAACTATTGTTCACATGAGGTTAAATCAACTCAGGAAAAAACATATAGATATAGTTCTGTATACCTTTAGGTCTTTAATCTGACTAAAAAGTCATTTTGTTTCTCTTCTTTGGTTCTCAAAGTCTGAGAAAGACTTTTTTTTTTAAATACTCTTAAGTATATGTGTTTTAACGTATGTGTTTTAATACTCTTATTTTAAGTATACGTGTTTAGGATTTTTAAGTATCTGTGTGTATATATACTTTAAGTATATATATGTTTTAAGTATATATATATTTAAAATATATATGTGTACATATGTTACATGTGTGCATGCACATGTATACATATGTGCACACACACATGCACACACAGATGCATGCACACATGCATGCACACATGTAAACATATATACACGTGTAAACATATATACACGTGTATAGAGACTTCCCTGGTGGCTCAGAGGTTAAAGCGTCTGCCTCCAATGCGGGAGACCCGGGTTCGATCCTTGGGTTGGGAAGATCACCTGGAGAAGGAAATGGCAAACCACTCCAGTATTCTTGCTTGGAGAATCTCATGGACTTAGGAGCCTGGTGGGCTGCAGTCCATGGGGTCACAAAGAGTCGGACACGACTGAGTGACGTTACCTTATGCACATGTATATGTGTATACATATATACACATATGCATGTGTGTATATATATGTGTATAATGTGCACAAAATGTGTTCATTTTTAAAGTATATATGTGTATATATGTTTTAAGTATATATGTGTATATATACTTTAAGTATATATATGTTTTAAGAGTATATGTGTGTATATGTTTTAAGTATATATGTGTATATATACTTTAAGTATATATATGTTTTAAGTATATATATTTTAAGTATGTATGTGTTTTAATACTCTTATTTTAAGTATATGTGTTTAAGATTCTTCCAATCTTATTCATGAACTAAAATATTCTAGCACAAGGCATCATACTTTTGAAAAAATTGTGCATTTGTTATAGTTTAATGACATACATTTGTCAATTTATTTTACCATGAAACTCAAGGCATCTGTGCCAATATTTCTTTATGCAATGCTAATGTTTGAGATAATAGTAGCTGAATATATTTATCAAGGTAAAGTACTTATATTGGTAGTTTTATTTGTAGTTGAAATTTTGTACCTATAACCCCATGTTTCATCAAGCTTTTATGCCAATATGACAGAGTTTTTTGGTAGTAAAATTCTACCAGTGTATATTTATGACCCTTAATGTAAATTAAACACTCCTGAAAGAGTGACAGTTTTCAGGGTGGAAGAAATAGGAGTCAGAAGATGGCAGAAAAACTGCTTGTCCCTGAGTTAGCATGGAAGCATCCCTGTTTCATTGATCGACAGAAATGCAGAGGACACTCCCTAGGCAAGTGGCCCTGGGCTAATGAGACCAAGAAAAGCAGAAGCAATGACCTAAAAAGTCAGTATCATTAAGAAAGGAAGCCATCAGTTAGCTCCATTCATTTGGTTAATTCAAGCACCATTAAGTAATGTTCTTAGGAGATGCAAAAACAGAATCATTAAACATATTTAGGCTTGTTGTTTTGCTGAAGGGGGATAATGAAGTTCTAACTTATAAAGTATAGAAACATATGCCTTGAATGGAGTACATTTTAGAAAAAAAGATCCTCATGGTAAAAACCATGCTAAGTCTACAAGAAATAAGAGCCAGGAGTAGACTAATTTACAGTAAAACTTAAAAAAATGAAATTTCTGCTTTGAGTTCAATGCAATTGCAAGTATATTCCTTCTCATAACTCCTCCCACACACAGAAATTGTTATTTAATCTGTACTTCCTATGCTCTTCAAGGAAGAACAGAATTGAATTTTATTTACCAACCTGAAAGTTCATAATAAAATGAGCAGGTGAGTAAATAAACTTGTCTTCTTAAGCTAAATGATTCTTAACTGTGTTCAGGACGCCTTGAGAGAAGATTGTCGTGTTGGTGTTGCTAGGACATCTAATTATCAACAGTTCTTAGTTTCAGGGGACTCAGACTCTGTCATCAGAGCTCATGCCCAGTGTGGCAGGCTGAATGATGGCCCCCAAAGAGGTTCTTGTCCCTATAGCCTGAAACCTGTGGGTGTGTTACCCTACATGGCTAATGGAGGTTGATGATTCTAGGTTAGCGAGATGGGCCTGGTGTAATATATGGGTCCTTACAAGAGAGGGCCAGGAGGGTTCAGATCAATCATAAAATACGTGAGGACAGAAGCCAGAGGCTGGTGTGGTGTATGGATGGGCCAAGGAGTGCAGGTGGCCTCTAGAAGCTGGAAAAGGCAGAAAAACGGGTTTTCCTCTCAGAGCCTGCAGAAGCAACCAGCACTGTCCAGTAAAGCTGATTTGGGGTTTCTGACCTCCTGGTCTCTAAGATAACAAATAACAAATTTGTATTGTTCTGAGCTTCTCAATTTGTGACCATTTGTTACAGAAGCAGTAGGAAAATAATGCATCCATGGAACTCTAATCTTTAAAAAAATGCTGCTTAAAAGAAGACAGGAATTAAATAAAATGGGCATGAATTTTGAGACCAGAGTACTGAGTTCACATAAAATGTGGATTCTTCCTACCAAACAGTAATTGAAATCTCTGAGCCTCTTTGCTACTGAAATGGAGATAGGGCCTCTTTCACAGGTTATTGTGTGAAACCAAATGAAAATATGCTAAGCCAAGACACCTTACATATAGTATTTGTATGTTTGTTTCTATTCTTTTTCCTTATTTGGCATTCAGAGTGGTGAATGTCAAATAATTGTGGTTAATATGTGGTATGGGGCTTGTATGGGCAGTACTATCATCATGCAATCAATGGGGCTTTCTGTGTAAGGAGTTGAGATTTATCCTATGAATTTTTGAATGTTTACTTTGTATAATGAGTTATGATAGGTGTACAAAATGATGTGCATGATAGGAATATAAAACTTTAATCAGGCAATCTGAGATTGATGATTCTGGAAAATTAGCATGATGAACTTGTATGTGGAATGAATTGAAAGAATGTGATAATAAAGTGGTCCATGTATGAGACGCCAAGGGTTTGGATAAGGACAATTGTAGAAGAATGGAAGAGTAGCCATCAGTATTCTGGTGGCTGTATAGAAGGGATGGAAGAGAGAAGGTCAGAGAACCAGATTTCAAACCTGATAGCCTGAAAGAATGGTGTTCCCTAGGGTCCATGGTAATAGCAAAAGAAAAGCCAGTTTAGGGAAATCAATAGGTAAAAGAAAGTTTAGGGATACACAGTACGTTGGCAGAGTTTTGATTAAATTTCCTGTCAGTCGGAGGTCACAGCATTTTTGACAGCATACCCCAAGACAACACAGAGCGTTTACATCTATATGAAGCCTCTCTGTTAATTTAAAAAGGCTATTTCTGTCTACCCTTCAGTACCTTTAAGTAGGAGAAAAGTCATTTTAAAAGAATTTAATTCTCTTACAAAATTTAATCTATTAAACTAATAGATCCATGTTTTGTGGAAGCATAACATTTTATTTTGGTACAACTTCTAGACAAAGTTTATATCTATAAAAAATATGCTGAATGGATTGTATGATATCCAAGTGAAGATGTCATGAAGTATTGGTGTGTGGGGGGATCATAATAGTTGAAATAATTGAACACTTAAAATATAACAAAGAATTCCTAAGCATGATTTCCTTGGTCATTCCTCTATGAGACAGGCTGTTATTTTATCCTCACTTTACACATGCGGAGAGTGAGACTCAGAAGCACCTGATATTTGAGTAGCAGTGATAGTTAAATGTGTAATATTTAGTTTAGCAAGGGAAACAGCACAGAAAAGCAAAGCCAAGAACAGAGTTCTTAACTATTTATTCAAGAAACATTTAAATGCTTTTGTAACCCTGTATGATCAGCAACCCTTACATGAACAGGGGACAAAGGCATGGCACAGTCAGTCAGAGAAAGACTTAAGGATGTAGAGTGGTGGTGTGGAATTTCCTTTTAAGAATGCTGTTCATAGCATTTTTGATGGGAAAAAGGATGATCAAGAATGTCAGATGACTAAGAGGTTGTGAAAAATGACGAGAAATAAAATACTGGAATTTGCCAAGGTGGTCATTGGAAGAACAAACAGGACCATCAAGCATGAAGTTAGGCGAGTGAGGCAGCTTACAACACAGCTGCACTGATTATGGGTTCATATTATGTCCCCAGGCAGATTCGAAGGGGAAAAGAACAATGATGATTATGTTTATTATTTTTGCAATTGTCTTTTTAGATTTAAATAATAAGCTTATAAAAGCAGTTTATTGGGGGGCTTAATAATTTAACATTTGTTTCTTTTTGTAAACAAAGAAAAGAGAAAATTGCATATTTCATTTCTGCTTTGCCTCAAGTTGCTGCTGCATGAAGTATAACTTATAAAGCAGTGAGCCTGAGCATTGTATGGCTCATAAATTATTTCTGAGAGCCTTCTAAAGGGAAAGTTGGAAATGTGTTGAGCAGTGGCAGCACCATTGAAATGTGTCTGATCTCCCATAGTAGCTGCTTAGAAATATAATGCTCGTTTGAATGTTTAGTTTAGTATGCTGGTTGATAAATCAGTCACATTACTTGCTAGTCACATCTCACGATTTTATGTCTTAAATGTACTTTTTTGTGATTGTCGGATACCAGGACACTGATTTGCCTTGATAAAGTGAAAATTTCAAAGTTTACCAAGCTTCAGAAGCAAGTAAAATGGTCTTTTATGTTTTAAAAGTTAAAAAATATTTTAAATTTTAATGCATTATATACTTTAATTAGAATTAAGCTTGTTTGTATAATAGAAATGAGTAAAGCTAAATGTATCAACCAAATCAAAAGATCAACTTCTCTTTTTCCTTTGGTAAAGACTATTTAACACCACAGTATAATCTCGTAGTCTATATAATATCTGTTATTAATTGACTATTTGTGGTTTTTCTTTACTTTAGCTGAACATTTTAACATAGAGGAAAATGACCATTGAACTGACTTTCTTCCCCCTCATGTTTCAAATTTCTGTGTTGCCATCTTGTATGAACGTATCTGATTTTTCTCCTGAGCTAGCCTTCCCTTTCCTCACCATCTGATAGAGTTCAGTATTCAATCCTGTACAAAAGCATGTAGGACAGGGTAGCAGTCATGGGAGATAGCAATACAAGTAAGTTCTATAGTTTTTAAAACTATTTCAATGGAATCAATGTACATCTTTGGCTAAAAATATTTTGTTCACTTTATGTGGACCAACAGAATATTCAAAATACGTTAGTAGGGACTAGCATGCTCTGAGTAGTGGAATTTTGATATAATAATAAGAATGAGTCTTCTTATTAATATTACAATGTAATCTTAAAATACACACAAAAAAGAAGATGCTTACACGCTCCTTGTATTTGAGGGCACTGATTCTTAAAAAGAAAGAATAAAATACAAATTCAGGCTATATATGCCTGAATCAAAACTCTGTTACATCCAAATACGTTGCAGATATAGCAAACAGTGCCCTGTACTATTTTAAAGAACAGTGATTCCATTCCTTTTACAGTGTATTACTAAATCAGATACTTAAGCCTTGATACAAATTAAAGTTTATTTAATTCTGCTGTTACATCTAGATTCAGATTCCTACTAGGGATAACTTGACACACCCTCTTATAAGTTACCCAGAATCAAAAAGGAAAAAGGCAAAGAAAAATCTCACCAAGGCGATCAACTTTTTCCTCAACACATAACAAGATTACTTCTTTTCTTCTTAGCCATGTATTTCCCCTTAGAAAATAATTTACTTCATGTATAATATATATATATATATATATATATATATATATATCTGTCTGTGTATGTGTATATATATCCATATATATTTCAGCTTTTAAATGTGAAATATCTTTTCCTAGAATGGAGAAGGGGTAAAGGCAATGAACAGCTTTTCACTCTTTGTAGCAAGTATTAGTAAAATATCTGACTAGATACATCAAGGTTTTAAACCATTTAATTTTTGACAGGCTGGATGGGTTTCCCTTAATTTGCAGATTACTGCTGGAAGAACTCTCTTTGCAATATTATGAAGTAGGCAGGAAGTCGTCAAATATGTGCACTGCTGGGAGTCAGGCAGTAGCAACGTCTTCCATTGAATTTATCACTTTGACTACTTGAGCCTTTTAATCTTCTGATCATTGGTGCTTAGGCTTGACTTATAGACTGGCTACAGGAAATTCAGAAATGTCATACGTACATTAATTTTCAATCAATTGATTTTTAGACAGTGTACTTTACACAGAAGTATATTATGAGTTGTTAGCCTATATTATTACAGTGAGTGTGCTTTCCTGAGCACTAGTTTCCCATGCTTATCCAGTAAGCCCACAGTCCTTAGCACGGCAGCATGTAAATCGTTAGCTAAGACACAGATTTTTTTTTTTTCCTTTAGACAAACTCAGTGCCTGCATTCCCTGAGGGTGCCTCTGCAATCTAACCATTCCATTCTTGGACTTTTTACTATTCTATCCATTTTCTTTCTTTCTTTCATTTTTTTTATCTTTAGAAATATCTCTAAAAGCATAGCCTAAAAGTTGCCTTTATGGGGAGTTCCTGGCTGGCCCAGGGGTTAAGAATCCACCTGCCACTGCAGGGGACACAGGTTTGATCCCTGGTCCAGGAGGAGAGCACACGCCCCAGAGCAGCTAAGCCCGTGAGCCACAGCTGCTGAATCCTGCTCACCACAACTAGAGAGTAACCCCTGCTCCTCGAAAGAAGAGAAAGCCCTCCCACAGCAACAAAGACCCTTCACGGTCAGTTGTAAATCAATATTTTTCTTCAAGTTGCCTTTACTGAGAAGCCTTTGGTGTTCTTCAGAGAACCATTGTGTCATTCGCCTTCAGTTGGTAATACTGCAAGGCTCTTAGTATCTGTGTTCTACGTGTCTCAGTCTGTGTCTCAATTTTCTTTTCTTTTCTGAGGCCGAGATAAAGTTTTGTTCATCTCACAGCACATCGCATAGTACCTTGCCCTCTAAGAATGTCCTCTGAATATTTGTAAAAAGAATAAAGTGAGCCAGATATGGTAGGAAACCATATAGAAATCTAGGAGACATATTGGAAATATTAAAGAACCCACAAGTAACAAGAAGGAGGGTAAATAAAATAATTAATGATAGTGATTCCCATTAGTAAGCCTCTACTGTATGCCAGATGTATCTATAGCTTTATACAGCATGTTCATGTTCATTCTTATACAAGCTCTAGGGTTCTCATTCCATGTGTGAGAAAACAAACTAAAAAAGTCAGTTTTTTCCTTCCAAAAGTTATTTGGTTTAAGTGATTTTGTAAGGAATTAAATATGGGCTTCCCAGATCCCAGAACCTATGTTCTTTCCTTGCATATAATTTAAAATCTCAAATTACATTAATCCTTTGCTGTAAAGGTATTTGTAATAGCTTTAAAGGAACAAAGGTATCAAGCATTTTTCTAACAACCTATGAAATTATTATTTTATGGAAGATATGTCTGGGGGAATAATATAATGAATGTATTTATTCAGGATCATATCTGAATACTCTTATTTGTAGATGCAGATATAGTAATAAATATTTAATTGGAAGAGTATATGAAATAAAACATGAAAATAGAATTTATGCAAACTCATTGGGTAGGCTTTCAAGTTTTGTAGTAACGTAAGTGGTGTATGGATTATGATTTATTTTAAAAGAAGTACTACACTAGTATCAGCCTAAATTTGGTGGGACAAGGGAAAGCAAATGGGTAGATATAGGGCATGTTTACTTTTGCAGTTTTAGCAATACGATTAACATACTTAATGCCTTTGTTACATGTCTTTTTTAAACTAAACACACACACACTCATAAGCACTATGTATTATCTCCTAATGTCTCTTCCTAATTTTGCAACTCATTCTTTATGCCACCATCTCTGCCCTTTTCAGCATTTCTCTGATATTTTTTGGGTGGTGGCCATCCTAAGTTTCCTACATATATCCTAGCATAAATTAGACATCACTTCATAAATTAGACATCACTTGTTGTCTTTATTTTGTAGTTTCTCAACTAGAGAAAAGCCAACGTTAGGTGACCTTTCATGATGCAATCTTAAAAGTAGGTTATACTCATTTTTATGTGAAGGAATGTAAGTTCTTCCCAGCATAGACCAATAATTCTGTTCTTAAAATGGATGGAAGTTGGTAGAGATCACTTCATAAATTGTGTTTTTTTCTGGACCACAAAACTATACATTCACTATTTATTATCTGTACTTTAAATATTATAAGCTGAACCTTAGAAAATACAGTAAGGTTTTTATGTATGACTGTGTAAGTAGTGGGGCTTCCCTGCTGGCTCAGATAGTAAAGAATTTGCCTGCAGTGTGGGAGACCCGGATTCGATCTCTGGGTCAGGAAGATCCCCTGGAGAAGGGAAAGGCAATGAACTCCAGTATTCTTGCCTGGAGAATCCCATGGACAGAGGAGCCTGGTGGGCTATGGTCCTTGGAGTTACAGAGTCAGACAACACACACACACACACACACACAAGTAGCAAACTTCTTAAATTAATAACCACTGGATCTTAGGTTGAAGCTCACATCTCTCTAAATCTTAATCTGTTTTCCACCACACTTCTGATGAGAAGTTCTGTTTTAACATGGAGCCTAGATTAGCAAGGGGCATGCAGACTCAAAGATGTGTACAGGAAGTCCATCTTTTTATATCCAGCATGCGTTTAGGGAGCCATATGTTAAAGTAGTTCACTCTTTCCATAAGACTAATGGTATACTTTTGAGTTATAGTTAAGCCATACAATATGTTTTATTTTACTTTTTTACAAGCTTTTTATTTTGACATATTATAGATTCTCAGGAAATTATAAAGATAGGACAGAGGGGAACCATATGTATACCCTCCACTCAGTCTTCCCCAGTGCTTGTGTTATACAAAATCACAGCACCTTGTCAGAACCAGCAAACTGACATTTGTACATGTGTGTATTTCTCTCATTGGCTACATCTAAATTTATTGCAACAGAGATACAGAACCTCAGTGACCTCCCCATTCTTCTCGTTTACAGTCATTCCTCTGCCTCATCTCTAACCCCTGGCAATTAATAGGCTGTTTTCATCTCTCTTTCCTGTCTTTTGATCTTGTTACATTATCATACATGTATGAAATAGAATATCATGTGACCTTTGTAGACTGGTTGCTTTTACTTAGAAAACGTCCTTGAGATCCACCCAAGTTGTTTTGTAACCCAAGTTGTTCCATTTTATTGATGAATAGCATTCCATAGTATGGATGCAGCACTGTTTGCTTAACCATTCACCTACTGAGGAACATATTAATTGTTTAGAGTGGTTGGTTTTTGATAAATAATACTATTATGAACATTCGTGTGGACGTAAGTCCTCTAGAGGAGGAAATGGCAACCCACTTAGCCACTAAAAAACAGCAACAAAGTTTTCATTTATTTGGAATAAATGCTGAGGATTGCAATTGCTGGGTCATAGGATAAGTGCATATGTGTACATGTGTGTATATATGCATATGTGCTAAGTTGCTTCAGTCATGTCCAAATCTTTGTGACCCTACGGACTGTAGTCCGCCAGGCTCCTCTGTCCATGGGATTTTCCAGGCAAGAATACTGGAGTGGGATGCTGTTTCCTCCTCCAGGGGATCTTCCCAAGCCAGGGATCAAACATGCATCTCTAACATCTCCTGCATTGGCAGGGGGGTTCTTTACCACTAGTGCCACCTGGGAAGCCCATACATATGTATACATCTAAATATATACTACAAACAAAGCTAGTGGAGGGATGGAATTCCAGTGGAGCTATTTCAAATCCTGAAAGATGATGCTGTGAAAGTGCTGCCTCAGTATGCCAGCAAATCTGGAAAACTCAGCAGTGGCCACAGGACTGGAAAAGGTCAGTTTTCATTCCAATTCCAAAGAAAGGCAATGCCAAAGAATGCTCAAACTACCGCACAATTGCACTCATCTCACACGCTAGTAAAGTAATGCTCAAAATTCTCCAAGCCAGACTTCAGCAATACATGAACTGTGAACTCCCTGATGTTCAAGCTGGTTTTAGAAAAGGCAGAGGAACCAGAGATCAAATTGCCAACATCCACTGGATCATGGAAAAAGCAAGAGAGTTCCAGAAAAACATCTATTTCTGCTTTCTTGACTATGCCAAAGCCTTTGACTGTGTGGATCACAATAAACAGGCGAAAATTCTGAAAGAGACGGGAATACCAGACCACCTAACCTGCCTCTTGAGAAATCTGTATGCAGGTCAGGAAGCAACAGTTAGAACTGGACATGGAACAACAGACTGGTTCCAAATAGGAAAAGGAGTACGTCAAGGCTGTATATTGTCACCCTGCTTATTTAACTTCTATGCAGAGTACATCATGAGAAACGCTGGACTGGAAGAAACACAAGCTGGAATCAAGATTGCCGGGAG
>SJXQ01006510.1:146127-237703 GCA_006408695.1 Aepyceros melampus
AAGGCTGAGCACCGAAGAATTGATGCTTTTGAACTGTGGTGTTGGAGAAGACTCTTGAGAGTCCCTTGGACTGCAAGGAGATCCAACCAGTCCATTCTGAAGGAGATCAACCCTGGGATTTCTTTGGAAGGAATGATGCTAAAGCTGAAGCTCCAGTACTTTGGCCACCTCATGCGAAGAGTTGACTCATTGGAAAAGACCCTGATGCTGGGAGGGATTGGGGGCAGGAGGAGAAAGGGACGACCCAGGATGAGATGGCTGGATGGCATCACGGACTCAATGAATGTGAGTCTGAGTGAACTCCGGGAGTTGGTGATGGACAGGGAGGCCTGGCGTGCTGTGATTCACGGGGTCGCAAAGAGTCGGACACGACTGCGTGACTGAACTGAACTGAACTGAAAAAAAAATAGCCAAAATGTTTTCAGATAGCTGTGTATATACATGTATATATACATATGTGTTCATTTACATATATGTATATACATAAATATATGTTAAAAATAACCAAAGTATTTTAAGATAGCTTTTATTTTCCTTGTTTGCTTTAGTTTTGTCACTATTTTTAATTTTATCTCTTCTCATACGCAAGTAATGATAACTCATTATTGGTCTTAATTTTAATTCTCTAATAGCTAATAATACTGTGCATATTTTCACCTGCTTATCTACAATCTGTATATGCTTTTCAGTAAAGTACCTCTTCATATGTTTTGTCCATTTCCTAATGGGACCTCTATTTATTTTTTAAAACTATTGAATTTTGATAAGTATATATATCAGAGTTTTGATAAATATATATATATATCAGATATATAGCTTCCAGATAGTCTTTCCTAATGTATGTCATCCTCTTACCAGAGTCTTTCACAGAGCAACATTTTTAATTTTAGGAGTCCAACTTATTAATTTTTTTTTACTTTTATGGATGTACTTTTGAGGCTGTTTCTGAGACTTTCCCCCTCAAGTCTTAGGTTTTAAACATTTTCTCCTATTCTAAACAATTTAGAGTTTCATGCTTTATGTTTAATTCTGGATCCATTTAGAGTTCATGTTTATAGAAGGTGGAAATTTAGATGTTGCATTTCTTTTGTATGGGGATTGGTTTTTTTTTTTTTTTTTGGCCTATGGATATACTACTGATAATTTGAGTGGGATAGAATTTAGGTTTAAAACCATTTTCCCTTGTAATTTTGATAGTATTGCTGCCTAAATCTCCCCCATCCAACATTGCTAATGACTGATACCATGTGATTCTCATCTCTTTATATTTTTTTGTTGCTGGATTCATGAAATAGTTTAATACTATTACTTAATGTGGTTCTATTTCATTCACCTAATAAACTGGACACATGATCATTTCGATATAGAGCTTTATGTTCTTTAGATCTGAGAGTTTTTCCTTATTTTCCAATAATTTCTTCTATTAAGATTTGTTTTCTTTTTCTGAATCTTCAATTTACCAAGTAGATTGTGAACATCTTAGAGGTTTATATTTATATTTTTGGTCTTTTCCAGCCATTGTGAACCTTTAGTCTAAGATTCTGCTTCATCTGCCTTGATGCATGATCTTTTTTTCTTTTTTACAGCATTTAACTTTTTCAAATTAAAAATATCTTTTTTACTCAAGACTCTTCTCCAAATATCTTTTTTATTTTGGATATATAAAATATTTTTTCTTTTAATATTACTTCGCAATGGTATTCCTTCTCTTGAAGGAGAAGCAATAAATATATTTTCAATGTTACTTTTTTGACAAAAAGTAGAAATAATTTTATATCCATTTTTAAAGCCCCTAGTAAATACTTTCCATTATCTCATAATGAAAATGATTTTTCATTATTTCATTATTATTTCATAATTTTCATTATTTCCTATAGCATTATAATTTTCTAGCCTATGAGTCTAATGATTTCATGGAATTTAATGATTACCCTGGGGCTTCCATGGTGGCTCAGTGATAAAGAATCCGCCTGCCAATGCAGGCTATACCAGTTCGATCCCTGGGTCGGGAAGATCCCCTGGAGAAGAAAATATCAACCCCTTCCAGTATTCTTCCTGGGAAAGTCCATGGATGGAGGATCCTGGAGGGCTACAGTCTATGGTGTCACAAAAAAATCAGACAAAATTTAGCGACTAAGCAACAATGATTAACCTATCAGTTTAATGATTTTAGGTAATAAGTACCTGTGGCTTAATTTTTAACCATTACTCTCACTATGCCACTTATTAGGTATTTAGGTATGTCTGATTTTCTGAACAGTATGTATTAGCATACAAAGAAAAGTGGACTATTATCTACACAAGTATCAACTCAATGGATTAAAGACTTACACACATCCTAAAATTATAAAACTAACAGAAAAAAAGAAAAGCTTCTTGACATTGGTATTGGCAGTGTTTTCTTGGACATGACACCAAAAGCACAGGCAATAAAAGAAAACATAGCGAAATGGAATTGTATGAAATGAAAAAGCTTCTGGACATCAGAGAAAACAATTAATAGAATTAAAAAGCAAACTACAGGATAGGAGAAAGTAGTTATAATTCATATATCTAATAAGGGGTAATGAAGTTAATATACAAAATATATTACAAACTCATACGGAGACTTCCCTGGAAGTCCAGTGGTCAAGACTCCGAGCTGCCATTGAAGGGGGCTTAGGTTTGATACCTGGTCCAAGAACTAAGGCCCCACATATCATGTGACATGGTCAAAATAAATAAGTAAATAAAACTCATACCACTCAGTAACAGAAAAAGCAACCCAATCTAAAACATGAGCAAAGGACATGAATTGACATTTCTTAAAGGAAGATGTATAAATGGTCAACAGGTAAACGAATGAGTGCTCAACATCGCTAATCAACAGGGAAATGAAAATCAAAACCACAGTGAGCTATCACCTCACATCTGTTAGAATAGCTGTTATAAAACCCAAAAGATAACAAGTGTTGATGAGGATGTGAAGGAAGTGATTAGTTCAAGTTGTCCACCTATATCAAAACACAAAGTTTTAACTGTATAAAGTTGTCATTTGTTTATAACTCTATAAGACTGAAAAAACAGTTTAAACACACTATATTTATTTAAAATAATACAGTTTTTATCAGATTACCTATAGCTCTTTGATCCAGGAGCAAGAGAGAGAGTAAATGGTGAAGAGTTTGCATTGCTACATGCAGTCAGATTAAACAAGAACGCAGAACTCCTATTAACCCAGGATTCCATATTCTCTGCTTTAGGTGGCCTTGGTGGCATGGCTAAGCTGTGTACATCCAGTTATAGCTAACTGTATTTGTTATTACTGTGTATGGATATAGGAATGAGTACAATCTCCTGGATTTTCTTGGTAGCTCAGTCAGTAAAGAATCTGCCTGCAATTCAGGAGGCCCAGGTTTGGTCCCTGGATCGGGAAGATCCTCTGGAGAACGAAATGGCAACCCACTCCAGTAGTCTTGCCTGAGAAATCCCATGAGCTACAGTCCATTGGGTCACAAGATTTGGACGTGATTTAGGGAGTAAACCACCACCATATATATATATTTCTATGCCTGCATGTTCAGCCATGTCTGACTCTTTGCGACCTCATGGACTGTAGCCCATCATGCTTCTCTGTCCGTGGGAATTCCCAAGCAAGGATACTGGATTGGGTTTACATGTCCTTCTCCAAGGGAGCTTCCTGACCCTGGAATTGAACCTGTATCTCCTGCACTGGCAGGCGAATTCTTTACCACTAGGCCACCTGGGAAGCCTATATATATGTGTGTGTGTGTACATATATATACACATATTCTCATATATATATATATAAATCAATACAATCTGCTATGTTATAACCACCACCACCACCTACTACTACTACTAAGTCGCTTCAGTTGTGTCCCACTCTGTGCGAGCCCATAGACAGCAGCCCACCAGGGTCCCCCGTCCCTGGGATTCTCCAGGCAAGAACACTGGAGTGGGTTGCCATTTCCTTCTCCAGTTTTCCTTTAAAATTGGAGGAAGTTACAGTTCAGTACACACAGGCAAAGTCGTATCCGACTCTTTGTGACCCCATGGACCCCATAACCACCTAATTAATTACCAAAATCAGTCTCATTGCTGCATTGCCAATTGTTGCATAACTCCTTGCTGATTATCCCTCAGACTCATCAAATCCAATGTGTCAAAAATGAATTTCTCACATTTCATCTTCTATCATTGATTCTTCAGTTCTTGCTTATGACCATTACTATGCCCTCAGTCTCTCATATGTAAACATTATCAGTTCAGTTCAGTTGAGTCGCTCAGTCGTGTCTGACTCTTTGAGACCCCATGAATCGCAGCACGCCAGGTCTCCCTGTCCATCACCAATTCCTGGAGTTCACTCAGACTCACGTCCATTGAGTCTGTGATGCCATCTAGCCATCTCATCCTCTGTCGCCCCCTTCTCCTCCTGCCCCCAATCCCTCCCAGCATCAGGGTCTTTTCCAGTGAGTCACCTCTTCGCATGAGGTGGCCAAAGTACTGGAGCTTCAGTTTTAGCATCATTCCTTCCAAAGAAATCCCAGGGCTGATCTCCTTCAGAATGGACTGGTTGGATCTCCTTGCAGTCCAAGGGACTCTCAAGAGTCTTCTCCAACACCACAGTTCAAAAGCATCAATTCTTTGGCGCTCAGCCTTCTTCACAGTCCAACTCTCACATCCATACATGACCACAGGAAAAACCATAGCCTTGACTAGATGGACCTTAGTCGGCAAAGTAACATCTCTGCTTTTCAATATGCTATCTAGATGGTCATAACTTTTCTTCCAAGGAGTAAGCGTCTTTTAATTTCATGGCTGCAGTCACCATCTGCAGTGATTTTGGAGCCCCCCAAAATAAAGTCTGACACTGTTTCCACTGTTTCCCTATCTATTTCCCATGAAGTGATGGGACCAGATGCCATGATCTTCGTTTTCTGAATGTTGAGCTCTAAGCCAACTTTTTCACTCTCCTCTTTCACTTTCAACAAGAGGCTTTTTAGCTCCTCTTCACTTTCTGCCTTAAGGGTGGTGTCATCTGCATATCTGAGGTTATTGATATTTCTCCCAGCAATCTTGATTCCACCTTGTGTTTCTTCCAGTCCAGCGTTTCTCATGATGTACTCTGCATAGAAGTTAAATAAGCAGGGTGACAATATACAGCCTTGACGTACTCCTTTTCCTATTTGGAACCAGTCTGTTGTTCCATGTCCAGTTCTAACTATTGCTTCCTGACCTGCATACAGATTTCTCAAGAGGCAGGTTAGGTGGTCTGGTATTCCCATCTCTTTCAGAATTTTCCACAGTTTATTGTGATCCACACAGTCAAATCTTTGGGATAGTCAATAAAGCAGAAGTAGACGTTTTTCTGGAACTCTCTTGCTTTTTCCATGATCCAACGGATGTTGGCAATTTGATCTCTGGTTCCTCTGCCTTTTCTAAAACCAGCTTGAACATCAGGGAGTTCACGGTTCACGTATTGCTGAAGTCTGGCTTGGAGAATTTTGAGCATTACTTTACTAGCATGTGAGATGAGTGCAATTGTGCGGTAGTTTGAGCATTCTTTGGCATTGCCTTTCGTTGGAATTGGAATGAAAACGGACCTTTTCCAGTCATGTGGCCACTGCTGAGTTTTCCAGATTTGCTGGCATACTGAGTGCAGCACTTTCACAGCATCATCTTTCAGGATTTGAAACAGCTCAACTGGAATTCCATCACCTCCACTAGCTTTGTTCATAGTGATGCTTTCTAAGGCCCACTTGACTTCACATTCCAAGATGTCTGGCTCTAGGTGAGTGATCACACCATCGTGATTATCCAGGTCATGAAGATCTTTTATGGACAGTTCTTCTGTGTATTCTTGCCACCTGTTCTTCTGCTTCTGTTAGGTCCAGACCATTTCTGTCCTTTATTGAGCCCATCTTTGCATGAAATGTTCCCTTGGTATCTCTAATTTTGTTGAAGAGCTCTCTAGTCTTTCCCATTCTGTTGTTTTCCTCTATTTTTTTGCATTGACTGCTGAAGAAGGCTTTCTTATCTCTCCTTGCTATTCTTTGGAACTCTGCATTCAGATGCTTATATCTTTCCTTTTCTCCTTTGTTTTTTGCTTCTCTTCTTTTCACAGCTATTTGTAAGGCCTCCCCAGACAGCCATTTTGCTTTTTTGCATTTCTTTTCCATGGAGATGGTCTTGATCTGCTATGTTATTACCACCTAATTAATTACCAAAATGAGTCTCATTGCCACAATGCCAATTGTTGCATACCTCCTTGCTGATTATCCCTCAAACTCATCAAATCCAATATGTCAAAAATGAATTTTTCACATTTCATCTTCTATCATTGATTCTTCAGTTTTTGCTTATGACCATTACTATGCCCTCAGTCTCTCATACGTAAACGTTATAGTTGGTATTATTAATGTAATTTATGCAAATTAATATGGGCTTCTCAGCTGGGACTAGTGGTAAAGAACCCACTTGCCTATGCAGGAGACTCAAGAGATGCAGTTTCAATCCCTGGGTTGGGAAGATTCTGTGGAGAAGGGAATGGCAACCCCCTCTAGTATTCTTGTCTGGAGTATCCCATGGACAGAGAAGCCTGCAGGCTTACAATCCATTGGGTTGAAAGAGTCAGGCACAATTGAACCGACTTAGCATGCATACATGCATGAAGATACTGTATTATCAGGTCTCATTTAGATATCCCTCACATATGTATATAGCTCACAAGTCATGTGTGTGTATCACAGTGAACTGTGGAAAATTCTTAAAGAGATTGGAATACCAGACCACCTTCCTGCCTCCTGAGAAATGTGTATGTAGGTCAAGAAGCAAAAGTTACAACCAGGCATGGAACAGACTGGTTTAAAATTGGGAAACAAGTACATCAAGGCTGTATATTGTCACCCTGTTTATTAAACTTATATACAGAGTACATCATGTGAAATGCCAGGCTGGATGAGTCATGGGCTGAATGAATCACAGGCTGGAATCAAGATTGCTGGGAGTAATATCAATAACCTCAGATATGCAGATGATACCACCCTATGGCAGAAAGTGAAGAAGAACTAAAGAGCCTTTTGATGAAAGTGAAAAAGGAGAGTGAAAAGGCTGGCTTAAAACTCAACATTCAGAGAAGTGGATCATGGCATCTGGTCCCATCACTTCTTGGCCTATAGATGGGAAACTAAGGAAACAGTGAAAGACTTTATTTTCTTGGGCTCCCAAATCACTGCAAATGGTGACTGAAGCCATGAAACTGAGAGACAGTTGCTCCTTGGAAGAAAATCTATGACCAACCTAGACAGCATATTAAAAAGCAGATACATTACTCTGCTGACAAAGGTCCATCTAGTCAAAGTTATGCATTTTCCAGTAGTCATGTATGGATGTGAGAGTTGGACCATAAAGAAGGCTGAACCCTGAAGAACTGACACGTTTGAACTGTGGTGTTTGAGAAGACTCTTGAGAGTCCCTGAACTGCAAGGAGATCAAACCAGTTAATCCTATAGGAAATCAGTATTTCCTGAATATTCATTGGAAGAACTGATGCTGAAGCTGAAACTCAACACCTTGGCCACCTGATGCAAGGAGCCAGCTCATCGGAATAGACCCGATGCTGGGAAACATAGAAGGCAGGAAGAGAAGGGGATGACAGAAGAAGAGGTGGTTGGATGGAATCACTGCTGGACATGATTTTGGGCAAGCTCAAGGAGATGGTGGAGGACAGGGAAGCCTAGTGTGCTGCAGTCCATGGGGTTACAAAGAATCAGACATGGCTGAGTGACTGAGCAACAAGAATGACACAACCAGCACTACCCAAGTATCCAACTAAACTAACACATTTGTCTTCACTAACTATGCTGTCTCCAGATTCTTTTTTCTCTCCAATTCATCTCATGTATCTTAGAAGAGTCTTCCTGAGAACAGATATAATCTCATTAGTTTCTGTCCTAGGACCGTATATGTCTCTGTTTCTTCCTAAATTTTATGTAAACTTCTTTGGATGACTTTCAGCATCTTCACATCTGGTTTCAGTCTGATTTTCTAGATTTTCTTACAAAGTGTGTTGTTTCAAGTAGATTGGACATTAGGAAAACTGTCTTTTTCCCACATTAATTTGCTCATTGTGTACCTTTATTCATACTTTGACCCCCCTCTGAATTGCTTAAACTGCACCATCTTTAAATTTTTAAATTCTAAATTTTGATCATAAGTCAAAGTTTGGCATACACACATTCTTCTTTTTGATCCTCAGAACTGGAATCTATCGTGTTCCTCTGAACTTTCATAGCCTCTGCAAAATGTCTAATCACTTCTAACTTGGGAACTCTTAATGTCTCTCCTTCTAGATCTTTTTTTTTTTAACCTGTGAAGTTTGTTTTTTATTCATCTTTGAATTTCTTCTCAGAACTTAGCATACTACTTGATATATAACAATACAATTGTTTACCATGTAATATTAATAGCATTAAATGTAAAAGTATAATTCAATAGAATAAATAACTTGAGCATTTTTATTCCTCTCTCAACAGCTAGGGAGACTTCCATAGCAACATGGCTTTAACTTGCCATGGATGTATCTGCAAGATGGAATTCGTCATTAAGTAGAATAGTGCTGTTTAAATAAATAAGCTCCTATATTTATCCCTGCTCATGATGTGAAAAGGCAAAGAACATCTATCCTGAATATGTCGATTTTTGGAGTTTGGGGCAAGATTCAGTGTTTGAACTGTTTCCTGTCTCTACTGACCACCTTTCCTCATTTGTATTATAGCCTCAGGCAACAATATTATAGCACAAAGATTTGGCTACAGTTTTACATTAATTGTATGACACATCTCATTTGATAAACATCCCTCTGCTTTATAGAGTCTATGAATTGCCTAAAAATTTTAATTCCTCAGACATGTTTTCTTCACAGCAGAGTAACCAGGTGGCAACACAGTTTAATTTTTCTTATATAAAAGCTGCAGTTTGCATAGATACCTTTTTTCCCCTTAATAATAGCCAGCAGATAAATTACAAGACTTTTCCTCTTTCCACTCTTTTCAGAAATAGACACCTCAGAGTCAGAAACAGTCAAAAACGTTGCTTTGATAAGCAGGAGACCTGGTTAATTTCAGGCTAATGGCCTTGAGAGGCAAAATTAACAATGGAGTAATAGATAGTTTATTTTCTTCAGAAGCTGACATATATCCAAAGGGAAAAAGAGACTTGGTAATTGGATTTTGTGCTCACACTAATGGGATCAGTCCTGTATATTTTACTTGCCCATTACTTTTTTTACTGAATTTAGTGAAGTGCTATTATTTATTTCTAATTCGACCTAAAGATATGAAGCCACCAACAAATGGAAAATTTGTTAATATTAAATTTATGATTTATTGTATCATATAACTTTTACTTGTGTAATTCTGATTGGGATGAACTTCTCTGAATCTTTTTATTTAAAAGGAGACAAAAATAGCTTATGGGATTATTGCAATAATTGATCTATTTGAAATTATATAAATTGCATAATGCTTTAAAAATAAATTTAATCATATTTATAATGTGAAATATGAGATCCTATTAATATAAAACTTTGATATTTCCATATCAATAGATTTCTTGAGCATAGTACCCAGTGTCTGCAAATTATTTCATGATTCATTTAATTAATCCTCTGTTAAAGTTTGGGGTTTTTCTCCTTTTTCACTATTTAAGATAATGCTGTGATGAACCTTCTCGTGTGGACATGTTTTACATATATGTCATTGTATCAGTGTAAGTTCCTAGAAATGAGATTTCTATATCAAATTCTATGCATAATTTATATTTTGATACTTAATGTCAAACTTCCCATTAGAAACATTTTACCAATTTGCATTTACACAAAGAGCATTTCCCCAAAATTTATCTATGACTTTTTATTATTTTTAATAAAAGCTTTGCCATTCTGATTTAAAAAAGCAATGAAATGCCATAGCACATGTAATGACCTCTTTTGTTAAAACTCTTATGTGCAGCTTGTAAATACGTTTGATTCAGAAAAAATATATGGAGACAAATTATTAATGGAGCTTACTAAGCCCTTACAAGTAATAAAACCAACTTTTTTCAGGTAATTGATAAGCATCTGTGTTTAAATTTGTTTCCAATTCTTTTACCTCCAGGTTTATAAATGGAGTTCATAATATGTAATAATATAATATGTATTTAGTTATAACGTGAAATTAGTGTTAATTTCAATTGATTTGCATTATTGTGTATATGTTTCACAGTATTAAGTTCAACAGACATGAATCATTGTGTATCATTAATTTTTTAAAATTGCGGATATTATATTTTATTTTGCATGTAGGATATGGTCACATTGCCAATTACTTGGATTTTACTCATACACATGAAGACAACCTTCTTGATTAATTTTGTTTGATTGGCTAGTACATCAAAAATAATATACATATATTTTTTTACTTATGAAATTACTTCTAATAGTTATCTCAAACTTAACATTTGAGATAAAAGCTCTATTTTTAAGGTGTGAAAATTGATTCACTTAGTTCATAAAGCTGACTACCTGGAGTGTTAAAGTTGGAACCCAAGTTTGTCCAAAAATTTTAGAGGAGTCTAATTTGGCCTCTTCCTTTCTCCCTCCAGGCCAGCAATCCTGATAACACCACTGTTTAGCTCTTTGCTGTGTATTTTAAAATAACTTGTTTCATCAAGTGATGTAAGATAAACAGGAATATTATTTTAAAGTAATTCCTAGCATTTTTCTGATCTGGTCTCACAAAGTCTATCCAGGTTTGTCTGTCCCTCTACAAAACATTCTTTATTCTTTGTACTATAGAGTTGTAATAGTAATGGGATATATACCATTTGGTGATGGTGTAGTCAGAAGGCGTGTCTGACTCTTTGTGACCCCATAAACTGTACCCTTCCAGGCTCTGTCTGTGGGATTTCCGAGACGAGAATACTGGAGTGGGTTGCCATTTCCTCTAAGGAGGAATATTCCTGACCCAGGAATTGAACCTGGGTTTCCTGCATTTTAGATGGTCTCCTGTATTACAGGTAGATTCTTTACTGACTGAGCCACCAGGGAAGTCTCATATACATTTTAGAATTAATTATTCACCATAGACTAGTCATGTTTTATTTCTATAATAATTATGTTATAATCTTTCTTATAGAATATTACTTTTTCATAAGAAAATCTAAAAAGATCCATATTCTCCCTACACCTCTGCCCTTAGTTGTTTGTCTTGTTCACTCACTCAGTCATGTCCAACTCTTTGCAACCCTACGAACTGCAGTACAACAGGCTTCTCTGTCCTTCACTATCTCCCAGAGTTTGCTCAAGCTCATGTCCATTGAATCGAGGATGCCATCCAACCATGTCATCCTCTGTCATCCCCTTCTCCTCCTGCCTTCAACCTTTCCCAACATCAGGGTCTTTTCAAATGAGTCAGCTCTTCACATCAGGTGGCCAAAGTATTAGAGCCTCAGCTTCAACATCAGTCCTTCTAGTGAACATTTCGGGTTGATTTCTTTTAGGACTGACTGGTTTGATCTCCTTGCAGTTTAAGAAACTCTCAAGAGTCTTCTCCAACACCACAGTTCAAAAGCATCAATTCTTTGGCGCTCAGCATTCTTTATGGTACAACTCTTATATCCATATATGACTACTGGAAGAACCAGAGCTTTGACTAGACGGACCTTTGCTGGCAAAGTCATGTCTCTGCTTTTTAATACACTGTTTAGGTTTGTCATAGCTTTTCTTCCAAGGTGCAAGCATCTTTTAATTTCATGGCTGCAGTCACTGTCAACAGTGATTTTGGAGCCCAGGAAAATAAACCTGTCACTGTTTACACTTTTTCCTCATCTTTTTGCCATGAAGTGATGGGATCACATGCCATGATCTTAGTTTTTGGAAGTTCTCACACTGTTGCAAAAGTTCTAAGCCCCACAACAGACTTTCCAACCTGGGGCTCTGGCAAAGGGACTGAGAATCCCCAGGGAATCTGACTTTGAAGGTCAGAGGGATTTGATTTCAGAACTTCCACAGGACTGGGGAAACATAGACTCTTGCAGGGTACAAACAAAACCTTTTGAGCACCAGGACCCAGAAAAAGGAGCAGTGACTCCTTATAAGAGTCAGACTTGCCTGTGAATGTTTGGGAGACTCTGGTGGAGGCGTGGATCAGCAGTGGTCTGTCTTTAGTTAATCAAAGCAAAATTGTTATTATTACAAGGCAATGTAAACTAAAATAGTAAGATATACAAGGTAGAACACCTTCATTCACACATAGTTCTTAAACACAGAAGGGGCAAATTTCATGCCTATTATCACAATTTTTTAAAAGATTTTATTTTATTTTCTATAGTTTTATTTATTTAGGCTGTGCTGGGTTTTCGTTCCTGAACTGGCTTTTTCTGGTTGTGGTGGGTCGAGGCTACTCTCTAGTGGTGGCCTCTTTTGTTGTGGAGTACAGCCACAAAAAGGCAATGGCAGCCCACTCCAGTCCTCTTGCCTGGAAAATCCTATGGACGGAGGAGCCTGGTGGGCTGCAGTCCATGGGGTTGCTAAGAGTCAGTTACGACTGAGCGAATTCACTTTGAATTTTCACTTTCATGCATTGGAGAAGGAAATGGCAACCCACTCCAGTGTTCTTGCCTGGAGAATCCCAGGGATGGAGGAGCTGGTGGGCTGCTGTCTATGGGGTTGCACAGAGTTGGCCACGACTGAAGCGACTTAGCAGCAGCAGCAACAGGCCCTGGGCGTGCAGGCTTCTGTGGATATGACACATGGGCTCAGTAGTTGTGAGGCATGGGCTCTAAGGCACAGGCTGAAGGATTGTGGCATGTTTGCTCCACAACAAGTGGGGTCTTCCTGGCTCAGGGATTGACCCCGTGTCTCCTGCATTGGCAGGCAGATTCTCCATGACTGAGCCACCAGGGAAGCCCTTAAGAATTTTTTGTTTGTTAGTTTTAAGAGGAGTTTTAGGTTCACAGCAAAACTGGGAGGAGGTTACAGGGATTTCCCACATACCTGTGCCCCACGCATGCATAGCTTCTCCAGGTATCAACATCCCCCACCAGAATGAAAATGGGAAAATCTGCAGCAGTGGAGCATAAGCGTCCAAAGTACAGAGTTTCCCTTAGGGTTCATTACTAGTACTGCATATTGTATAGGTTTGGGCAAATGTATAATGGCATCTATCCATTATTACGATATCATACAGAATTTTCAATGCCTTAATTTTTTTTCTGTGCTCAGCCTATTCTCACTCATCCACCCAAATGGTGGTAGCCACTGATCTTTTCACTATCTCCAAAGTTTAGTCTTTTGCAGAATGTCATCTTTTACTTCAGTTCAGTCATTCAGTCGTGTCTGACTCTTTGAGACTCCATGGACTGCAGCACACCAGCCTTTCCTGTCCATCACCAACTCCCAGAGCTTTTTCAAACCCATGTCCATCAAGTTGGTGATGCTATCCAACCATTTCTTCTTCTGTCACCCCCTACTCCGCCTGCCTTCTATCTTTCCTGGTATCAGGTCTTTTCCAATGAGCCAGGTCCATCAGGTGGCCAAAGTACTGGAGTTTCAGCTTCAACATCAGTCCTCCCAGAATTGACTGGTTGGATCTGTTTATAGTCCAAGGGACTCTCAAGAGTCTTCTCCAACACCACAGTTCAAAAGCATCATTTCTTTGGTGCTCAACTTTCTTTATGGTCCAACTCTCACATCCATACATGACTATTGGAAAAAACCATAGCTTTGACTAGAAGGACTTTTGTCAGTAAAATAATGTCTCTGCTTTTTAATAAGCTGTCTAGGTTGGTCATAACTTTTCTTCCCAAGATCATGTGTGTTTTAATTTCCTGGCTGTAATCACCCTCCACAGTGTTTTTGGAGCCCAAGAAAATAAAGGCTTTCACTGTTTCCATTGTTCCCCAACTATATGCCATGAAGTGATGGGACCTGATGCCAAGATCTTAGTTTTCTGAATGTTGAGTTTTAAGTCAACTTTTCAACTTTCCTCTTTCACCCTCATCAAGAGGCCTTTTAGTTCCTCTTCACTTTCTGCCATAAGGGTGGTGTCATCTGTATATCTGAGGTTATTGATATTTCTCCCTAAATTTTTGATTCCAGCTTGTGCTTCATTCAGCCTGGCGTTTTGCGTGATGTACTCTGCTTATAAGTTAAATAAACAGGGTAACAATATACAGCTTTGACATAATTCTTTCCCAATTTGGAACCAGTTCGTTGTTCCAAGTCCAATTCTAACTGTTGCTTCTGACCTGCTACAGGTTTCTCAGGAGGCAGGTGATGTGGTCTGGTATTCCCATCTCTTGAAGAATTTTCCATTGTTGTGATCCATACAGTCAAAGGCTTTATGAAGCAGGTCAATGAAGCAGAAGTAAAAGTGTCCTCCATGTCTTCTTGTGGCTCGAAAGCTCATTTCTGTTTAGTCCTCATAATATTTCATTGTTCGAATGTACTTGTGCATCTACTGAAGGACATCAGAGTCACTTCTAGGTTTTGGCGATTATGAAGAAAGTCGATACAAACGTCATGTGCAGGGGTTTTGTGGGAGTAGGATTTTAACTTCCTTGGGTAAATGCCAAGGAGCCTAAGAGCTGCATTTTATGGTAAGGGTATGTTCAGTTTTACAAGAAACCACCAGACTCTTTCAAAATGCTGCAGCAGTTTGCATTTCCACTGACAATGAACTGGTGTTCCTGCTGCTCCATATCCTTGCCAGCATTTGCTCTCAGTGTTCTGGATTTGTGCCAGATATTAGGAGAGGTGTGTAGTGGTTTCTTGTTTTAATTTGCATGTCTCTGATAACATGTGGTATGGAACATCATTTCATATGTTTATTTGCCATCTGTATATCTTCTTTGGTAAGATATTTGTTGAAATCTTTTACTATTTTATTAGATTGTTTAATCATTGATTTTTTGAGAGATTTTTTGGTACATTTTGGGTAACAGTCCTTTTATCAGAATTGTATTTTGCAAATATTTTCTCCCAGTTTGTGACTTGTTACTTGTCTGCCTATTCTCTTGGGAAATGATTTTTCATAGCTTAAGAAATCTCACTTTCCCAGTCTATTCTTAGAAATATCAGTTTCCAATTATTTCAGTATAGCTTCTGAATTATAGCCTGAGTCTAAGACTTTTGTTGGAATGGGTTAGATTTTATAGGCTTGCCTTTTGTGAGATTTGATATCAGTTATTTTTCAACACAGAAGTTAAAAGAGATAAGTAGTTTTTAATAAATGTAGATGAAGCCAGTATATTTTTCCATGAGTAGAGATTCTTAAAGTTAACATTTTGTAAATATATATCCCTCTGTGAATACTTTTGTTTTTTTTATGTTCAGATTTCCAAGTGCAGAATAATCATTATTTCCATTTTTCCAATGTGAAATTCATATCCAGGTGAAATACTATTCCAAAGGGAACAGTATATCATGTTATTGACTTTTAGTTCAATTTCACAACCAGTGCAACATGAAATCACTGTTAAGTGAAACTACTAATGCCTTATCCTTTCGTGAAATAGATGTCTTTCGGAAAAACACCTAAGCAAGGGGAAAATTATACCAAATGGAGACCAGTATCAAACTGAAGTGAAAATTCTCCTAGGGAGAAAATTATTTAAGTGGAATAATTGTAAAATTATTCTTGTGGAGTTTGTCATCCTCCTAGGGCTTCACAAACTTCATTTTTACCTAAATATAATTGAATATAGTTGGTCGCAAGACATATTGATCTAATATTAAAGAAAACTCTCTAATGCTGATTTTTTTGATATTATGCCTCTAGAGAAATATACATGTGTCTGTGGAAATAATAATTATTGTGTATGTATCATTTCTATCTATCTCTAGCTATGTATTTGCTTTTCTCTGTTACTTGTGGTATTTCTTAGGAACAAATAATAAAATAGGCTACAAACACTGACTTGAGGTGAAATGGGTTTTGACAATCAGTTTTTCCATACAAGCTACTTTTTAGATATAAATTCTGTATCACAAATCTAATAAATAATTATGATCACTGGGCTGTGCCTTTCTAAAGCTTAGTACCTGACTTTTTTCTGTCCTAAATATGCATTCTGTTTGCATCATCTCAATAACTATTTAAATAATATTCAGTAAATTCATCTATGCCACTTTAAGGCTGATTTTCAAATCTTCCTTTGCAGCTCAGAAACTTTCTTCTAAGCTTCTTATCTTTTTATCTCTACTGAAAACTTCCCCAAACCCGCCAGCATGTTCATGTTTATCATCTTGGCCATCTATCTAAATGGCTGTTTCTTTTGTAATTTCTCTTTCAGTCGTTTTTCTGTCATTTACCCTGTGACCTGAGCAGAAGCAAGAAGCAATCCAGGGGTCATTTTTGACACTTTCCTCTCTCACACCACATCCTGTGTAGTTTCCTACTGCCCCTTCAATTGTCATTTCACATTCTCTTTGCTTTAATTAATCTAGTGTAGCTCTTGGGTGATGTACCTACATATTCACCTGGAGTGCTCCCTCGCCTTCCTAAAGACCACGCTCCATGATGCAGCATGATTCATCTTCCTGAAAAGTAAACTTGTGATCATGTTGGTGTCTGACCAGATGTCGTGCAAATGAACACAGTTTCCTTCACAGCCAACCTTTATGTGAACGCAGAGGGGCAGCTGCCTCTACAAGGTAAAAGGAGGAGTGACTGAAATTTCTTCACCTCAGACTTCTCCCTTTGCAGAAGCATCATACTAACTGGAATTTCCATCTTCCTCTTTCTTTGGGTTCCTACATTGAGATCTCCTTTTAAAACCCAATCTTGGTTTTTAAAATACATCACTTATTTTGCACTAGTTTTATTCTTACAGAGAAGTGGCAAAGCTAATACAGAGTTCATATAGATGCCTCACCTATTCCACCCTCCTCCCTTAATATGGAAAATGCTTAGAGATGGGAATACCAGACCACCTGACCTGCCTCCTGAGAAATCTGTATGCTGGTCAAGAAGCAACAGTTAGAACTGGACATGGAACAACAGACTGGTTCCAAATAGGAAAAGGAGTACATCAAAGCTGTATATTGTCACCCTGCCTATTTAACTTCTATGCAGAGTACATCATGAGAAATGCTGGGCTGGAAGAAGCACAAGCTGGAATCAAGATTGCTGGGAAAAATATCAGTAACCTCAGATATGCAGATGATACCACCCTTATGGCAGAAAGTGAAGAGGAGCTAAAGAGCCTCTTGATGAAAGTGAAAGAGGAGAGTGAAAAAGTTGGCTTAAAGCTCAACACTTAGAAAACGAAGATCATGGCATCTGGCCCCATCACTTCATGGCAGATAGATGGGGAACAGTGGAAACAGTGTCAGACTTTATTTTTTTGGGCTCCAAAATCACTGCAGATGGTGACTGCAGCCATGAAATTAAAAGACACATGATCCTTGGAAGAAAAGTTATGACCAACCTAGACAGCATATTCAAAAGCAGAGACATTACTAGTCATCTAGTCCATCTAGTCAAAGCTTTTGGTTTTTTCAGTAGTCTTGTATAAATGTGAGAGTTGGATCATAAAGCTGAGTGCTGAAGAATTGATGCTTTTGAATTGTGGTGTTGGGGAAGACTCTTGAGAGTCCCTTGGACTGCAAGGTGATCCAACCTGTCTGTCCTAAAGGAAATCAGTCCTAATATTCATTGGAAAGACTGATGCTTAAGCTGAAACTCCAATACTTTGTCCACCTGATGCGAAGAACTGACTCATTTGAAAAGCCCTGATCCTGGGGAAGATTGAAGGTGGGAGGAGAGGGAATGACAGAGGATGAGATAGTTGGATGGCATCACCGACTCAATGGACATGAGTTTGAGTAAGCTCCGGGAGTTGGTGATGGACAGCAAGGCCTGGTGTGCTGTAGTCCAAGGGGTCTCAAACAGTCGGACACAACTGAGCAACTGAACTGAACTGAATGTATGTTCATCAAAACTGAGAAACCAGCATGGGCACATTACTGTGAAGTAAACTCTAAGACTTAATCAGATTTCATCTAATTTCCCACTGATTTCCTTCTTCTGTTCCAGGACCCATTCCAGAATACAGTGCCTTTTGACAGCATTGATTTTGATAGAGACAATTAATTGCAGTTTTTGAAAACATATGAAGAAATTTTTTATTAGACAAATAAGCCAATAGAGGAGGACACTAGTCTGCAAAATTTGGAAGGGAGCACTTTGGGGTGTCTGAGAGGTCTGCTCTTGTGTGGGACCCGGGTGAGATGGGTGTGTATGGAATTGGGGCAGACCCTGGGAAACCAAGGGACACCTGAGGACACTTGATTTAGGGATGCAGAGTGGAGGGGGTGAATAAAAGAACAAAATGAATATTGTAAACAAGCATTTTCATTCCTAATTTGTTTAAGAATAATATTTGTTGATAGATGATAGATAATGTTCAAATCATTATGAGCCCAAAGCCAGAATAAGAAAATATTTGAAGAAAAAAATTAAAAGCATATGTACCATTAGCTAGAACTGCAGATCTACAGATTTCTTAAGAGATCCTTTGTGTAGCGTCTAAAGGAGATACCAGTTTGAAGATGGAAAAATATATTCTGAGTAACTAGTTTGTTACCATCTGTCATGATGGGCTTTTCTTTAGCTGCTACAAAAGTTATGATTGGCCTTAGGTATTTGAATGTCATATTTCTATATTCAAACAAATCTTCTCAGGTTCTCAAGGGGACAGATAGAACTTCCTGGCTGACTCATCTACCTTGGATGCTGAGGGGCATGTCTGTGTGTTTGTCAGCCTCCCTGGAAGCGTCAGCTGTGGCCCCTGCAAGGGGCAGGATATTGGATTAACTGTTCCACTTCTCATTTCCTGGGAACATATTGTGTAGTTCCAAGGACATGATAAGAAAAATCATGCATTGAAGTCTTTTTTAAAAATGAGGCATTACAGAAGATTTACCTACTATAAACTGCATGGGTAGGGGAAGAGTTTGTGGGTGTAGGTTTGTGTTCTTGTCTATGGAGTTAGATTTTCCATTTTAAGACAGTATAATGTGCTATTGAAAATGAAGGGTTTGTTCAAGTACCGAAAATGAAAAACATTCAAAGAACACAATATTCTCAGATCAGAGTTCTAAACTATATATATACTATACTATATCTTATTACTATATTAATGTGAAACTTTTGATTTACTAATTGTGCAGCTTTATAGTACATATTTCAGTTTATCATGGGTATCTTATATATGAATATGTAAATAATTAATAAGCAAGCAGTGACAAAGCATAAAAATAAAATCAGTAAAGATTTATTTCTTTTGATAAGGTGTCAATTCTTTTTTATTTATTTATATTTTTAATGTTTTGGACCTACAGTTATAATTAGAAAAAACAAGGATCAGGATGTTATTTTATTGGAGTTGGATTTTATCAATATGCCGCTAGATTAGAAAAGTCTCAAGTCATAAAACTTTCCACTATTTCCAATGAAAATTCAGCTGTAATGTCAAATCACTAAAAGTTTATTAGGCACTTGTCATAACAACACTAATTATAAATTAGATCATTTTATATTCTTGAGAATGGGAAAAGTAATTACACTGGTGGTTTCACTAGTTGATGAACCATTTTAAGAGTTGTTTTGGAAAATCAAGGTGTATTGTTCTTTCTTCTTCTAAATGAGTGCTTAGTATAAAAATGGGTTTAATAGAAATCTAAATTTAATGGAAATAAAATAATGCTATGAATATTGACTTGATTTTATTAATGAAATTTAGTATAATTATGTTAAAGATATAAAGCCTTAGCTTAAATATTAGAATTTTTATGTGTTATATGACTTCAATTTTAAGATAGTTTAATTAGATAAGAACAGTGGTGATAATATTACCTGTTATAGAATCTGTTCTTTGAAAATATGCTAATTGTGGACTTTACAGAAGACATGGAGATTAAAATCTTTGTAAATCCTTAAGCATTGTAATTAGCCTTTATGTTTCTTTTTTGTGTGTGTGAGCCAGATTTAAAAGCATACCCATGATTTATTTAGGATCAACCAAGCTGAAAAAGAATTTTTCAATATTTTTAGCTTATTCTAAATTAGCTTTGTTTTATCTTATGCTCTTTCCTATTCTAAATTTTTTCTAAAACTGCTAATGTAGCAGTAGGAAATTAAATTCACAATATAGTAAATCATAGAAGGGCTTCCCTGGTGGCTCAGACGGTAAAGAATCTTCCTGCAATGCAGGAGACCTGGTTTCAATCCCTGTGTTGGGAAAATCCCCTGGAGAAGGGAGTTGGGGGGCTACAGTCAAAGGGGTCGCAAAAAGTTGGACATGACTAAGCGATTAACACACACAGACATGCATGCACACACACGGTAAATCATAAATATCAGATTCTGATGACGTTTTTAAGTCCATTTTTTGTAGCCCTGTTTTAGATGACCAATGTTTTTCTTACAAGAAAAGCTTGAAGAGATGATTACAACACCTCCTCACACACACTGTTTCCTTTATGTTTCTTTTTTTAATGCTCTGAGCTACAGAATTAGCATTTACTAAGTTTCTACTATATGAGGGACTTTCCCAAGTGGTGCTAATGGGAGCGAATTCACCTGCCAGTGCTGGAGTTGCAAGAGACACAGGTTTGATCCCTGGGTTGGGAAGATCCCCTGGAGTAGGAAATGCCAACCCATTCCAGTATTCTTGCCTGGAAAATTCCACGGGCAGAGGAGCCTGTGGACTACAGCCCATGGGGCCACAGAGAGTCGCCATTCTTTAGTTTTCAGCCTCTCATGCAGTCATTGTCATGTGAAACATCTCATGTGCATATATGCTTGCAAAATGCGTTTTGCTTTGTGAATGCGTGTCCTTTGCTTTTGTTTTTTTTGGCTGCACCATGCAGCTTGTGGGATCTTAGTTCCTGGACCAGGGTTGCATCCATGCCCTCGGCAGTGAAAGCATAGAGTGCTAAGAAGTTGACTGTTAGGGAACTGCACTATTCTTGAATTTAAAAAGCTAAATGATGCTGAGCTGTGTATTTCGCTTTATTTCTTAATGTCTCTCGGCAGCATCATGCTTTTAAAAAAAAAAAAAAGATTCAGCCGTGTTGCTATGTGTCCTTTGCTGTAGTGGACTCCATTCTGTTTGCCCCTATGTCTGCCCTATACTCAAATGCTCCACTTCCCAGCAACCATGGGTTGAGCTCCACTGAACATCCTCCTCTGACCTTCATCACCATTATTTTAGATGAGGAAACTGAGGCATGGGGAGTTGAGTCATCCCTCCAGCATTGCATTACTGGGATTAGAACTCAGGCACTCTGCACCCAGTTTCCAGCAGCCCTGTTAGCCTTCCCTGGGCGCTGGTCTGATTGAGTAGTCCTCTTATGTAATTTATTCCAAAAGGCCATATCTAGAAGGACTCCATGAGCCTAGCTTGACCTTTGGACTTAGCTTAAGCAGAATAATTCACTGATCCATCCATGAATCTGAACTCTATTAGCATTTATAATGAGGCACACAGTATGTAATGAAGAGTTGAAAATATTAATTTTTATAGGACTAGTCAAAACTGAAGTAGAAAGGGAACTGCCAGTTATTAAATGCCTACTGTGTGTCAGGCATTATAGCAGAAATTTCATGTTCAGTAATCAACTTTATCCACTTAGCTGCCCTGTGAAGTAGCTAAAATGACCTTTCTCCATCAAATCCAAAAAGCAGCCTGAATTTTCACCATTGGTTATCAATAGAGTCAGAGTTCAGTCAATATTGGTTGACCCCACAAAGCTCCTGTTTTTCTTACTGAACCACAAGGTCTTATTTTAATGAATCTGTTCTTTACAAAAAATAAATAAAAAGACTGAAGCCAGTTTGCTTGATGATCCAAGTGTTGATCTCATTTTGGTAAATTGTAAGCAACCTTAGCCAAAGTTTGTGTGAAATTCTTTCCAAATACCAAAGTCTATATACTTGTCATTTTCTTATTTTTAAATAACCTTTAGGAGGCAGCAAGAATAGAAAATGTGCTTTTAAAATTAATGGGAAGTGAATTTTCCTGGAAAACAATCACTTCAAAACTAACTTGATTAGAGTTGGAAATGGGATCTCATATTACAAAGCCGGTTGCATGCTTAGGGCGATTTGAACCTCACCATCCTCTCTTTATTGGCATCCAGATGGACACACAGATGATGTTAGAACATGGTTTCTGTTACATTTTCCTCCAAGTGAAAGTGACCTGCAGGTCTTTATTACAGCAAGGAGTTACGAAGGGCTTATATTAGTTGTTGGAAGGAACATTTTGAAAATTCCTGAAAATTATTGAACAAAACTTTCTTTTTTTTCAGAGATAGTCTTTCTTTTAAGTTCAAGTGGTGATGAGTGTGATGATGAATCAATATCAGTTTAGGTCATAGAGTGTCACCTGAATGATAAATCCCATCAATAAAGAAAGAATAACGTAGCTAAAATTAAGAAGTAAATCAAGTTTGGCACAGGATTTCTCTTCTGTTAGAAATCTTTCTCCCCTTATTTCTTCTGGAAGACCAGTCCTGGAAGAACAGTGTGGCAGAAGGACCAGGGCTGAGGAGCTGAGCTCAGCACAAAATTCTGGCAGACTTTGCAACTGTAGGAAGGTGGTTAGAGTCCAGCCCCAGGGAGGGGTGAAGTCAGAGGCAGGCTGGTGGGGTGAGATTCTGTGATGTCCCTTGAATTGAACCACATGGGAGACCACTTTGCTTCTTCTCCACAAAGTGTTCACTGGGCTCAGAGGTAATTAGCAGAAGTAATTAATAGTGTTACTTCAAGGATGCTGTGGCTGCTTGAATTATTTTCAAATCAAATGGAAAACTGTAGTGTCCCCTTAACAAACCCAGAGGCATACTTGACATTTCTAAGTTTAATGACTGTGATTTTTAGATAATGCAATATTTTCATAGTGTCTAGAAATAGCAAGGTCTTGATTTCTTTAAAATACAGATATATGGTGAAGACATTAATGTGTATTAACATTTTATGATACACATATTAGAAAAAAAGGGGAAGAGCTGTCAGCTTTTGATGTTATAAATTTTAGCACATGCTCCAAATCACTAATACATAGCTGTATGGACATACATACTAGTTGGTACATGTAATAGTAAATGTATAAATATGGTAACACCACTCCTTGAATTTGGAATGTACATACTAAATACCAGAATCTGACAAAATTGCAAATTGAGTATATAAACTATTTTTAAAGAATGTAGTATTTCAAAGGATTTATACTTTTATTTAGAATGGTATGAGGATTCAGTTTTCAAAATGATTTTGAAAAGAAAACCTTGAAGAACAGTGAAAATACTGATTTAAATATATCTCTTAAGCTTTAAACATTGTAAAAGTAGTACTTCTATCCTTTTAAATTCTGCCGAAGTTGTTTAATTCTATATAAATGCAGATTTAGGAAGGGTAATTTTATATTTAATTTGCTTTTGTTGCTACATATACCATTACATTTTCTGCATTTATAGAATATATTGTTTGATAAGATGGTAATTAGCCACCTACTAACTGTGCCCTTGACTAAGGTCTTATTATCACTTGCTGTAGTTGCTTTGCCAAAAAGATAGAAAAACAGGATGAGAGGTTTTTTTTTTTTTTTTTTTTTTTTTTACACTTTTCCTCTAGTTCAAAATTCTGTGGGTTCTATGAGCCTGGATTTTGTCTCTTTTCCCCCCTCCCAATGGAGTCTCAGCTCCTTAGTTCATCTTACTCTTTTACAAACTTGAATCAAAGACTATTTGGCAGAGTGTCAATTCTCTGACAGTCTGTCTCAATATGTTATTTTGTGCAAATGTTACCAAATGAACAGCTAGTAAAAGTTTTCCATTTTATGATTCTAAACTTGCTGAGTTTGATGAATAGAATCTAATATTTGGCATTTGTATCTTCAGATGTCATCATTTTAATCTTTATAGCACATTTATTGATATAACAAACATTAAATCTCTATACTTACAAGTGCAATGCAGGGAAAACCGTTGTCGTCCTTGCTGTCTTGATTCTTTCTTGATTGACACTATCGATGGGAAAACCTGTACTTCTTTTAGAGGAATTTTTTTTCCAAGTGGAAGCCTTTCTATATTGACATATTCCCTATCATAGATTTTTTTTTTCCTACACAATCTTCATCTAACTGCATTATTTTTGAGGTCAAGTTTAATATATAAACACCACTGAATCCATTCCATACTCAAGATATTTAGATTTCAGTTTCAATTTGAAGGATTTGGGTGATGTATCTACTAAGCATATTATAAATCAAGTTCTACAGCAGTCTCAGCTATCTGAGTCTCTTTTTTCAATAGCCTGGCACCTGTAGTGTCAGCGTCCTAAAATCTTCACATTGTGAAGTCACTTACCGTGTGATATGTAAATTATTTTTTCAGTCAAAAATATGTAAATCTCAGCTTTGCAACTGTGCTCTGAGGAAAGGGCTTCATTTGAGAAAAAAAAAAATAAACGTTTAAAATTTTTTTCCAAAAGCAGCATTTGCATGGCTTTCATATGGTATAAACATTTTCATAGGAAAATTACCTTTTATTTTAATGGCTTGTAGCCTTTAGTTTTTATAATTCAAAGCTTATCTGAAAGACATCTAAAATACTTAAAGCTACATAACTATTTTTATGATTTCAACTAATTGGGAAATATCTGTTAATGCATAAACACCATCTTTATTGTTAAGACTTGAAGGGAAATGGTCACACATGGTGGTTTTTTAAAGGCATGAGCGCTAAATGGGAGAGACATACATGAACTGTTGAGATAAGAAGAACTAGCCACTGCATCTGCCCAGATTTTTGCATCTGTCTTGTAATCAGTAAAAGCTCAGCTGCTGCAGTGATGGAGCTGTGGCATCATTTTCAATGCTCACGCTCTTCAAGGATTTGAAGGCACTAAAGGTTTATGGAATATGGTTTATCTTCCATGCTGTGACACTGACATTATATAAAAAGCTAAATAAATTACTTTGTCACATTTTTACTCTTAACCTTTTGGAGTTTTAGCTCAAATGATTGACTTTTTGTTCTCTGTCACACATACCCTCAAATTTAGTAATATCATCTTAATATTACGTTAGGTAGGGAAATATGCTCCTTTACTTGGTAATTCACTTGGTATTTTACTTTACTCTGTTAAATATCTTATGAGTGCAGTATTTGAAATGTGATAAATCTCTAAAGGTAAATATTTAGCATAATCATTAGCTCTACCCAAACAATCCTTAAAATTAGCTTATTTTTGCTTTTGTTTAGTATCTGAGCACTTAATGTGGTTTTTTGTCCCTGAGTGCTATATAAAGTGACTGAAGAGAAATGAGCTTCCTGAGAAGAAACCAGTTCACATAGAAATGCTGAGTAAGTCCTCAGAATTCAAAAATCAAAGGGAAAAGTCAATATAATGTCATGTAATGAAGTAGGCCATCTGTAACAGGATAGTTTCTACTAATAGAAGTAGGCCATTTCATTAAGAAAAACAGAACAGGAAACCGGGCAGCTCAGGGTAACAATAAGGAATGTATCCTCTGTACAGTATCACTTTCCTGTTAAGTTCTGGCTAATGGTTTTATTTAAAAATGCACACTGGAGATAATTAGTTTTTTCAGTTTGACTGACAGTGTATTAGAAGCAGAGATATCAGTTTGCCAACAAAGGTCCATATAGTCACAGCTGTGGTATTTCCAGTAGTCATGTATGGATATAAGAGTTGGACCATAAAGAAGACTGAGTGCTGAAGACTTGATGCTTTGAAATTTTGGTGCTGGAGAAGACTCTTGAGAGCCCCTTGGACTGCAGGGAGACCAAGCCAGTCAATCCTAAAGGAAATCAACCCTGAATGTTCATTGGAAGGACTGATGCTGAAGCTGAAGCTCTAATACTTTGGCCATTTGATGTGAGGAACTGACTCATTGGAAAAGACCCTGATGCTGGGAAAGATTGAAGGCAAAAGGAGAAGAGGGCAGCAGAGAATGAGATGGTTAGATAGCATCACTGACTCAATGGACATGAATTTGAGCAAACTCTAGGAGACAATGAAGGACAGGGGAGCCTGACATGCTGGAGTCCATGGGGTCGCAAAGAGTCAGACACGACTTAGCAACTGAATAACAGCGATAGATGATGGCTTATTTTATTAATAACTCTGAGAAAACTTTTACATTTGAGTACTTGTAATCTTGTTTAAGTAAATGGTCAGATTTCAGACTGATTTTCTGAACCAGTTTGAAACCGTACGTACATGCTAAATCACTTCAGTCATGTCGGACTCTTTGCAACTCTATGGACTATAGTCCTCCAGGCTCCTCTGTCTATGGGATTCTCCAGGCTAGAATACTGGAGTGGCTTGCCATGCCCTTCTCCATGGGATCGATGAACTACAATTTTTGTAGATAACTGATGAGTTCTGAATATTTAAAACAAAATACTCCTTTAAAAATTCAGTATAAGATAATTGTGATGAGATCATGTAGGCTAACATATATTTAGGCTACTTCCATGTTCAACTACTTTCTGTTCATCCTTGGGCATGTTATTTAAACTTTGAAAACCTAGTTTTTCTATTTCTAACATATAGAAAATGAGACTGAGCTTTTATTCCTGTACTGAGGAATAAATGCCCTTTAAGGGTCACAGCCTTGTCATGGCGAAGTGCTTGCTTATTTCATTGAAGCTATGAGCCATGCCAGGCAGGGTCACCCAAGATGGACAGGTCATAGTGAAGAGCTCTGACAAAACGTGCTCCACTGGAGGAGGGAATGGCAGACCACTCCAGTATTCTTGCCGAGAGAACTCCATGAAACCATGGGGTCTCAGAGAGTCAGACACAACTTAGCGACTGAACTAAAACAACAGGTGATTAAATGAGGCACCTGAACTGAGCATTTATGAAAGCAGCGGCTTCATGGTAGACACTAACAAATGTTATCTATTACTATTGAGAGATCAGCACTTCAAAACACACATTTGGTACTTATATAAACATCAAATAAAACTGAGAATGTGATTTTTAATCATGAGGAGAAAAGGAAAATAAATTTAAAAGGGACATGACTATAATGAAGAACAAAGATAAGTGATGTGGTAGAGAAAAAAGTGGTACAACATGTTACCAAGTCAAGTTATTGCACTCTCATGTGGGAGAAATTCCAGAGAGAAGTAGCTAAATTTTAATAACCCTAAGGCGGTCCAGGTAGAATGTGATAAAATTCTGAAATAAAGATGGTGAATTCCAAGAACAAGAGTAGAAAGAAAAGTTATTGAGTGATAGAATTATGCTTATTTTGTACAGATGCAGGATTCTGAAAATGTGATTTACAGAGTTTATACAAAAGGCAGTCAAGGAAGGAAGAACTAAAGATACGGATTGAGCTTTCAACCAAGGCATAGTTTAGCTAGGGCTATGGGTGTTGTGAGAGAAATTTCAAGGATGAATGTGGTAATATATATGAAACAGTCTCTGTTCCCTGGAAGAAAGTTTCTATAAAAACATAACATATTACTGATTCTTAGAATGAATGGTGAAGGTTGAAAGATTTTCAGACACAGGGAAAGGGCACATTCACAATCCAGTGAGAAGCAAAAGATTTTGAAACTAGAAGGTCAGATTCAAGAAAAGACGAACATTTTAAATCTCCTTAAAAGAATATACACACACTTATACTCATACAAAGCAAGTTTTAAACAGAACTATCTTCATTTTGAGTTATACTTGTGCAATAATAGATTGTATTTTTACAGGGTTTTTATCTCCATGATAACTTAGAACTGAATAATTTAAGTGCATGAAGTTAAAATGAATACAGTGATCAAAAAGAGCACAGTGAATTGGGGATAAATGTTGAAGGAAGCAATGTTGTAAAAGAAAAAGTACAAGAGAAATACTAAAGAAGTATATATTTCAGTAAAAATTATTTTGCAAAAAACTTCAGGGAAATGGTTTGGAGAATGAAATTTTTATAGAATGTCCCTAAAAGAAGGTCTGTGTGTAGTGGATAGAAAGAGTAAAAGCTTGCAAGAGGATTTATGGGCACTTTTAGATATACAAAATGAGTTGGAGGAAATACAAGGAAATTAGAATTGTACCACCCAGAGGATCTCCTGTGGAG
The DNA here is from genome assembly GCA_006408695.1 of Aepyceros melampus. Taxonomy (NCBI): domain Eukaryota; kingdom Metazoa; phylum Chordata; class Mammalia; order Artiodactyla; family Bovidae; genus Aepyceros; species Aepyceros melampus. Next base: position 174,295 of record SJXQ01006510.1, read on the forward strand.
TGGCTGATTGCATGTCCGGATATTATAATTGGTGCAGGGGTGGCTTCAAGGTAACTTGGCCAACAGAATGCCTTTGAAACAAATCAAGTGTCCAAATTGCAAAGTCTGTTGAATTGAATTGTGTTATCATGAAACATCTCTACTCCCTTCATGATCTGAATCTGGATATAATATTGCTGCTTTGATTAATTAGGCAACTGTATTTGCTTCCTCCTGAAATGTATTATTAATGGGAATGTTATAGTTGAATGGAACTGAGATTCTAATAGTAAATGTCTTAGGACTTGAGGAAAGGGCATTTGGAAAAGGTTTAGTAAAATGCTTCCAGGGAACAGTTCAATACTATAGTATTATCAAACATTGAAATCTTGTGTTTTGTTATACATCTGATAAATACTTGGAGAGATAATAATAGATTTTTCATTTGTACCTAATATAAATCTTATGAAAGAAGTAATTCAATGTCCTTGATTTCTGGGTGTTATCAGATTCTTTATTATTCCAATCTATTCCATATTTAAGTGCAAATAAGGAAAGAATAATCTCTAGCTATCTCATCAGAGTTTTCTTTTTTTTCCTGGGCATTGTGAGAAGAAGTAATTTTGACCTCATTTATAGACTTTTCCTTATATTCTTTTTTTTAAAAATCATTTATTTATTTTGGCTGTTCAGGCTTTTCTCTAGTTGCAGCGAACAGGGGCTACTCTAGCTGTGGAGTGAGGGCTTCTCATTGTGGGAACTTCTCTTATTGCAGAGCAGGGACTCTAGGGCACCCAGGCTTCAAGGTGGGGAGCCTCTGGAGCACAGGGTCAATAGTTGTGAAACATAGGCTTAGTTGCTCTGTGGCATGTGGGATCTTCCTGGCCCAGGATTGAACTTGTGTCTCCTACATTGGCAAGCAGATTCTTTACCACTGAGCCACCAGGGAAGCCCCCTTGTATTTTTCTTTCACACCCTTCTTCCATTTAGGTGCCAAATTGTTTTGATTCTACTTTCAAGATGTATCCACCCCTTACTCTGATTTTTACTCAGTCAACTCCATCACTACCCCACTGATCAAATAACTATCCCTCCCAAGGAATCCATTCTTGTCTCTTTCACCCCTGTAGCCTCTTCTCAATTTGGCAATCTGGGATCCTTTTTCTTTTCTTTTGTCTCCCTACCAATCTCTGATAAGGTGGGAAGACATACAAGGGACAGTATCAAAGTTATTAATATGGTTTAATATGATCTGTAATGGAAAGCTGGAGATGGGGTACACAGGGCAGTAAAAGTCTACTGAAGCATTTCAGGTGAGAAATAATGGTGGCTGGAACAAAGGTGGCAACAATGGAGGTAGGGAGGGGTGATCAAGTTTGGGGGATGCTTGGATGCGTGGAGATTTTACTGAAAAATTTTTTAGAAATACTAAACAGATAAAATTAATTCCCATTTTTTACTGATGGTGTTTCATGTAAACAGCTTAAACTATTTTCTTAAAGGAAATATTTTTACTGAAAAAAAGAGAAATTTGCCTTTTTGTATTTCACATATTCTTCATCTGATTTGGAATTCTCTATAACTCAAAAAAAAATTAACATTTTTTCCTGAAATTTGTCATTTCTCACTAAGACTCTGTAAGAAGACCACCTTGGAGAATATTTTGTAAGACGGATTCACATCAGTTTTCACTGTTTACTTCTGTTTTTTAAATAAAATACTTGCTAAATTATTTACAAGTAAGTCAAATCATGTTGCTCCTCCATCCAGCCCTTCCCATGACTTCCCATCCCACTCAAGGGTACAGCCCTGCCCCAGAGTGAGTGGAAATTTCCCTTGGAATTGGTCCCCGGTCACCTCTCTGACATCAGCTCCTATTATATTACCTTAGGTTCCAGCCTCCCACCCCACAGCCCAGTGACATGAATCTAGTTGCTGCTCTTGTACTTTCCCAAGCCTCCTTCTTCCCAGCTTCATCTCCTTCTTCCTGGGCATTCCTCCTCTGCATCTCTTGTCACTTATGACAGCCTCACCTGATTTACTCAAATGTCAAGCGAGGCCTTCCTGGGTGGCTCATTGGAAAAGAATCCACCTGCCAGTGCAGGAGACACAAGTTAAATCCCGGGGTCAGGAAAATCCCCTGGAGGAGGGAACAATAACCCACTTTTCTCTCTCTTTCACTGCTTGAATGGAAAACCCTAGGTAAACAGGGTTTTGTGTCTGTATTGTTTACTTTTGAATCCCAGAAGCTAAAACAGTTTATAGCGTGTAGAGATGCTGAAATTGTTTTTGTTGAGTATCGAGGTGAATGATACGCTCTGATGCTTGCTAATGTCATGGCATCCTGATGAAATACCACTGTCTTGGAGTTACAGAATCCTGGGAGGGGTAGCTGGGAGAGTCAAGGAAAATGGTATGTAGTGGGAGAAGGAGTGTAGAGAGAAGGATGGGATAAAGACAAGGAAAATCCCACAGAAACGCGCAGAAAAATGAAACTATGATCTGACTTGCTTAAAAATTTAAGAAAACACTTTTCTCTTAAGAGTTAAGAATACCATGTATTTGATGAGCTTAACTAAACTTTCAGCATATTAGAAAATAAAGTTTTCCAAACTTGAAATTTGTTCTCAATCCACACATATTTAATCTTTTTTTGACAAAATTGGTGTCCTAATTTTGTAATGTTATGAGGGAAAAAAATAAAAATATTTCAGTCACTTCTAATACAGCTTCAGTATTTGGGGCCTTATATTTTAAAAAGTCATGTCCTTACATAATTTAACCAAAATCATAGCTAAACATTAATTTCTAAATAAACTCTTAATATTTAAACTGGAGCCATCAAAAATTCTATCTGGTTCATAAATTGTGGCTCAGCTGGTAAAGAATCCACCTGCAGTGTAGGATCTCGTTTGATCCCTGGGTTGGGGAGATCCCCTGGAGAAGGGAAAGGCTACCCACTCCAGTATTCTGGCCTGGAGAATTCCGTGGACTCTGTATAGTCCATGGGGTCACAAAGAGTCCAGGACACGACTGAGCGACTTTCACTTTCTTTCACTTTTTATAAGTTAACCAAAAAACGTCTGCTTATTTTCGCCAATAGATGTCAGTGGTTGCCTATATTAGTGAAATGATTGCAGATGCACTTGTTTTATGCCGCTGTTCAAAGGCTTGACTTCAAAGGAATGTATCATTCTGTAAATGGTTCTTTTTATTATTTCACCTTGAGAAGTAATATATATTTATGATGTGATAGAGTTGACAGTAGGAAATGTTAATAGATTCCCTAATTGATTGCAAATTTTGAAATATTTAAGAGCTATAGGAAGTATTCACAAAATCAAAATGACTTTTTAAAATGCTTGCTTTGTTTGTATAGATTTATGTATATTGCTCCAACCAAACAATTTTCAAAGTACAGGAGCAGCTGTTCATATACATAGTGTCAGTGTTTTATTCACATTCATGCTCGGAGATTTTTATTGAGATTTCAAGAAACGTATTTAAAAACCAAACCAGGAACATTGTCCAAGGTAGTCTGCAAATAAAGCTTTATTTTTTATTATAAATGTTGTATGGTAGTTGAGGAGTCATCATTTCTGTGAAACATGATTGTGAATATTCACTCAACATGAAATAGTTCAATTCTAAAGTTTTCCAATGAAATATAACTGTTATCCACTTCATTTTTCTATTACTCAATGTTTTATCCTCTCCATGTTTCTTTCCTTTAATATATCTTTTTGAGTTAGATGTCAAGTTAAAGTAAAACAATATATGGTAGCTTTGCTTGGATTAAGAATTTCAAAAAAATATTACAATTCTTCATAATTTTAAAGAATAGTAATTCATGCTTCTCTTCTGTGGTTGGTGGGAAATGTACAAACCTCTGAGATATTTCCAAAATTTTCTTACTCATGATATTTTTCTCCTAGAAAGCTGCCATTACTATATTCAATAAAAATATCGAGCTGATATTTTGATAAAGATTTTATTGAGCAGAATGGCAATGTATGCCATCATTTATTAATTAATTCAGCACATACTTACTGAGCTCCTATTTTATATCAGAGTCTTAACATGGTTTTCTTACCTATGGTTATCTGATACCATGTAGAGAAGATCTTTGCTCTCTTCTTCCTATGTATAAGATAGTTGTGTGTGTGTTTTAAATAAACCCTTTGATTAATTTTTATTTTTTAGTTTGTTTTGCTTTACAATACTGTATTCATTTTTCTATACATTGACATGAATCAGCCACTCCCGATCCCGACCCCCACCCCTTGAATCAGAGAAAATACACGCCACAGAGTGGAAGACAATATGGGAACTATATAATCTGACAAAAGATGTCCATGCAGAACTTATAAGGAATTCTTATAAATAAATTAAAAAAAAAACCATTCAGCCCAACTGAAAAAAACACACAAAACAGACAAATGGTTAAGCAAGCACATTTCATAACAGAGGTTGTCCTAATGCTTAATATACTAAAGAAAAGATGCCTACCAATTTGAGTCATCAGAGAAATAAGAATTCAAATTATTAAACACCCACCACAATGTCTAAAAGTTTAAAAAAGAAATGATAATACTAATGGTAGGCAAGCCTGTGCAGCAACAGGGTTCCTCGCACAGCTCTGATGGGGCTATAAATTGTTAAAACCATTTTGGAAAGTTGTTTAGAAGTTCCCTTTTAGGTTGAACTTCCACAAAACCTATTACCTGGTAGTTCCAGTAGAGTGGCACACACATGTTAGTAAAAGAAACACGTGGGAATGGTTGTAAAAAAATGCAACACTAGAAACCACCCACATGTCAGCCTAGAAGAGAAGAGATAAATTAATTGTGGACTGTGCACACAAAGAATACTCTACAGCGGTAGAAAACAGTGAATTGTCACTACATGCAACAGCATGGATGTAGCTCACAAGCCTAAGAAATTAGTCACAGAAAAATGTGCAACTTAATTCCGTTTGTAAAAGTTCGTTCACAAGCAGTCTAAACTTATCTATAGAGGCAGAAACAACCATGCTTTTAGGATGGGTAATGACCACAAGGGATCATGATGGAAACCTACAGAGAGATGGTAATCTTTCTTGCTCAGGATGATTTTACGGGGGAATGAACATCTTTGTACAATAATTGTGACTCCTTTATTCTTCAGGCGGTGTGCTCTGCCCCAGCACAATACTTGAAAATTGAGCTGATTACACTTCATAATTGGTAAAAGAATAATAGTGACACTTTGTCTATCATTGCATAAAAATAACTTTTTTCCTGAAAAAGGACTTTTTGAAACTCTTCTCAAGGTATGCTGATGGCTTTCCTCATTCACTCAGTCACATCCTTACTGTAAAATGTAGGCAAGAGGACAAGACTCAAGTAATGAAGAAAGAGAAGTGAAATAATCTAATGGAACTCCTGCTCCAAGTAAAGTCATTTAAAGCACAAAATTTAGTTCTGAAATTCCTTGAAGATGCCATCAGAAGGAAAAATAATGAAACACAGACTATCTTGTTTTGTTTTTTCCTGATATGATAAAGAATATCAAAAGAAGTAAAGTTTTCTGTTCTTACTATCTCTTAATGTTGAGGAAATAATGCCTTACATGCTTTTTCTTTTATTTAAAATGTAAATATCATTAAGCAACATAATGCCTGTGATTTTCAGCTATTTTGTACAATATACAGATAAACCAGAAAAATTCAAATCACGAATATGTTGCCTATTTAAATAAATAGTAGTATAGTAGTTGTTCAGTTGCTCAGCTGTGTCAAACTCTTGGCAACTGTAGCCCACTAGACTTCTCTGTCTATGGGATTTTGCAGCAAGAATACTGGAGTGGGTTGCCGTTTCCTTCTCCAGGGGAGTACAGGTCGCTCAGTTGTGTCTGACTCTTTGCCACCTTAGAAAGATGTCATTCCCTCTGTCTTTTCAATGATATTTCATAAAGAATTGTTACTTAGTTCCACAAGTACTTACAGATTGCTTATATTTTATATAATAGGTGCACAAAATAATAATGAAAACTAGACCCTTCCTGATGAGAAAGACATTTATAAGTGGGGTTCTTATGGTCCCCTTTTTCCATGCTCATTTTCTGCTGGCCTGACATTTACGCAGTAGAACACACACCACTTAGGTTCAACTCATCTATCAGGTTCTTTTCTCTAATATATCATTTTCTTAAGATCTAAAAAAAAAAAAATAAATAAAATGATGGGAGGAAATAAGTGCAATAAGAGAGGCAGAGAAAGACAGATACTGTATGGTTTCACTTATATGAGGAATCTAGAAAACAAAGCAAATGAGCCCACATAGCAAGACAGAAGCAGGATCATAGATACAGAGACCAGACAGGTGGTTGCCAGAGAGGAGGGGGCTGAGGAGAGGAAAGAAATAGGTGATGGAGATGAAGAGGTGCAAACTTTTGTCTGCACAATAGAGCTGTAGCTGTGAAATGTACAGTGAGGGGAATAGAGTTAATAATTATGTAACATATTTGTATAATGATGGTTGTAACTAAGGGCTTCCCTGGTGGCTCAGAGGGTAAAGCATCTGCCTGTAATGCAGGAGACGATCCCGGGGTCAGGAAGAAGGAAATGGCAACCCACTCCAGTGCTCTTGCCTAAACTAATCATGATGATCATTTTGAAATGTATACAAATATCAAATCAGTACATTGTATTCAAGGAAATAACATAGTATTATAGGCCATTTATACTTCAGAAATGAACAGATCATAGAATAAGAGATCAGATTTGTGGTTACCAAAGGTAGGTGGGGGAATTAGATGAAAATGGTCAAAATGTACAAACTTCCAGTTATAAGATAAAAAAAAAATTAAGAATGTTAAATCACTGCAGATGGTGACTGCAGCCATGAAATTAAAAGGTGATTACTCCTTGGAAGAAAAGTTATGACCAACCTAGATAGTATATTCAAAAGCAGAGACATTACTTTGCCGACTAAGGTCCGTCTAGTCAAGGCTATGGTTTTTCCTGTGGTCATGTATGGATGTGAGAGTTGGACTGTGAAGAAGGCTGAGCGCAGAAGAATTGATGCTTTTGAACTGTGGTGTTGGAGAAGACTCTTGAGAATCCCTTGGACTGCAAGGAGATCCAACCAGTCCATTCTGAGGGAGATCAACCCTGGGATTTCTTTGGAAGGAATGATACTAAAACTGAAGCTCCAGTATTTTGGCCACCTTATGCGAAGAGGTGACTCATTGGAAAAGACCCTGATGCTGGGAGGGATTGGGGGCAGGAGGAGAAAGGGACGACCGAGGATGAGATGGCTGGATGGCATCATGGACTCAATGGACGTGAGTCTGAGTGAACTCTGGGAGTTGGTGATGGACAGGGAGGCCTGGCGTGCTGGGATTCATGGGGTCGCAAAGAGTCAGACACGACTGTGCGACTGAATTGAACTGAACTGAACGTACAATGAATGTTGTTAAAAGAGAATATCTTAGGAGTTCTCATTACAGGCAAAGCTTTTAAAAAAATTTGTTTATTTTTGTATCTATATGAGATGATGGGTTTTCACTTAACTTATCATGGCAATCATTTCATGATGTGGCAAACCCAAACATTATGCTAGACATCTTACCCTTATACAGTGCATGTCAACTGTATTTCAATAAAGCTGGAAAAAAATAATAGGAAGAGTCTCTGTGTTCACTGAAGAGACTAAGGGGGCTCAGGAGACCATCCATCCCAGTCTTACCTAACCTGAGCATCTGGGTCAAAGACACACACTTGAGCACAGAGATTATGCCCATGTACTGAGAATACAGAGAGGAATGAAAGATGTGTGTTTTTTATAAGCTTCTCACTCTATGGTATTCCACTATAGCAGCCTAAATTGTCTAAGACAGAAATTGTTTACCAAGAGGTAAGTGTCTTGCTGTAACAAAATACCATAAAAAAATGTAGAAATGTCTGTCTCCTGAGCCCCCTTAGTTTCTTCAGTGAACACAGAGACCCATCTACAAAAAGTTAAATCACCAATTTCCACTTTCCAAATGCTGTCATATTCAGACATTGGCATTGTTGATTATGAATATGCCAAATGTGGAAAGCTGTGTTAAAACGGTAAAGAAATGAACTGGAAGGATTTTGGAACTAAACATACCAAAATAACTCATCTACTTTAAGAGGGTTAGAATGTCAAAGGACTTATATTTCCTCCTACACACATTTCTAAAATTTCAGAATTTTTATAACATACAATGATTTTGTAAATAAAAAAGTTAATAAAAAAATAATAGGAAGAAAATAATTACATGATCTAGGTTTAGCCAAAAATCACATCTCTTCTGCACTCTTTGGTTCTCAAAACTGAATGTAAATCATTTTTCACCTATGGGTCTGAGGATTTAAGGAAGTGAGCTTCAGGCTCTTGGTTCCTGAAGCTCATAGGGGAGTGGGATCGGAGACTTGGCGTACATTCGTTTCCTTAGTTTTCTTCACTCCAAAACTGAGCATGCTATTATAAAGTGATACGTTTTGGTCATGATTTCATATAAAAACTTTCCTAGTGGCTCAGATGGTAAAGTGTCTGCCTGCAATGTGGGAGACCTGGGATCGATCCCTGGGTTGGAACGATCCCCTGGAGAAGGCAGTGGCTACACACTCCAGTATTCTTATCTGGAAAATCCCATGGATGGAGGAGCCTGGTAGGCTACAGTCCATGGGGTCACAAAGAGTCAGACACGACTGAGCTACTTCACTTTCTTTCTTTCATATAAAAACATAATGCAAGAAAGGGGGTTATGTATATCATACATACAAGTTATATATATATATATTCTCTGTATAAATATATACATGTGTTTATGCGTCTGTGTCTGTTAGTCACTCAGTCATGTCTGACTTTTTGTGACCCCATGCACTGCAGCCCACTAGGCTCCTCTGTCCATGCAATTCCCCAGGCATGAATACTGGAGTGGGTCGCCACTTCTTTCTCCAGGGACTTGTATTTATACTTCTACATAAACTATATGTATTGATGCTTTTGAACTGTGGTGCTGAAGAAGACTCTTGAGAGTCCTTTGGGATAGCAAGGAGATCGATCAATCCTAAAGGAAATCAACCCTGAATATTAATTGGAAGGACTGAGGTTGAAGCTGAAGCTCTGCTACTTTGGCCACCTGATGCGAAGAGCTGATTCATTGGAAAGACCCTGATGCTGGGAAGTAGTGAAGGCAGGAGGACAAGGAGGTGATAGAGGATGAGATGGTTGGATGGCATCACCAACTCAATGGACATGAGTTTGAGTAAACTCAGGGAGATATTGAAGGACAGAGAAGTCTGGAGTGCTGCAGTTCATGGGGTCGCAAAGAGTCGGACATGACTTAGTGACTGAACAACAATAAGAATTATATACACACAGATATAAAACATAGAAATTGGGAGGATTATTAGGAAAACTCATACTTTAAAATTTCTTCTTCTTGTTCTCTAGCTTTATGTGATGTTTCTCTTGAGGTTTCTTACACAATAAAGGAAACAGAACTGTGAGTATAAATTTTTCTCTTATATTTAGCCATAGTCCTTGGGTGACATTCTGAAACTAAATAAACTTGAATTTTGTCAGAAGAAAAGTGAAGGTAATTTAATGGTCAAGACCCTGTCACAGAAAATATGTTCTTCTTGGAGCTCTCTCAGATTTGACTTGGTGAGCTTCTCTCTTGTAAATGGCGATCCAGAACCTGTATAGAAGATGCTCTTACAGCCAGTGAAGGCAGAAACTATAAAACTGCACGCAGTTTAACAGGACTGCTTCTATGGAAGCCACTGTCTTAGGAAAACTTAATGTGCTGGGAATTTCACTGGATTTAGAAGACATAAGTTCAAATCCTGGTTCTGCCATTTGTAGCTTAGCAACATTGAAAAGACTAATCATTTCCAGACCTTGATTTACCTGTTGGAACAGTTGGGAATTAAAGATTTGGACTGTCCTTCATGGTTCCAGAGTAATGCTACACATACCAACACATCTCAGTATCAGAAATTTAAATTAAATTAACAAGTATTTTCATGTTCTATTGAATGACAATGGTTGCTGCTGGAAAACAGGACGAAAAAACAACCAAAAACTCACAAAAATGTTCTGGTCTGCTCATGAAGGGCTTATAGTTGAAAGAGGCAGAATTGAAAAAATCCAGCAAGTAATAAAGAAGATATTAAATAAAACTTGAATTTATGTAGTTGTCTCTCCTGCTTTTCTTTTACTTGCACGAATTTGTATCAAGAATTGCAGCTCTACCAATTAATTTCTGTGTAAATTCAGGCAAGCTGAGCTTTGATTTTCTCAACTCTTAAGGAGGAATGCTAATATATCCACCTTGGCAAGATGTAGTGAAATTTAAAATGATCTGTAAAATATGCCAACCCTTAACACTGTAAGTGGTCAGAATGACTAGTTCCCTGCCTTATCCAACCTTATCATTTTAAACAAATTATGGATAGTTTATTAAAAAAGGTTAATTAAGAGGTCAAAGATAATAATATAGGATCACTGGGGATAAGGACAACGATACAAGATCCTCGGCTTTGTTGAAAGAAAATTCTTCTATCCTTGTGGATTTTTGTCTTGGTTGCCCATGATGTCTGAAAAGGCATGCCACTGTTCAGAAAGGCCAGTGTGTAAGAACATCTCAGAGGAAACCTTTAAGTCCTGGGGGAATCAGAGGAAGATCAGTGAATGGTAAGCCAAGTAAATCATCGTTAATTTCAAAAGGGTAGTGATCCTATATTTTATCTTGAGGAAGTCAAATGTGTGTGCTGCAAGCTTAGACTATTTTCAACCTGCCAGGCTCCTCGTCCCTGGGATTTTTCAGGCAAGAATACTGAAGTGAGTTGCAGATTCCTTCTCCAGGAAATCTTCCCAACCCAGGGATCGAACCCGCCTCTCTTGCATCTCCTGCATTGGCAGGCAAACTCTTTACCCGCTAAGCCATTGAGGAAGCCAGTGTTAACAATAGACAGTGTATTAAAGAGCAGAGACATCATTTTGCTGACAGAGGTCCATATAGTCAAAGCTATGGGTCTTCCACTAGTCATATATGGAAGTGAGAGTTGGACCATAAAGAAGGCTGAGTCCCAAAGAATTGATACTTTCAAACTATGGTGCTGCAGAAGACTCTTGAGAGTCCCTTGGACTGCAAGGAGATCAAACCAGTCCATGCTAAAGGAAATAAACCCTGAATATTCATGGGAAGGACTGATGCTGAAGCTGAAGCTCCAATATTTTGGCCACCTGAAGGGAAGAACCGACTCAATGGAAAAGACCCTGATGCTGGGAAAGATTGAAGGCAGAGGAGAGACAATGACAGAGGAGATGGTTGGATGGCATAATTGACTCAATTGGCATGAGTTTGAGCAAACTCTGGGAGACAGTGAAGGACTGAGAAGCCTGGTGTGCTGCAGTCTGTGGGGTCACAAAGAGTTGGACATGATTGAGCGACTGGAAAACAATTTAAATATGCAAAATGTTTGTCCTTGAACTTCACTGGAAAACTTTTAAATTGAAATGTGCACTGGTTATTATTTACATATAGTTTCTCCGTTCTATTTAAGAATGGGTTTTTAGAAATTTCCTTAGACTGTGTGGATCACAATAAACTGTGGAAAATTCTGAAAGAGATGGGAATACCAGACCACCTGACCTGCCTCTTGAGAAATCTGTATGCAGGTCAGGAAGCAACAGTTAGAACTGGACATGGAACAACAGATTGGTTCNTACATATAGGGATAGGTGTTATTTATTTATATTGGTTGCTCCATATTCTTCTAACAGTCAAATAGAACACTTTAGACAGCATGTGTGTACCAGACCACCTGACCTGCCTCTTGAGAAATCTGTATGCAGGTCAGGAAGCAACAGTTAGAACTGGACATGGAACAACAGACTGGTTCCAAATAGGAAAAGGAGTACGTCAAGGCTGCATATTGTCACCCTGCTTATTTAACTTCTATGCAGAGTACATCATGAGAAACGCTGGACTGGAAGAAACACAAGCTGGAATCAAGATTGCTGGGAGAAATATCAATAACCTCAGATATGCAGATGACACCACCCTTATGGCAGAAAGTGAAGAGGAACTAAAAAGCCTCTTGATGAAAGTAAAAGAGGAGAGTGAAAAAGTTGGCTTAAAGCTCAACATTCAGAAAATGAAGAGCATGGCATCTGGTTAATCACTTCACGGGAAATAGATGGGGAAACAGTGGAAACGGTGTCAGACTTTATTTTTTTGGGCTCCAAAATCACTGCAGATGGTGACTGCAGCCATGAAATTAAAAGACGCTTACTCTTTGGAAGAAAAGTTATGACTAACCTAGATAGTATATTCAAAAGCAGAGACATTACTTTGCCGACTAAGGTCCATCTAGTCAAGGCTATGGTTTTTCCAGTGGTCAAGTATGGATTTGAGAGTTGGACTGTGAAGAGGGCTGAGGGCTGAAGAATTGATGCTTTTGAGCTGTGGTGTTGGAGAAGACTCTTGAGAGTCCTTGGACTCTCCTTGGACTGCAAGGAGATCCAACCAGTCCATTCTGAAGGAGATCAGCCCTGGGATTTCTTTGGAAGGAATGATGCTAAAGCTGAAACTCCAGTATTTTGGCCACCTTATGCGAAGAGGTGACTCATTGGAAAAGATTTTGATGCTGGGAGGGATTGGAGGCAGGAGGAGAAAGGGACGACCGAGGATGAGAGGCTGGATAGCATCATTGACTCAATGGACATGAGTCTGAGTGAACTCCGGGAGTTTGTGATGGACAGGGAGGCCTGGCATGCTGCGATTCATGGGGTCGCAAAGAGTTGAACACGACTGAGTGACTGAACTGAACTGAACTGAACTTCTGTCAGTGTCCTAGGTATGGAAACCTAACAGTGACGCGTTAGTCAGTCCCTTCCTTCTGAATTCCCTCCAGGCCAGGCCACAAGGAGCTCATATGACCAAGCTTTGCAAAATGAGAATAAAGAGCCTCTTCTTCTAGAAGGACATAGTCCAGGGAGCATGGATTAGGGATAGAGAACAAGACTGATCTGAGGTAACTTGTGCCATGAGAACACACTGGTCATAGCAAACACCCTCTTCTAACAACACAAGAGAAGACTCTACACATAGACATCACCAGATGATCAACACTGAAATCAGATTGATTATACTTTTTTTTAATTTTTATTTTTACTTTATTTTACTTTACATTACTGTAATGGTTTTGCCATACATTGACATGAATCTACCATGGGTGTACATGAGTTCCCAATCCTGAACCCCCTCCCACTTCCTATCCCATATCATCTCTCTGGATCATCCCCGTGCACCAGCCCCAAGCATCCTGTATCCTGTATTGAACATAGACTGGCGGTTCATTTCTTACATGATAGTATACATGTTTCAGTGCCATTCTCCCAAATCATCCCACCCTCTCCCTCTCCCACAGAGTCCCAAAGTCTGTTCTATACATCTGTGTCTCTTTTGCTCTCTTTCATACAGAGTTATACTTTTTTGCAGCCAAATGTGGAGAAGCTCTATACACTCAGCAAAAACAAGACCAGGAGCTGACTGTGGCTCAGATAATAAACTCCTTATTGCCATATTCAGACTTAAATTGAAGAAAGTAGGGAAAGCTACTAGACCATTCAAATATGACCTAAATCAAATCCCTTATGATTAAACAGTAAAAGTAAGAAATAGATTCAAGGGATTATATCTGATAGACAGGGTGCCGATAATCTATGGACAGAGATTTGTGACATTGTACAGGAGACAGGAATCAAGACCATCTCCAAGAAAAAGAAATGCAAAAAAGTAAAATGGCTGTATGAGGAGGCCTTGAAATAGCTGTGAAAAGAAAAGAAGCAAAATGCAAAGGAGAAAAGGAAAGATATAAGCATTTGGATGCAGAGTTCCAAAGAATAGCAAGGAGAGATAAGAAAGCCTTCTTCAGTGATCAGTGCAAAGAAATAGAGGAAAACAATAGAATGGGAAAGACTAGAGATCTCTTCAAGAAAATTAGAGATACCAAGGGAACATTTCATTCAAAGATGGGCTCAATAAAGGACAGAAACGGTATGGACCTAACAGAAGCAGAAGATATTAAGAAGCGGTGGCAAGAATACACAGAGGAGCTGTACAAAAGGGATCTTCACGACTCAGATGATCACAGTGGTGTGATCACTCACTAGGGCCAGACATCCTGGAATGTGAAATCAAGTGGGCCTTAGAAAGCATCACTATGAACAAAGCTAGTGGAGGGGATGGAATTCCAATTGAGTTATTTCAAATCCTAAAAGATGATTCTGTGAAAGTGCTGCACTCAAAACACCAGCAAATTTGGAAAACTCAGCAGTGGCCACAGGACTGGAAAAGGTCAGTTTTCATTCCAATGCCAAAGAAAGGCAATGCCAAAGAATGCTCAAACTACCACACAATTGCACTCATCTCACATGCTAGTAAAGTAATGCTCAAAATTCTCCAAGCCAGACTTCAGCAATACATGAACTGTGAACTTCCAGATGTTCAAGCTGGTTTTAGAAAAGGCAGAGGAACCAGAGATCAAATTGCCAACATCTGCTGGATCATGGAAAAAGCAAGAAAGTTCCAGAAAAACATCTATTTCTGCTTTATTGACTATGCCAAAGCCTTTGACTGTGTGGATCACAATCAACTGTGGAAAATTCTGAAAGAGATGGGAATACCAGACCACCTCACCTGCCTCTTGAGAAATCTGTATGCAGGTCAGGAAGCAAAGTTAGAACTGGACGTGGAACAACAGACTGGTTCCAAATTGGAAAAGGAGTACGTCAAGGCTGGATACTGTCACCCTGCTTATTTAACTTATATGCAGAGTACATCATGAGAACGCTGGGCTGGAGGAAGCACAAGTTGGAATCAAGATTGCTGGGAGAAATATCAATCACCTCAGAAATGCAGATGGAACCACCCTTATGGCAGAAAGTGAAGAAGAACTAAAGAGCCTCTTGATGAAAGTAAAAGAGGAGAGTGAAAAAGTTGACTTAAAGCTCAACATTCAGAAAACAAAGATCATGGCATCCGGTCCCATCACTTCATGGGAAATAGATGGGGAAACAGTGGAAACAGTGGCAGACTTTATATTTTAGGGCTCTAAAATCACTGCAGATGGTGACTGCAGCCATGAAATTAGAAGACGCTTACTCCTTGGCAGGAAAGTTATGACCACCCTAGACTGCATATTAAAAAGTGGATCCATTACTTCGCCAACAAAAGTCCATCTAGTCAAGGCTATGGTTTTTCCTGTAGTCATGTATGGATGCGAGATTTGGACTATAAAGAAACTGAGCACAGGATTGCTGTTTTTGAACTGTTGTGTTGGAGAAGACTCTTGAGAGTCCCATGAAGACTGCAAGAGATGCAACCAGTCCATCCTAAAGGAGATCAGTCCTGAGTGTCCTTCATTGGAAGTCCTTCATTGGAAGGACTGATGTTGAAACTGAAATTCCAGTACTTTGGCCACGTGATGCAAAGAGCTGACTCATTGAAAAGACCCTGATGCTGGGAAGATTGAAGGGAGGAGAAGAAGGGATGTAAGAAGCTATTTGTCAGAAGAAGGATGAGATGGTTGGACAGCATCACCAACTCAGTGGACATGAGTTTGAGTAAACTCTGGGGGTTGGTGATTGACAGGGAGGCCTGTCATGCTGCAGTCTATGGAGTTGCAAAGAGTTGGACACGGCTGACCAACTGATCTGAACTGTGCTGAGAATAAACTGTGTGATGGCGCTGCCTCTATATCTAGTGCCAGGCATCTCCTGGGCATTAATACTTAGGAGAGAATCCTATTGTCCACTTTTGGCTGAATACTTATTGCATAGTCACATAAGTATGTGATTAATTATCACTACTAATATGTATACTTAATAATATACATATATATGTATAATATACTGATATACATATAGTATACATATTAATGTAATGCTTAATATGGAGGTAGCATTTCAAGATAGCTAGATTTTTCCAATTCCCTTTGCTAAAGTAATGACAAACCTTTGAAAGATTTCACCACATATGTTTCTGTTATCAGTTATTCTAAACCATAAAAAATTGTGTGAACTCATGAAATATCTTGATCATTAAAGCAGATGGTCATAAAAGTCTATAGAAATTCAGTTAGCATCCTGAAGTCCAGAGGATGAAAAGTTATCCTGGTGCTTGGCTAGGATGAGGAGGAAAAAGTGTTTTCAGAAAGTCATATAACAATATGAACTCTAGGTTTACTTAAGTTTCACATTTTTCTTTACTCTTTTTGAAAGGCAGAATAATGGGCTCCCCAAAGATCTAATCTCTGGAACCTGTTACTATATTGCCTTACATGGCAAAGGCACTTGGAAGATAAAGTTTAAGGATTTGGGGATGGGAAGATTATCTTGGATTATCTGAGTGGGCCTGACCTAATGAAATGAATCTTTAAAAGAGCCTTTCCTGACTGAGATAAGATTCAGAGGAAGTTGTGGTTATGAAAGAATGGTCAGAGAGAAATGCAATGTTGTTGGCTTTGAAACTGGTAGAAGGCAGCCATGAGTCAATTAATGTGGTTGGCCTCTGGGAAGCTAGGAAAGGCAAGCAAATATATTTTTCTCTAGACTCTTCAGAAGGAATGCAGCCTTGAAGACAGAGAGTCCCTTGGACTATAAGGGAGTTTGTGATGAACAGAGAGGCCTGGCATGCTGCAGTCTATGGGGTTGCAAAGAGTCAGACATGACTGAGCAACTGAACTGGCTGAACTGAAGATCCATTTCACAATTCTGATCTTAGAACTGTAAGATAATAAATTTTCATTCTGTTAAGCCACTAAGATTGTTGTATTTTGTTACAGCAGCAAAACAAATACACATTTTAAGTATATCATGCTAAATTACATACTGCAGGTTTATATTTCTTCTGGGATGCCTCTTGCCAAGACTTTAAGACATGTAATTTTTTAATTGAAAGTTTATATACTTTGAATTTAGTGCACTGAAGGACACTATCAACAGAGTGAAAAAGAAAACCACAGGACAGGACAAAATATTTGCAGATCATATACCTGATAAGGGATTAATATCCAAAATATATAAAGAATTCTGACAATTTAACAAAACAAAAAAATCCATTAAAATTGGGGAAAGGACTTCAATAGATATTTCTCCAAAGAAATACAAATGACAATAAGTACAAGAAAAGATGCTCAACATCACTAATCACTAGGGAAATGCAAGTCAAAATTACAATTAGATACTAATTCACACTATTAGAATACCTAAATTAACAAAAAAATCCAAAATATAGCAAGCATTGGTGAAGTTGTGAAGACACTGGAATGAACCCCTGTGCACTGCTGGTGGAAATATAAAGTGCTGCAGCTGCTGTGGAAAACAGCGTCCTCAAAAAATTACCATAGAATTATCATATGGTCCAGAATATCCACTTCTGAGCATATTCCCGAAAGAATTGAAAGCAGGGACTTGAATAGATATCTGTATACTCACTTTCATAGCAACAGTATTTGCTATAGTCAAAAGGTAGAAACAACCCAAATGTCCATCGATAAACAACACGTGGTACATACAAACAATGGAATTTTATTCAGCCTTAAAACAGAAGGAAATTCTGACACATGCTACAACATAGATGAACCCTGAAGACATTATGCCAAGTGAAATAAGCCAGATGTAAAAGGACAAACATCTTAGGGTTCTGCTTCTATCACTTCTATGTCAGTTCAGTTCAGTCGCGCAGTCGTGTCTGACTCTTTGCGACCCCATGAATCGCAGTACGCCAGGCCTCCCTGTCCATCACNTACTGTTCATGGGGTTCTCAAGGCAAGAATATTGAAGTGGCTTGCCAGTCCCTTCTCCAGTGGACCACATTCTGTCAGACTTCTCCACCATGACCCACCCATCTTGGGTTGCCCCGCAGGCATGACTTGGTTTCATTGAGTTAGACAAGGGTGTGGTCCTAGTGTGATTAGATTGACTAGTTTTCTGTGAGTATAGTTTCAATGTGTCTGCCTTCTGATTCCCTCTTGCAACACCTACCATCTTACTTGGGTTTCTCTTACCTTGGGCATGGGGTATCTCTTCATGGCTGCTCCAGCAAAGCACAGCCGCTGCACCTTACCTTGGACAAGGGGTATCTCCTTACCACCACCGTTACTGACCTTCAATGTAGGATAGCTCCTCTAGGCCCTCCTGTGCCTGCCCAGCCACCACTCCTCGGGTTGCTCCTCGTGGCCGCTGGCCCTGGCCTTGGGCATGGGTGGCTCCTCTCAGCTGCCGCTCCTGGCCTCGGGGGCGAGGTGGCTCCTCCCAGCCACCCCAGACCTCAGACGTGGGGTGTCGCCTCCCTGCTGCCACTGGCCTCGGACATGGGGTAGCTCCTCCAACCTTGGACAAGGGGTATCTCCTTACCACCACCGTTACTGACCTTCAATGTAGGATAGCTCCTCTAGGCCCTCCTGTGCCTGCCCAGCCACCACTCCTCGGGTTGCTCCTCGTGGCCGCTGGCCCTGGCCTTGGGCATGGGTGGCTCCTCTCAGCTGCCGCTCCTGGCCTCGGGGGCGAGGTGGCTCCTCCCAGCCACCCCAGACCTCAGACGTGGGGTGTCGCCTCCCTGCTGCCACTGGCCTCGGACATGGGGTAGCTCCTCCCGGCCACCACTGACCTCGGACGCGGGGTGTCTCCCCCCGGCTGCTGCCCCTGACCTCAGATGCAGGGTAGCTCCTCCCAGCTGCCACTGACCTCGGATGCGGGGTAGCTCCTCTCAGCCGTTCCTGCGCTGTCGCAACCTGGCACTCTAGGCCGCTGCCCCTGACCTCAGATCTAAGAAAGCCTTCTTCAGTGATCAGTGCAAAGAAATAGAGGAAAAGAACAGAAGGGGAAAGACTAGAGATCTCCTCAAGAAAATTAGAGATACCAAGGGAACACTTCATGCAAAGACGGGCTCGATAAAGGACAGAAATGGTCTGGACCTAACAGAAGCAGAAGATATTAAGAAGAGGTGGAAAGAATACATGGAAGAACTGTACAAAAAATGTCTTCACGACCCAGATAATCATGATGATGTGATCACTAATCTAGAGCCAGACATCTTGGAATGTGAAGTCAAATGGGCCTTAGAAAGCATCACTACGAACAAAGCTAGTGGAAGGTGATGGAATTCCAGTTGAGCTGTTTCAAATCCTGAAAGATGATGCTGTGAAAGTGCTGCACTCAATATGCCAGAATATCTGGAAAACTCAGTAGGGGCCACAGGACTGGAAAAGGTCAGTTTTCATTCCAATTCCAAAGAAAGGCAATGCCAAAGAATGCTCAAACTACCGCACAATTGCATTCATCTCACATGCTAGTAAAGTAATGCTCAAAATTCTCCAAGCCAGACTTCAGCAATACGTGAACCATGAAATTCCAGATAGTTGGCTAAATGTCATTGTTTAACACAGCACTCAATATGCCAGCAAATTTGGAAAACTCAGCAGTGGCCACAGGACTGGAAAAGGTCAGTTATCATTCCAATTCCAAAGAAAGGCAATGCCAAAGAATGCTCAAACTACCGCACAATTGCATTCATCTCACATGCTAGTAAAGTAATGCTCAAAATTCTCCAAGCCAGACTTCAGCAATACGTGAACCATGAACTTCCTGATGTTCAAGCTGGTTTTAGAAAAGGCAGAGGAAGCAGAGATCAAATTGCCAACATCCGCTGGATCATGGAAAAAGCAAGAGTTCTACTTACTCATGGTATTATAAATCTTTTTATCCAGAGGGCCCTACTGGATTGATACATTCGCAAAACATGCTACAGTGACTTGTACTTCTTTTTCCCCAGTAAAAATCAGTAGCTTTGGTGTCCATCATCATATAATTATTATTATGATTGTTTTTCCTCTTGAATTCCCAAAGTATTTATGTTTACCATCTAAAGAGCTTTGCTATATCTTCCTGCAGTTTGGGGTTGTTTTTTTTGTTTTTTGAAATGTCAATTTGTGTGGCAAAGCTTGCACTTGTCTTGCCTCACAGAAACCACCATCCATTCCTTGCTTTTATTAATGGAATATCTGACTTTTTGCTAAGTCTTTTTCCCAGCTCTCTTTGCAGCTAGATGCAGCCACCTGGCTTGTAATGGTCAGAGCATACAGCTGGGGGTAATGTGTTTGAATGCTTCATCATAATTTGATGAGACTGTTGCTTGTCCTTCAGTTTCTCCCTTTCCTTCCTCCTGGCTGAATTGTTGGTGTGATAAGATCATGGAACAATATAATAAATGCTAGGATCTTTGGATAATGTTATAGGACAGGATTCTAGACTGGCTGCCCATCTCCAGTTTGTTAAGTGGAAGATGAGTGAGTATCTCAGTTGGTTGAGTTGTTGAGTTTTGCTTTATCTTTGTTAGGGTAGCTTTCCCTATCAACTGAGTATTGCATTGTATAAAACTGGGTGTTTTGGATGGTGCTCTGGATGACTTATGAAGTGCCCAGCTAACATTCTTGATGTCTCTTTAAAGTTATCTTTAGCTTTTAGCCTCCCTCTAAATGAGTTAGAGGGTGCACTTAAATGTGTGCTTGGAGGGTGAACACTGAAATACATGTTTCAAGACCCCTTAAGTTTCTTTTTGGAAAGAAAAACGATATCAACAAAACAAGAAATCAAGCCATTTAGACATTTTAAGAAAATCTACATACCAAAACTTCTTGACATTACTTGCAGAAGTTCCCAAAGGGTATTGAATCTAATTAATGTAAATATAATGAAAATATAATCAATAAACAAAATGCAAACACATGATAAATGACATCATATTTATGCATGAATAAATTTTCAAAAGGTGAGTAATGGGTTAATATATTCATCTCACAGAGGGTGAAAAAGATGAGAAAGAACAGTGTCTCTGCTTATATATTGAGTTAGAATATTATGATGAATAATTCTTAGAAAAAAGATATTTTATATTTTTCTGATTTAAGATGTATCAAGGCAATGGAACCCCACTCCAGTACTTAGCCTGGAAAATCCCATGGATGGAGGAGGCTGGTAGGCTGCAGTCCATGGGGTCGCTAAGAGTCAGACACGACTGAACGACTTCACCTTTCACTTTTCACTTTCATGCATTGGAGAAGGAAATGGCAACCCACTCCAGTGTTCTTGCCTGGAGAATCCCAGGGACCGGGGAGCCTGGTGGCTGCCGTCTATGGGGTCGCACAGAGTCGGAGACGACTGAAGTGACTTAGCAATAGCAGCATAATTTAGATACTTTTATATTTGTGAGCAATCTCGGGGGATAAATGCTTTGCTTTCTGACAGAATTTGATTTCATTTCTTTCAGTATCATAATATAAATTGAAACTTATTGAACTTATTTTCTGTCTTTCCTTCTGGACTGTGGCCTTTTTGAGGGCAGCATCTGTATTGTTCAAAGCTCCACCCTCAAAACGTGTGTGTATGTGTGTTAGTTGTTCAGTGAGTCCAACTTTTTGTGATCCCATGGACTGTAGCCTGCCAGGCTCCTCTGTTCATGGGATTCTCCAGATAAGAATACTGGAGTGGGTAACCATTCCCTTCTCCAGGAGATCTTCCCTACCCAGGGCTTGAATCCAGGTCTCCTGCACTGCAGGCAGATTGTTTACCATCTGAGCCACCAGGGAAGCCCACATGTGGAATTAACAAATAGATGAATGAAAGAAACATATTTTTTTTGTCATGCAGCTTTGCAAGGATATAATT
This sequence comes from Aepyceros melampus, assembly GCA_006408695.1. Taxonomy (NCBI): domain Eukaryota; kingdom Metazoa; phylum Chordata; class Mammalia; order Artiodactyla; family Bovidae; genus Aepyceros; species Aepyceros melampus. Next base: position 196,029 of record SJXQ01006510.1, read on the forward strand.
TTGATTATTTATTATGTAACAGGTGATTATTTTAGAAATTTAATGAAGCACTATTTGATTTCTATGTAATACATCATTTCATTGGGGCCATTATGGAGGATTTTAAAGTTAAATCAGAATTTCTGATTTAACTTTCTTCAAGAATTTTCTAATGCATGGGGAATAAAAATGTATAAATGAGTACAGCATAAAAGTGAAAGTGACATATTCTATAAACTTGGAGTTCAGAGGAAGGATTTCATGGTACCAGGGAAGCATCATGACATTGCCATACAAATTGACATTTCAAAAACCAACCAAACCAAAAAACCCCAAACTGCAGGAAGACGCAGCAAATCTCTTTAGATGGTAGACATAAATACTTTGGGAATTTGAGAGGAAAAGCAATCTGAATAACAATTATTTCATGATGGATACCAAAGCTACTGATTTTTGCTGGGGAAAAGAAGTACAAGTCATTGTAGCCTGCTTTGTGAAGGTATCAATGCCGTAGGGTCCTCTCGATAAATAGATGGATCTGAAAAGACAAAAGATGGATCTGAAAACATGGGGACTAATTAACCAGGAGAAGAAGGTCACAAGAGACTTTCCCAGAGTACTGAATCCTATGAGCAGATGTATGCAATTTTTAAAAAATTAGGAAAATTATTCTGTTTGGCCTGAGCATGTGGTGGCGGTTTAGTCACGAAGTTGTGTCGTACTCTCGCAGCCCCATGGACTCTAGCCCACCAGGCTCCTCCATCCGTGGGATTATCCAGGCAGATTACTAGAGCTGTTTGATGTTTTCTTCTCCAGGGGATCTTCCCAACCCAGGGATCAAAACCTTTGTCTCTTGCAATGGCAGGCAGATTCTTTAATGGCAGGTGGATTCTTTATTGCTGAGCCACCAGGGAACAGCAACAACAAGCCTGAGCATAGTGAAAGGGAAAACAGTAGCAGCTATAGTGGGAAAGGAGGCTGTCCAATTGTAAAGCTCCTCAAATGCAAACCTGCAATTATGAAATTTTTTTTGAGGAGCGCAACAGAAAATTGGTCAAGTTTTTTGAATGGGGACATGGCATGAGTAAAATTGTGTTTCATAAAGAAAATGTGACATCCGTGCAATCAAATAATGAGGGATGAGGTAGATATGGTGGAAGGCAAGTAAAGATACCCATTACAATGGCCTTTGAGGGGATCAAATCAATATGGTGAGTTAGGAAATAAGGTAATTAAAGTAGATACAAAAATATAATGTACAGGATTTAGCATATTATTTGTGGGCAATAAAAAGAGGCACAGATGAGTCTGATGTTTCAAACTTTTGTGGCTGGCAAAAATATGTAGTTTAGAGAAGAACATAGTGATAATCCTTCAAGATAAGACTGAATCCTATACAGATTAAGAAGAATTAAATGTTAAAAAGAGAAGTAGCAATGTGTCTTTCTTGAGGACACAAAAGAAGGATAAGTGCATTTTTAGACATAGATTTAAGTCTAAAGTCTTAGACTTAAATTAAGACTTAAATCAAGTCTTAGATCTAAGTCTAAAAATACACTTATAAATAAAAGTCTCTATATTAACTTAACATACTGCCTCGGCAGATTTAATTGTCCAGATATGTCGTTGCTGTTGTTCAGTAGCTTGGTCATGTCCAACTCTTTGTGCCCCCATGGACTGCAGCACGCCAGCCTTCCCTGTCCCTCACTGTCTCCTGGAGCTTGCTCAAACTCATGTCTCCCTGAGTCCAGTGATGCCCAGATATGAGAACAGCATTCAGCTCAGTTCAGTTCAGTTGCTCAGTGTGTCCGACTCTGCGACCCAATGAATCTCAGCACACCAGGCCTCCCTATCCATCACCAACTCCCGGAGTTCACTCAAACTCATGTCCATCGAGTCGGTGATGCCATCCAGCCATCTCATCCTCTGTTGTCCCCTTCTCCTCCTGCCCCCAATCCCTCCCAGCATCAGAGTCTTTTCCATTGAGTCAACTCTTTGCATGAGTTGGCCAAAGTATTGGAGTTTCAGCTTTAGCCTCAGTCCTTCCAATGAACACCCAGGACTGATCTCCTTTAGGATGGACTGGTTGGATCTCCTTGTGGTCCAAGGGACTCTCAAGAGTCTTCTCCAACACCATAGTTCAAAAGCATCAATTAGTCCTTGACAAAACTGAAAAACTGGCAGACTTTGTTTACTTTTGTGTCTTGTAGCCTTGCCCTACCATCTTTTAAACCAGGTGGTTGGTCAGACTTCATCCTAGACAGGCCTGGAGAGGTTGCCCTGTTCTCTGTGTCCTGTGTTCTCTTTCCCAGATGCCATTAAACTTTCTCAGCCCCTCAGTGTCTCTGTCTCAGTATTTCAAGGTTAAATTAGCTCACACGTCTGTTTATATTAAGATTACTAATAGAAGACTGGGCCAGGGCTTTTTTTCTTCCTCTCATGGAAGATTTAATTTTGCTGGAGATATTTTTATGCTGTAAATTCTGCCTTGATTGCTAATTCCTGATAGGAACTACATGACAGTACTTTTAGAGCTGGTGAAGTATACAAACAAGCAAGGGATATTGCGTGATTGTATTTGGACCATCTCAAATTTTGACTGTGTGTCTCTCTAGTTAAGTGGTGTTATTCTGCTTGGATTAAAAAAATTTAACTCACTAAATCTGTAAACTTGGCGGTACATGCATGTACTAAAATGTTGAATCATATTTTGCAGAGAACACAATACACTGTGTCTTTTATATGACATTTCTCTTGCCTGGAAAATCCCATGGACAGAGAAGCCTGGTGGTCTGCAGTCCACGGGGTTGCTAACAGTCAGACACACTGAGTGACTTCACTTTCACTTTCATGCATTGGAGAAGGAAATGGCAACCCACTCCAGTGTTCTTGCCTGGAGAATCCCAGGGACAAGGGAGCCTGGTGGGCTGTCATCTATTGGCTCACATAGAGTCGGACACAACTGAAGTGACTTAGCAGCAGCAGCAGCAGCATATGACATTTAGAAGGCTTCATGCCAGCTTCCTTACAAGTAAAAAAGTGACAATATACCAGTACAGCAGTACATTCTACAGTTATGTAATGTGGATGAAAAAATGATGGTAATTTGTAGACTATAGAGTGCTAAAAATGTATAGTATTTTATTCCTGATGAAATACTCTCATGAATGTAGTTTTCCATGAAGACTCTGGCCTAGGTTTCCTCACGCACATGTGTCCATATTTGTATGTGTGTGTGTGCACACGTGTGTATGTTAGCTGCTTAGTCATGTCCTGCTGTTTGTACCCCATGAACAGTAGCCCTCTAGGCTCCTTTGTCCATGGAATTCTCCAGGCAAGAATAACAGAGTATGTAGCCATTCTATTCTTCAGGGGATCTTCCTGACCCATAGACAGAACTTGAGTCTCTTGTACTGCAGGCAGATTCTTTACTGTCTCAGCCACCAGGGAAGCCCTCATGAGACTTTGAGTATGTGCAGCTTCACAGCATCTAACTCTTTCCTGATGACTCCTGAGGAGATAACTGAATGATAGATATTCCCAAATTCCATCCTGCAGACTTGCTGTTTGATGAGTTATTTGGAATATTGTGAGACAAAAAGTAAAGAAATTAAAAAAAAAGAATTCCATGTGGCCTACTTTACAGCTGTTATAAAATTAAAAGTCCCAAACACAGATGCTAATTGACTTTTAATGAATTATTCTTAAAAAATAATAAATATTCAGATATGCAATATGCGATCAGTAGTTAGGTAATCTATTGTTCAGAGAATCTCTAAATCCTATGGAGTAATAACGGAAAAGGTTAAAAGTTCCATTGTTCAAAATTTATGCAATGACCTCAATTCTACTTCCCATCAAAACTTTTGGGCTTCCCTGGTGGCTCAGACGGTAAAGTGTCTGCCTGCAATGCGGGAGACCCAGGTTTGATTCCTGGGTTGGGAAGATCCCCTGGAGAAGGAAATGGCAATCCACTCCAGCACTCTTGCCTGGAAAATCCCATGGACTGAGGAGCCTGATAGGCTACAGTCTATGGGGTCGCAAAGAGTCGGACACGACTGAGCGACTTCACCTCACCTCATCAAAACTTTTGTCTCGTGTTACTCAACTGCCCCTTAAAACCAACGCTCCAGATTTCTAAGATCGGGAAATCTGTTGGCACTTTGGAAATTCCTACCCTCAACTCCTTTTTGCAAATTCAACTGTTCACTGGAAAGAATACTTGTTATATTTAGCCAGGATTTATGTGTTTTCAAAAACAGCTTTGTTTTCTGACTTTTAGAATATGTTGCCTGCCATATTTTCAAAATGGAAAACCATCATCTTTTGAAGGGAGAGGGTGAATATCGTCCTCCTACAACTGAATATATTCTGAAAGGACTCCATATTTACATATAAAAGCAATGGGTGGCATGCCACTCCAGTTCTCTTGCCTGGAAAATCCCATGGACAGAGGAGCCTGGTAGGCTGCAGTCCATGGGGTCGCTGAGAGTTGGACACGACTCAGTGACTTCACTTTCACTTTCCACTTTCATGCATTGGAGAAGGAAATGGCAGCCCACTCCAGTATTCTTGCCTGGAGAATCCCAGGGACGGCGGAGACTGGTGGGCTGCCGTCTATGGGGTCACACAGAGTCGGACACAACTGAAGCGACTTAGCAGCATACCTATTTTGCTTAACTGTGTGCATACAAACATGAACGATGTTCTGATTCATTCCTGTTCAGCATAATTTTTTTTACAATAATAGATAAATCTGTGTGGTCTGGTGGTAGCCATTTGGCACCTGTGACTATTGAACATTTGAAATGTGGCTAATATGCCTGAATTTTTAATTTTAATTAATTTCATTCCAATAGTGATATGTGATGGTGGCTGCCATATTGAACAGTGCAGCTATTTATATATAGAAGCAGACATTTATATACAGAAGCAGATCTAGTGGGCAAGAGATATGGTTTTGATTGCAACTTGAAGAAGAGTGGGAAAGAAAAGAACTAATCGTACTAGCAAAAACACTGAAATGAAAATACTGGACCTATGAGGTTATGATGGGAGCGAGAAGCTGGAAAGAAAGTGACACAAGTTGGACAATGAAAAATTGACAATGAAGTTGTTTTCAGTGGTTCTCAAATGTTAAGATGATCAGAATCAACTGCAGGGTTTTAACAAATGGAGAATACCAGACCTTAAATGGAGAATTTCTTTTGTTTTTAGTTGAAGTATATTTGCTTTGCAGTATTAACGGTTGTTTCTGTTGCACAGCCAAGTGATTTAGAAGATAGATATTCTTTTTTGGATTTGTTTCCATTATAGGTTATCATGATACTGGATACAGTTCCCTGTGCTGTACAGCAGGACCTTGCTGGTTGTCTAAACACAGTTTCTGATTGAGTTTGGATTGGAGTCTGAGAATTTGTGGTTTAAAAAGTTTGCAGGTGATGCTGCCCTTGCTGGTTTGAAGATAGCTCTTTGAAAACTGTGGTCTATGTTAAAGTTAGTTGCCAGCTCATTGTGAAAGCTACTAGAAAGTGACACTGCTGTGTGAGCCCCATGGCTTGTTCCCACTGAAGGTGCTGGTGGTTCCAGCGCCTGGAAGAGGACAGTATGACCTCCCCAGGGAGAGACACAGAACTTGCCTAAGAGATCAGAGCTTTCTGCTATTTCTGGATGAAGACAAACTGTGTACCTTTTGACTTACATATTTATGCACTTAGAATGTAATTAAAAATTGGATTGTTTAATATTGTTATAATAAATTTATTAAATTGATTAATGTTCTTAGTGAACTGTTATTTACTGTTGTGTTCAGTCACTAAGTCATGTCCCCATAAACTGCAGCACACCAGGCTTCCCTGACCTTCACTGTTTCCTGCAGTTTGCTCAAATTTTGTCCGTTGAGTCATTGATACCATCCAACCGTCTCATCCTCTGTCATCCTCTTCTCCTCTTGCCTTTAGTCTTTCCCAGCATCAGGGTCTTTCCCAATGAGTTGGCTCTTTGCATCAGGTAAATTATGATAAATTTTCCATGTTAATCAACATGGTCAAGATTGTAAATACTATTAGTTACCTACCCAACATTCTGTTCTTCCTAACAGAACACTGATTAAAAAAAATTTTTTTTTTGCTTCTTTCATGTCAAAGGCAAGTGAATTCTTAGTTTCAGGACTAGAACTTAAATTGTTTAAATTTCTTTGGAACTAGTTATGTTAGAATTAGTTTCTTGAAACTGAGGTGAGGTGAAGTCACTCAGTCGTGTCCGACTCTTTGCAACCCCGTGGACTGTAACCTACTAGGCTTCTCAGTCCATGGGATTCTCCAGGCAAGAATACTGGAGTGGTTTGCCATTTCCTTCTCCAGAGGATCTTCCCAACCCAGGGATCGAACCCAGGTCTCCCACATTGGAGGCAGACGCTTTAACCTTTGAGCCACCAGGGAAGCCTTCTTGAAACTAGTTACCATAATCTCATTCTTCTTGCCCAGTGATTGATTTAAGATAATCTCATTCTTCTTGCCCAGTGATTGATTTAAGAAAGGAGAAGCCTCTTTCATTATAAGAAAGAAGCACACTGAAAAGAATACATTTGAATCAGTTCTAATGGGGTGGATGAAACTGGAGCCGATTATACAGAATGAAGTAAGCCAGAAAGAAAAACACCAATACAGTATACTAACATATATGGAATTTAGAAAGATGGTAATGATAAACCTGTATGCAAGACAGCAAAAGAGACACAGATGTATAGAACAGACTTTTGGACTCTGAGGGAGAGGGAGAGGGAGAGGGTGGGATGATTTGGGAGAATGGCACTGAAACATGTATACTATCATGTAAGAAACAAATCGCCAGTCTGTGTTTGATACAGGATACAGGATGCTTGGGGCTGGTGCACGAGGATGATCCAGAGAGAGATATGGGGTGGGAGGTGGGAGGGGGGTTCAGGATTGGGAACTCATGTACACCAGTGGCAGATTCATGTCAATGTATGGCAAAACCAATATAGTATTGTAAAGTAAAATAAAGTAAAAGTAAAAATTAAAAAAAAAAAGAAAGAAGCACAATAGATGCTGTTTTCTTACTGGACCGGGAGTTCGATTTTAAACCCTAAAACCACCATAGCGCATTTGTTACCAGTGTCCCTCTGCTAGCTGTAAGCAGGGGACCAGCTCTAGAGAACATCACAGAAAGAGAAACCAAAGACTGACCCTGGCGCCCAGCCCACCTCTTGCCCTCTTACTTTTTAAAATGATATTATATAAGATAATGTTCCAGCATGTCTCATAGTCTAAATCCATTAGTGTTGATGTGTTCTGTTAGGGCAGGCAGAAAGCCTCCTAACTGCATTGTTCAGGGTGTGAGAACCAGGTTTTTATTTCATTTTTTAATTCTTTCCTCCCCGTAAATTACAGAGGGAAACAGAGTATCCTTTGTTCCTCCTGAAGCTCTGAATGGAACAATGTCAGGAATTAATTCAAAAAATTCTCTGTTTGGAGTTACTCTTAGGTTAGTAACATGGAATGATATTTACTAATGACAGAAAAGTCTACAGGACTATTCAGATATTTCTCTCCACCTATTTTGCCAACTGAATTATTAACTCTTTTAAAGATAAATACTTTTATATAGTGTCTGGTAAAGTTTCTGGCACATAATGACTTCACAGTAAACTCTTGTGCAAATGATACATGGACGAATAAATCAGCATTTGTTCCTTAGCATCCTAAATAGATTATTAAAGGAACACTACTCGTTTACATAAATTTACATTTGCTTTATACTAAGGTTTTACTCACAAGATCTATCATTAAATTGTAGAAATTGCAGGATAATTTCCTGTTCTAGGCAGCTGTGCTGTTTACACTACATCTAATTTTTTTCCACTTTGACTTCTCTGTAGAGCAAAATGACAATGGACATGACCTACTTCCTTCTTTCCTTAATCAGATCAAATAACAAAGTAGAATAAATGACAAGAGAAACAATAGCATTGCCATAACCTCAGGTTATATTTTTACAAAAAACCCCAAAGTTCTCTCATGTGTCCTTTTGCGTGATATAACAGTAACCTTTAAAATGTCCTTTTCCTTTGATTCAACATTCTATAGACCATCAAAAAGTAAATTTGAGGTGATGTCATGTAATGTCTAGTGGCTGCTTGGGCTATTGGTGACATTGCTATTGACTGACCTATCTCTAACTTTATAAGCAGTATCACTTCTGAATGGCAGACGAGTCATATAATCAGCATGAGCAGTTTAAAGTATAGTTATAAAGAGGTCATAATGGCAAACGGTCTGTTTCCCAAATGTTTGGATGGATTATAGGTGGGTATCATCTCGTATATAATTATACTGTATTAATCAGACATTTCTTAAATTTGTCTTAATTTGTGAGGTTGAGTGATAAACAAAAAATACAAAGAAAACTTGGATATAAAATATTTCATAGTAGAATTTGCTTTATTTTAAATTGCAGTGTGATTAACAGTTATCTGTCAACCACAACTGAATATGTATTAATATAAGGCAAATCATCCTAGTTTTTAGACTTTGTAAATTTTTGTAGAAAAAAATTTCCTAATTACTCACTTTGGTAAGGCCCATCAATTAATTGTTTTTTTTCCTGTTTAGAGAAGACATGCAGAGAAGTTCATTTCCCGTTTCCAGTAATGCTCCTCTCTTCACTCAGTGAGCTTGGAATTCTTTCCCTGCTCCCAGTTCTATTAAGATATGATTGACATATAACATTGTGTAAACTTAAGGTGCACAATTTTATATACATATACATTGTGGAATGATTACCACAGGAAGATTAGTTAACCAATTTGCCACCCCATATAATTCCAATGTGTGTAGGTCTTAAGGACTTTTAGATTTACTCTCTTAGCAACTTTCAAGTATATATGATTCTGTATAATTAACTGTATTTGCCATGCTATACATTAAATCTACAGACTTATCTATATTATAATTGAAAACCTGAACCTTTTGACCACTTCAACCATTTCTCCCAAGCCTCTGTTTCTGGCAACCAACAATCCACTGTCTGTTTCTATGAGTTTTTTTTTTTAAAGATTTCACATATGAATGAGCTCATATAGTATTTGTAATAATGCCTTTAAGTTTCATTTATGTTTTAACAAGTGGCAGGAATTCCATGTTTCTTTAATGGCTGAATAATATTCCTTTGTATATATGTATATACAATAATGTTCCTTTGTGGGTATATATATATATCTCACATCTTATCTGTTCATCTGTTGATAGATACTTTGGTTGTTTCCATGTCTTGGCTATTATAAATAATGCTGCAGTGAACAACAGGTACAGATATCTCTTTGATATGATGATTTAGTTTCCTTTACATGTATACTCAGAAGTAGAGTTGCTGGATCATATGGTAGTTTTATTTTTAATTTTTTGAGAAACCTCCATACTTTTTCCTATAGTTTCCAATTTACATTCCTATCAGTGAACAAGGGTTCCCTTTTCTCTACATTCTTGCCAACATTTGTTATCTCTTGTCTTCAATCTCAACATATTCAAAACTTAGTTAATACCATCTTTTTCCAAACCATTTCAGTGATTGGCACTAAAATCCATCTACTTTAGTAGAGACAATACTTGTCTATCATTATTGACCCCACCTCCTTCATATCACACACTTCCCGTTACAATCAATCCACTTACAAATATTCAAGGTTTTAGAAACAATTTTATTTATACAGTTTACATACTGTAAAATTCATCCATTTAATATGCTGCTACTGCTGCTGCTAAGTCACTTCAGTTGTGTCCAACTCTGTGCGCCCCCATAGACGGCAGCCCACCAGGCTCCCCCGTCCCTGGGATTCTCCAGGCAAGAACACTGGAGTGGGTTGCCATTTCCTTCTCCAGTGCATGAAAGTGAAAAGTGAAAGGGAAGTTGCTCAGTCGTGTCCGATTCTTCACGACCCCATGGACTGCAGCCTACCAGCTCCTTTGTCCATGGGATTTTCCAGGCAAGAGTACTGGAGTGGGGTGCCATTGCCTTCTCCAATTTAATATGCACAATTCAATATTTCTTAGTATACTCACAAGACCATACAGCTACCATCACAGGATAATTTTAGAAATTTGTGTCCCCTTAAAAGAAACACTTTACCTATTAGTAGTCATTCACAACCCCCATCTCCCCCACAAGTCATTCCTGGGCAATCACTAGTCCACTTTCTATCTTTATACCTTTGTCTATTTTGGATGTTTTATATAAATAGAATCATACAATGTATAGTCTTCTGTAATTTCATTTCGCATAATGCTTTCAAATTTCATCCATGTTGAAGTATGTTGCTTCATCCTTTTGTATTGTCAAATGTATTTCATTGCATAAATATGCCACATTTTATTCTTCCATTTATCAGTTAATGATAATTTCACCTGTTTCTATTTATGGGCTATTTTGAATACATCAAGTACAAACATTCATGTACAAGTATTTATGTGGGATGTATTGTGTATAGTTTTGGTTGTATACCAAGGGGTGCCAGATTATAAAGTAACTCTAGGTTTCACATTTTGAGGAATTATCAAGCTGTTTTCTAGAGAAACTGGACCATTTTAATTCTAATTAGAACTTTATGAACATTTCTCTTTTCATAGCCTTGCTAACCCTTGAGACTATCTTTTTTATATTAGCCAAGCTAGTGGATGTGGAATAGCCTCCCATTTTGGTTTTGATTTATATTTCTAAGATGGTGAATGATGTATATCTTTTCATGTACTTATTGGCCATTCATATATCTTTCTTGGAAAAAGATCTATATTCAGATCCATTGCTCTTTTAAAAATTAGGTTACTTATCATTTGATGATTGAATTGAAAGAGGGTTTTTAAAATATATATATATATATATATATATATATATATATTCTGCAGGAAAAGTCCATGATAATATAAATGATTTGCAAAGATTTCTTCTCAACCTGTGAGTTGTCTTTTTACTTTCTTGATGGTATGATTGCAGTACAGAGCTTTTAAATTTTGTTGGATTTATTTGGAAACTTTATTATTTTCTGTCACTTTTGCTTTGATGTCATGTCTAAAAAGGCCATTGCTAACATGAAGGAGATCAGTCCTGGGTGTTCTTTGGAAGGAATGATGCTAAAGCTGAAACTCCAGTACTTTGGCCACCTCATGCGAAGAGTTGACTCATTGGAACAGACTCTGATGCTGGGAGGTATTGAGGGCAGGAGGAGAAGGGGGTGACAGAGAATGAGATGGCTGGATGGCATTACTGACTTGATGAACATGAGTTTGAGTGAACTCTGGGAGTTGGTGATGGACAGAGAGGCCTGGCGTGCTGCAATTCATGGGGTCACAAAGAGTCGGACACGACTGAGTGACTGAACTGAACTGAACTGAACATGAGTCACAAATATTTACTTCTATGTTTTCTTCTAAGAGTTTTATAGTTTTAGCTCTCAGACTTATGTCTATGATCAATCTTGAGGTGCTTTTTGCATATGATGTGAGCTAAGGGTCCAATTTAATTCTTTTACTTGTACATATTCAGTTCTTAGCACAGTTTGTTGAAAAGACTAGTTTTCCCTGTTAAATTATCTTGGCATCCGCATCAAAAATCAATTGACTATGAATGGAAAGATTTATTTCTGGAGTGGAAGTTTTATTCCTTTGATCTGTATGTCTGTCCTTAATGCAAATGCCAGTGTTTTGATTACTCTATAGTTTTATAGTAAGTTTTGGAATCAAGAATTGTGAGTCTTCAAAATGTGTGTTTTTTTTTTTTTTTCAAGAATATTTTGGCTATTCTGAGTCCCTTGCATTTCCATATTAAGTTTATAATCAGCTCATCAGTTTCATAAAAAGATGCCTAATATGTCCAGCTGACATTTTGATAGAAATTACATTGAATGGGTAGATCAATTTAAGGAGTATTGTTATCTTAACAGTAATATCTCCACCAACCCATGAACTTGGGATATATTTCCATTTATATCTTAATTCCTTTCAACAATGTGTTAGTTTTAACTGTACAAATCTTCCACAGGTTTGTCAATTTTTATCCAAGTATTTTATTCCTTTTGATAATATTTTAAATATAATTATTTTCTTAATTTTTTGGTATGTTCATTTCTAGTGTATAGAAATACATAGTTGATTTTTTTTATATATTGAAACCTGGCTTAATGCTTGAAATTTAAAATCCTGATTAATTTCTGGAATCTCTGTCTTTGGCTCTGAATCATGCCTTTCTCTGTTACTGTCTCAGGAACCTATAGATTGGTTCTTTTTCTTCTCTTTCTACTGGGTAACCGCATGGTTATCTTTTTGATTTGTGTTAAACTTCTTTCTCTCAGCTGGGTGTTCTGCCTCAATTCTGGTCTTTCATTTTACTTCTGTCACCGTTCTCAATTCAACACAGCCTTCTCCAGTTTTACACATTTCAGCCACCATGATATCTTCCAAATGAATCTGGATCATTTTATTCTCTACTTAAAATCCTTGACTTTTCTTATTATTCATATGATAAGGAGCAACACTGTGTTGATGAGCAAAGGGTCTTCCAGGGCGAGACCCTGTGTGCATGTCCATCACGTTAGACACAGAATGCCACTCTTCTCTCTCTTCACCTTTTGACCGACCTCCTGTCACCCTCCCCTGCTGGATTATTATCATTAGACTGGACTATCCTCCCTCTGTCTACAGGCCCCGACAGATGCTGCCCTCTGCCAGTCACCCTCTCCCTGACTCTCCCCTTGCTAACGCCACACCCTCCTCAGATCTTAGAGACTCCTCTTATGACCTAAGCCTTTGGTCAGTTTGCCTTATTTTCAACCTATGCAATGCTACAGTCTTTTTCTTCATAACAATTACTCTCATTTATAATTGAACACATTGGTTTTAACACTTAATGACTTCATTTTTCAAAAGACAATAACAGAATATCTTGTCAGTGTCTGTTTTTGTGCTATTGTATCTTTAGTGCCTGACTTCTGGAAATCTGTCATATAAAAATTTATTGACTAAATGAATCATGCTTACATTTCTGGCAAGTCGTTGTACCTGGAGTACATTGTTTTGCTGTAATAGTGGGAATCATAAATGCAAGTGGCTGCTGTTTAGCTTGTTAAAGCATTAGAGGTGACAGCATTGTTCCCTGTGATCAAAGGAATCTAATCAGGAGTTTAAGGTTCAGGAACTTTCAATTGTGACTATGGAATGTGTTCTCTCTTGCCTCGAGGAAGATACTTCATTATTTATGTCAGTTTTGCATTCGGAAATCTGCGTCTTCTTTAACAGAAAGTCACTAATGAGGATGGCACCTCCAAAAGAGCAATGTTCTAAGGTTCTTAATGATCGTGTGGCTCTTTTAGAAGTTATTTAATCCCTCTGAAGCTCATGTCTCTAATCAGTGAAATAGCTACCTCGCTGGTTGTAGGTAAAATGCCTAATCCACAAAAATGTTCATTTCTTTCTCCTCTCTGTTTCTACCTACCTCCCACTATCTCTGATCTCATGGTTTTCAACCTGCTTGTACATTTTAAAATAATTCATAATTTTTTGAGTCAGTGGTCTTCATAACAGAATCCACATATACAAAGAGTCCTAAAGATAATCCACTGGAGTCCAAGAAGAAAATATTAGAATTTCAGTTTATAATTATTTTATTGAAGAATAGAGACACAGACAAGGATTTATTATATAAATAATACAGATTGATGCTGGGAGTAGACTCAGTTTCTCTTAGATAAAATTTAAAATTATCTGATTTACTGCTTTTGCTATTTAATTTCATTAAAATTGACTTTGACAAACTTGGGCTTCCTTGATGGCTCAGCGGGTAACACAGGAGAGGCAGGTTTGATCTCTGGGTTGGGAAGATCCCCTGGAGGAGGAAATGGCAACCCACTCCTGTATTTTTGCCTGGAGAATTCCATTGTCTGCTAGGAGAGAGGAGCCTGGTGGGCTACAGTCCAAAGGGTCGCTAGGAATTGGACATGAGTGGACAACTAAGCACAGCAAACAACTTTCACAGAATGAACACATTGCTTGGAAAGATTCCTGGAATAAGCCTCAGACTGAAGGTAACTACTAGAGCTTCCATCTCAGCCTCTTGTTGGGCATATATTGGGTGAATCAGGAAAACTAAAGAACTCTAATTCAGTCACATTATGGCATGCTACTTGAAATTTATTTTTTAAATGTAATCACATTTTATTAGGGCCTTCTTGGGATGTATGATTTTTTTTTTTTTTTTCCACAGTGAGTGAGGCAGAAACTCATGCCAAGGAGAGAGCATTTTGAAGCTAAGTATTTGGAAATGTTTTGTTATAAATGTCACCCATAAGAACTCTCATTGCTCTTCACATAAAAAAGATCTAGAAAACATTTTCTACCCAGTTCATAAGAAAAACTGGCCTAAAGAATACAGAAATTTAATGTAAAATTAAATTTCAACAAAATCTTAGGCTAATTACAGATGGATTGAAACATGTGTCATGATTATTAATACAACTGATGATAAATTCCATCCATTGTATTGAAGTGTTTTCAAAGTGTCTTATTTTGCTAGAATGTTAATATCAGCTCTTAAAGCCAGTTACCAAAATACACTACTCATAGGAACTTTGTATGTTCCAACAAAAATATTGAAGCATTTACAATTAAAAAGTTTTTGTACATTAGCCAGTAAGTTATTTGTTAAGGTTATTTGTCTCCTTTTTGAAGAATCATATTTTGTGTGCATTTTTAATATATACATGGATTCCCTTGTGGCTCAGCTGGTAAAGAATCTGCCCGCGATGTGGGAGACCTGGGTTCGATCCCTGGGTTAGGAAGATCCCATGGAGAAGGGAAACACTACCCACCCCAGTATTCTGGCCTGGAGAATTCCATGGACTGTATAGTACATGGAGTCACAAAGAGTTGGACACAACTAAGCATATAGTATGTTAGCACATTGTTGGTTTGGTTTAGTTGCTAAGTTGTGTTCGACTTTTGCGACCCCATGGACTGTAGCCTGCCAGGTTCCTCTGTCCATGGGATTCTCTAGGCAAGAATACTGGAGTCGGTTGTCATTTCCTTTCCAGGGGGTCTCCCCAATACAGGGATCAAACCTGGGTCTCCTGCCTTGCAGGCAGATTCTTTACCCACTGAGCTACGAGGGAAGCCCTGTTAGCACATTAGTATGTGAATATAATTTGAAATAAATAATTCTACATATACTGAGGGTTTGTGCTCAAATAATTTTTTTCTTTTTCCTGATGAGAATGTATTCAGACAACAAGAAACAACCTCCAAAAAGAGATAGTTAATGATACAGCTCTGAGAATGTGAATTTCATTTCTTCTTCCTTTTCTGCAACATTTTCTGTAGCTGATCAACTTTAGCCTTTGGCTTCATTCTCCTCTATTCTTTAAAATTCATGATTTCTTTACCTTTGACTTCCTTACTAGATTATTCCTTCCATCCTTTTCAGGAGCATCTCATTATTACTTAAGTTTGAAAAGTGTTTTTATGCTCTTTCATCTTCTCTAGTTGGAAACCAGCTCAGAGTCAGGGAGCACATAATTGGCAAATCCCTCAGGCAATGAGACCAACATAGCACATACCTGCAGGTCACTGGAACAGGTCCCTTGGTATTCATTCCCCAAGAGGATATAGTTCAACTGTTTTCCCTTCTTTACCCTCCCTGAAGGCTGTAAACTTCTCCAGTTGATTTTCTCCCCCTCATCAGGTAGTCTCTGCATTAGTAAATAACAGTAATAAACACAAATTATATATCAAACTCCATCTTCTTCGATCACTGCAGCAAATACCCTGAGGTACTAGGGGTATGTCAGTATCTCTCACTCTCTGCTCTCTCTTGAGAGGTATTTTAAAGCAGTTTGACCTTTAAGATATTTGTTTGTTTGTTTTAAAATAAGTGTTGCAAACAGATTTTACTGAGAAAAGTTTAGTCTTTACAGTTTTCTGTTTTATTTATATTTAAAGGGTTTATATAAATGAAGTATGAATTAATACAAAGTCAATGAATTCAAATGAGTTTGGGGTTAGCAGATGAAACTATTATATAGAGAAAGGATGAACAATGAGGTTCTACTGTAGGCATGGGGAATTATAGTCAATATCCTGTGATAAACCATAATGGAAAAGATTATGAAACAGAATGCATATATATGTATAATTGAATCACTTTGCTGTATTGTACAGATCAGTACAACATTGTAAATCAACTATACTTCAATAAAATAGCTTTTAAGATAGGTGAGTTTAATACCTTTATACACATACACACACACACACGCCCCTCTAACTGGAATTATATTTAAAAAAGAATTAGTAGGGAAGAAATAAATGCTTCCTTTGTCTTTTTATCCTCTCAAGGAGACAACTATCCAACAGAAATGAAAAACAGTGGTCCAAATCATTGAGGGGCAGCCTCTGCCTATAAACCCAAGATGTATGGATGAGTTTACCAGCCTTACTCGTGGAGGATTACTGAAAGGGCTGGAACTCCATCAGGGAAAGGCTCCAGTATGACACAAAGGAGCTCGAACATCAGGAGTAGAGAAACATGGTCAAAGTCCTGGGAAAAAAGAAAGGAACACAGTCACAAAGACAATTGTATTAGTTATACCGAATCTTTCCTCCCTGGGGCTGCCTCTTAGAAGTTTTTCCACTTACACTATCTTTTCAAAGGGGTGGCTAGGTGTTTTTTTTTTTTTTTTTTTTACATTTTATTTATTTTTAATTGGAAGATAATTGCTTTACAGTATTGTGTTGATCTCTACCATACATTGACAGGAGCCAGCCATAGGTATAATATGTCCCCTCCCTTTTTAACCTCCCTCCCACCTCCCACCTCATAAAGGGGTGGCTAGGTTTTTGATATATCTTCTGGCTAAGGAAAAACTGGTTGAAAACAAAATAGTCATGCAATCATTTGGCTTCTTTATTCTTATGGTGCCAAAATCCATTTTGTTATTAAAGAAATCCATGCTTTAATGGAACATTTTTGTACATATGTGATTGATGATTATCATGCTCATGTGTTTTTCTATTAGCATATCTCTACAAACATTTATTGCAAAATATATTTCCCTGTGGAATACCTGAAAGTCTTGAAATTTTTTAAAAAGAGTGTTCCATTCACCTTGTAAATCATCAGATAATGGTCACTGCCAGAGGTAAGATTTTTTTCCCAGAGGTCAAATTTTGAGACAGAAAGACCAAACTTCTGATCTCATAAAGCAATCTCTTTCTTCCTATCTTATCCATCCAGCAACTAACTTTAAAAATATGTTTAGGTTGTTGGCAGTTTATTATATCCAGAAGGAAATTTGACTTACTTTTTAGAGGTGAAAAAAATCTGAAAGTGCAGAGAATTAAAAATATCACTTACCTTTAAGATAAGTGAAATGTATTCAAATTTAAAACATAGCTACCCTTTTGATTAGTAACTTACAGTCTCTAAAACATGTGGTGCTGCTTAGAGAAAAGGTGCCATAGAAGAAGCAACTAGAGTTACGAGGAAGTGCAGTGTGAAAATTACAACTTAGTTTTAAATGTCTTTTAATGCCAGTTTAACCATTTGAGAAAAAAGATCATGATATTTTTCCTATAAAGTTTTCCAATTCAACTAGAAAGGTTTTTTTTTTTTTTTTCTCACTAGCACTGCTCAGAATTTAAATGAAATTAGTTTGAATCGATGCACTGTCCACATAAAGACAGGGGAGTACACTAGAACTTTATTAGTTTCTCACCGTAATCCCTTACATCATCAAATTAAATAAATGCAAATATAAAATTATCTTCTAATCAGTTATGTTCTAAGTGTTTAGAACAAAAAACCTTACTAGCAGTTCTCCATTATTCAAGGTCAAGAAAGGCAAGTGAGAGAGGAAGTAGGGATACAATTAGATATGTGCTTGATTCTTTCCTTTTCTATTCTAGCCTTAGAAAATTGTCCCAAGGAATCATTTTCCTTTAAAGAACTGTTTCAGATTAAAAGAAGAGAGATGAAGCTCAGCTGAAGTAAGGAGGATTTGGGGGGAGAATAACGAGGTCCCCCCAAAACAACAGCTCGATTGATATAGAAATAAATTACAGGAACATTCACAAGCAAACTCCAGGACTGTCACGAGAGAGAAGCACAGAGCTATGTATAGAAGTCAGGCTGACCTCTACCTGTGCATTTATTCATTGACTAAGCATTCATGGACATGAATTTGAGCAAATTCTAGGAAATAGTGGGGGACAGAGGAGTTGGGGTCCCAAAGAGTCCGACATGACTTAGCAGCTGAACCACAGCCACAAGCGTTTCTTGAGTAAATATGAGCGCATGCATTCATGATGTGGTGGGGGCATTCTGAGAGTTAAGGGAATGCTGATGAGGCAGAAGCATATAGAAGAAATACTGATTACCCTGAGTTTTGGAATTGCTTGTGTTCACACCAGCTTTTCACTGGCCACTGTCTTCCGTGAAGTGATAGGTAAAACTTCTCTGCTATTTCCAAAGAAGGTATTAATTCTCATGAGAGTAAAATTCTCCTGCTTAATCAATATAGCTGGTCTCAGTTTGGATTGTAAAATAGAATGCATTCTTTTCTGCTTAAGAAAATATATTAATATATGATTCCAATTTGAACCAGTTAGTTAACCAGTTAACTAAAATTTTATTCTTTGGGGGGAAATGGTTACTTTTACAATTCAAGTAATGAGTATTTTTTTGAGTTCAAGCTGAGTTGATATTGGACTTCAAATTGGTGTAAGTTCTACAGAGTATCTGATAACTGGAAACCACAGTTAGTATTAAAAGTAGGAGAATGACTAAGAAAAACCTAAGAGGCTTGGTGGGAATATATTAAGAAGACAACATTAGGGAAGGGTTTTAGATGTGAAAAGGAGCAACGGAGTCTGCTGTAAACCAGTTTCCCCTGTGAAATCTCTTGTCAAGGCTGGGCATCTCTTTCTCATGTAATATTTTCTAATTGCAAGGTTCCCTGGTGATTCAAATAGTAAAGAATCTGCCTGCAATTCAGGAGACCTGGGTTTGATCCCAGGATCAGGAAGATCCCTGGAGAAGGGAAAGGTAACCCACTCCAGTATTCTTGCCTGGAGAATTCCATGGACAGAAGAGCTACAGTCCATGGGATCGCAAGGAGTCTGACCGGCTAAGAGACTTCACTTTTACTTTCATAAACAGTGTTAGGAATGTGTGCCTCTTCACAAGGTAATATAGGATTTATATACATCCTTTAGCTCTATTTGTTGCTTTTTATGAGGAAGTGGTTTCTAGTTCGTGAATGTGGCTAAAGGCTCAAATCATTCAACTTTTCTTGGGTTCCTTCAATTGTCCCCTTTACATCTAATTTATTTTCCTATATGAGCATTCTACTTTATAGTTCAGGTTCTGAATGCTATTTAGAACTTGTTTAAACTGACCTTTACCTTTCATTTTGATTTCCCTATGGAAAAATAACACCAAATAGAGATATCAAGGGAACATTTCATGCAAAGATGGGCTCGATAAAGGACAGAAATGCTAGGGACCTAACAGAAGGAGAAGATATTAAGAAGATGTGGCAAGAATACACTGAAGAACTGTACGAAAAAGATCTTCATGACATAGATAATCCCGATGGTGTGATCACTCACCTAGAGCCAGACATCCTGGAATGTGAAGTCAAGTGGGCCTTAGGAAGCATCACTATGAACAAAGCTAGTGGAGGTGATAGAATTCCAGCTGAGCTATTTCAAATCCTGAAAGATGATGCTGTGAAAGTGCTGCACTCAATATGCCAGCAAATTTGGAAAACTCAGCAATGGCCACAGGACTGGAAAAGGTCAGTTTTCATTCCAATCCCAAAGAAAGGCAATGCCAAAGAATGCTCAAACTACCACACAATTGCACTCATCTCATTTGCTAGTAAAGTGATGCTTAAAATTCTCCAAGCCAGCCTTCAGCAATACATGAACTGTGAACTTCCAGATGTTCAGCGGTTTTAGAAAACGCAGAGGAACCAGAGATCAAATTGCCAACATCCGCTGGATCATGGAAAAAGCAAGAGAGTTCCAGAAAAACATCTATTTCTGCTTTATTGACTATCCCAAAGCTTTGACTGTGTGGATCACAATAAACAGACGAAAATTCTGAAAGAGATGGGAATACCAGACCACCTGACCTGCCTCTGAGAAATCTGTATGCAGGTCAGGAAGCAACAGTTGGACCTGGACATGGAACAACAGACTGGTTCCAAGTAGGAAAAGGAGTATGTAAAGGCTGTATATGGTCACCCTGCTTATTTAACTTCTATGCAGAGTACATCATGAGAAACGCTGGGCTGGAAGAATCACAAGCTGGAATCAAGATTGCCTGGAGAAATCTCATAACCTCAGATATGCAGATGACACCACCCTTATGGTAGAAAGTGAAGAAGAACTAAAAAGCCTCTTGATGAAAGTGAAAAAAGAGAGTGAAAAAGTTGGCTTAAAGCTCAACATTCAGAAAACTAAGGTCATGACATCTAGTCTCATAACTTCATGGGAAATAAATGGAGAAACAGTGGAAACAGTGTCAGACTTTATTTTTCTGGGCTCCAAAATCACTGCAGATGGTGATTGCAGCCATGAAATTAAAAGATGCTTACTCTTTGAAGGAAAGTTATGGCCAAACTAGACAGCATATTCAAAACAGAGACATTACTTTGCCAACAAAGGTCCATCTAGTCAAGACTGTGGTTTATCCAGTGGTCATATATGGATGTGAGAGTTGGGCTATAAAGAAAACTGAGCGCTGAAGAATTGATGCTTTTGAACTGTGTTGTTGAAGAAGGCTCTTAAGAGTCCCTTGAACTGCAGGGAGATCCAACCAGTCCATCCTAAAGGATATCAGTCCTGGGTGTTCCTTGGAAGGACTGGGAAGGACTGATGTTGAAGCTGAAATTCCAATACTTTGGCCCCCTGATGCAAAGAGCTGACTCATTTGAAAAATCCCTGATGCTGGGAGGCATTGGGGGCAGGAGGAGAATGGGACGACAGAGGATGAGATGGTTGGATGGCATCACTGACTCGATGGACGTGAGTCTGGATGAACTCTGGGAGTTGGTGATGGACAGGGAGGCCTGGCGTTCTGTGGTTCATGGGGTGGCAAACAGTCGGACATGACTGAGTGACTGAACTGAACTGATCTGTGTTTTGTAAATAATCTTTGCATTTTGGAATACAGGCGAAGATTCATCTACATGTCAAGTCATAGCATCATATTGGATGGCATATTTGATAAAATCGTAATGAAGCAGCCAGATATAATTCAACGTGGGTGGGGAAAGCAGGTGAAGAGGTTAGTAATGAAGATTGACAGGTATACTTTGGCCAAATAAAGCCCCATTCAGTTCAGTTCAGTTGCTCAGTCGTGTCTGACTCTCTGCGACCCCATGAATTGCAGCACGCCAGGCCTCTCTGTCCATCACCAACTCCCCGAGTTCACTCAGACTCACTTTCATCGAGTCTGTGATGCCATCCAGCCATCTCATCCTCAGTCGTCCCCTTCTTCTCCTGCCCCCAATCCCTCCCAGCATCAAAGTCTTTTCCAATATGGTATTTTATATATTTTGGGTCCTAGTTTTAGGTTTTTATATTTTCCAGGCCAGAATACTGGAGTGGGTAGCCGTTCCCTTCTCTAGGGTATCTTTCCAACCCAGAGATCGAACCCAGTTCTCCGGCATTGCAGGGAGATTCTTTACCAGCTGAGCCACCAAAGAAGCCCAGGAATAATGCAGTGCATAGCCCATCCCTTCTCAAGTGGATCTTCATGACCCAGGAATAAAACTGGAGTCTCCTGCTTTGCAGGTGGATTCTTTACCAGCTGAGCTACCAGGGAAGCCAGTTTTTATATAGTTCAAGAGATATTTTAAAGGATGACACTTTGCTAGGGCTGTAGAAGTTGAATTCTTTATAGATGAGGCTAGAAACAGGACAGCTAGGTTAGACAAAATTAGCATGGTTTTATGAGGGCAAGAATTGAGGCAACAAGAGTGGAGAGGATAAGCAGCTTTAGAGATATTTAGGAGATGGTACATAGAGTACTTGGTGGTATTTGGACATGAGAAATGAGAAGGTGTGATAAATGATGTTACATTATTTTAACGTGCCATCAAGTATTTATAGTTATAAATGCTAAGTTAAAATGTAGGATATTTTTATGGCAAGCCAAGTTTCAAAATAAAATTTAAAACTTGTGAGCTGGTTATTGAAATGTGTGTGCATGTGGGCAAACGCAGACCTGAACTAAGAAAAGAGAAAAATATTGTATGGATATTTTGGATGATCTCTTCAGTAATTCCTTTAGAGCACTTCCATGTTGGTTTAAAAATAATAATAGCTGTCAGTAGTCAAACACTTCCTGAATTTAAACTACTTGAACCCAAATAGTAGTTTATCTACTTGAATTATAAGTGTGTAACCAAGTAAAGTAAATGAAAAAAAAAAAAAGGAAATTGAAATATAAGAGATTAAACATGCTAATGAATTTTTAAAAATTGAGCCCCAAACCTTGCTTTGTATCCTTGACACCTCTTTATTAAGATAAATATTTTCTGTGGAGTAATATTAATTTGTGGCTGATGGTGCCTGCAGCCATAAAATTAAAAGATGCTTTCTCCTTAGAAGGAAAGTTATGACCAACTTAGACAGCATATTCAAAAGCAGAGACATTAACTTTGCCAACAAAGGTCCATCTAGGCAAGGCTATGGTTTTTCCAGTAGTCGTGTATGGATGTGAGAGTTGGGCTATAAAGAAATCTGAGCACTGAAGAATTGATGCTTTTAAACTGTGGTGTTGGAAAAGACTCTTAAGAGTCCCTTGGACTGCAGGGAGATCCAACCAGTCCATTCTGAAGGAGATCAGTCCTGGGTGTTCATGGGAAGGACTGATGTTGAAGCTAAAACTCCAACACTTTGGCTACCTGATGTGAAGAGCTGACTCATTTGAAAAGACTCTGATGCTGGGAAAGATTGAGGGCAGGAGGAGAAGGGGATGACAGAGGATGAGATGGTTCGATGGCATCACGGACTTGATGGACACGAGTTTGGGTGAACTCTGGGAGTTGGTGATGGACAGAGAGGCCTGGTGTGCTGTGGTCCATGGGGTTGCAAAGAGTTGATCATGACTGAGAGACTGAACTTTACTGAACTGAATATTAATTTGTTATTTTTAGTTGAGTGTCATTGTGTCATCTTGGACCAGAAAATTAAACCCATTATCTGTAAAATGAAGGTAGGCAGTTGTAGAATTATAGAAGCCTCTTGAGAATCCCTTGGACTGAAAGGAGTTCAAGCCAGTCAATTTTATAGGAAATCAATCCCGAATACTCATGGAAGGTCTGGTGTTGAAGCTGAAGCTCCAATACTTTGGCCACCTAATGTAAAGAGCTGACTCACTGAAAAAGACCTTGATGCTGGGAATGACTAAAGGCCAAAGGAGAAGGATGTGGCAGAGGATGAATGGCAGCGGATAACATCACTAACTCAATGGACATAAAATTGAGCAAACTCTGAGAGATAGTGGAGGATAGAGGAGCCTAACATGCTGTAGTCCATGGGGTCACAAAGAGTCAGACAGGATTTAGCAAGTGAACAATACAACAACAAAGGGAGTTACAGATATCAATGTCTTGGAAAGGTTTAAACGAGATAATATGTGCAAAGTAATGTGCAAATTGCCTGGAAAATACTGGTTTTCAACTTGCTGCTGCTGCTGCTAAGTTGCTTCAGTCATGTCTGATTCTGTGCGTGTGACCCCATAGACGGCAGCCCACCAGGCTCCGTGGTCCCTAGGATTCTCCAGGCAGTTTTCAACTTAGGTTAGTAGTATTTTCCTGTCCTGTAATACAAACCAACACGAGTAAAGAGATATTTGCAGAGCATGGTCTTGCAGATAACACAGCTTCACATTTGTTCTAGAAATTTACAAAGAAAGCCTGTTTTAGACGTATGACAGAGAGGGGAAGGGTCCAGCTATCAAGCCAGATTACTTGGTTGGTATTTATTTGAATTGAACGCTGGAGTATATTCTAATTCCTCTGCTCTGGGAAAGGTTCCCTTCTTATGAATCTCCCTCTCACTGTTGTGAATCTCTATCATAAAACCTATGGATGTATAGCAGCTAAAATATGATTCCAGTAGTGACTATGTTGCTCAGGCACAAACCAAAGGATGCGGGAAGCGTGACAGATGTCATAAAGCTCATTTCTTCCCCTGAGTTTCCCTAGATCCTTCAGACAAAAACGTGAGGGGATTGCAGCCCCTCTGGTCTTTGGTCACTTGCCCCGTAGATTACCTGTCAGATGTCTATTGGCAGGCAGCAGTTGCCCTTCAAGCCAGGAGGCCCTCTGCTCCTCGAGGGCTTACCCACAAAGTCACTACGTAAGGTGCATCCATTTCATATTGGGCTCTTTCTGCGGCTCTGCCATGTTGCCTGGAGGGCAAGTTTTCATCTTTCTGTTTCCAATACCCCCAAGCCCATCTATCTTTTTCCTTGCAGTCTTATGAGAGATGTGGTGATGGGATTGGAATAGGAGGGACAAAGTGTGTGTGTGCTGTGTGTGTGTGTGATTGGAAAGAAAGAAGCACTCTTCTTCCCGCTTCTGGCCAAGATTCTTTCGTAGCCCTGCCACCTTTCCCTGTTATAGCAGTGAGTGTTAAGAGAAGGAAAAACAAGAGCCATGAACCAAACAGGCTAATATCCCAGAAATACACCTGCTGTGCCTACAACTATCCTTGACAGCAGGGTGTATTTATTTTATATATATATATATATATATTTATATATAAAATATTTCAATTCTATCTTTAGTGTAATATCTAGAACATAGTGTTGGTGGATAAATATCCTCTTTGTCAAAAGATACAATGAGGTCCAACATTAAAGAAAATTTTTTAAAAGGGTCACTATTAATGAAGTTCTTACAAATCTCTTATGCCACATTGTTTTTGAAATAAGACATTCTATTTATGCAAAAAATATACCAGCATGGAACTGTTCCAGTCAATGCCAGCTATGGATGCATGAAACGGAAGTGTAAGTCGCTCAGTCGTGTCAGACTCTTTGCAATGCCATGGACTGTAGCCCATCAGGCTCCTCTGTCCATGGAATTCTCCAGGCAAGAACACTGGAGTGGGTTGCTATGTTCTTCTCAAGGGGATATTCCCAGCCCAGGGATCGAACCTGTGTCTCCCTGTCTCCTGCATTGCAGGTGGATTCTTTACCTCTGAGCCACTAGGGAAGCCCTTATGTGTACATAGTATTTGTTAAATAGTGAATAAAATACAATGATATTAAAAAAAAAAAAACCCCAAAACACTATCAGTTAATTTGCTTGAAAACTAACACCTAAAGTGTGTGGGAGGGAAATAGAAAAGTAACTTCCCTGTTGCTCAGACAGTACAGAATCTGCCTACAATGCAAGAGTCCCAGGCTTGATTCCTGGGTCGGGAATATCTGTTGGAGGAGGAAATGGCAACCCACTGCAGGATTCTTCCCTGGAGAATTCCATGGACAAAGGAGAGTGGTGGCTACAGTCCATGGGGTCGCGAGGAGTCAGACACGACTGAGTGACTGACACCCCATACACAGTTTCAGTAAGAAGATCTTTAGTTTCTGCTTTTAAAGCATATTGCCTTGAAATGATACATGATAATGAATGTTTGTTAAATGGATTATATTTTAGTAATAAAGACACAGTGAAATACATAATTCAGAGTATATTTTTAAAAGAAAAGAGGAAAGAAGTTTGACTTGATGGAGTTGCAAACTGTAGATTCCTATCAGTCAAAGTGTTTAGTATGAAAAGATTCTCAAATCATTAGACAGTTGTTTTCCTTTTGTTTCTTTTTATTCCCTTTTCTTTTTAAACTTTTTAAAAAAGTGAATACCAATGACAGTTTATCTCAGGAAATTACAACAATCTTTAATTACTTACTTCTCGGCTATGACTGATTGATTACATGGCTTTTCTTCTTCACACAATCTGTGAAGTTTAAGTCTGTTTTGTGTAGGTTTGGAATTTTGATATTTGGTAATGATAAGCTTTTGAACACTACCCTAGCTTTAAATAAACTGAAGAAAAGAAAATTTTATTTTTCAAGTTCACTTTGGATTTTGTGTCCAGATTTTTAACTGATATAAATAAAATAGTATATTTTCTAAACATATGTAACTTACATCAGACTACTGTTTATAGTAAAGAAGCGGTGCTCAGCTTTCCAATATCAAAGGGCAGACACTGTTTTCTGAGTTGCTTTGATTTCATGGGGAATTAACAAGGTTTATAAGTATTTTTCCCAAATGTAGCAATTCTAAAATATTCAGTGTTAACTATGCTGCTTCTCCTCTATTTTAAAATATTGCCTCATGTAAACTGTTTCAGAAATGGAAAAGTCACCCAAAGATGCAAATAAGAGCAAAATGAGTCATGTTTTATTTAGAAAGATTATACATTTTTTCTAAGCTTCAATACAGATATGAGGTTGATACATAAATTTAATTATATAGGTATTTTTATTCCTATATCCTCAGTGGAATTCACTCAGAATTAACTTTCAATGTATTAAGTAGCAACTGAGCAAGAAAAATTTTAAGGCAACATATGTACTAGCTAACAAACAATATTATTTGCCAGATCATTATTTCCAGACAGTCTTTGCTTTTAGGTATTTATTTCATGTACATTTGACCTGGAAGGATGGGAAGAGGTGCTCTCTAAAATATGAAGTGATCATCCATAAGTTCAGCCTACTCCTAGAAAGCTGTTGCTCCTCCCCAGGAGTTGTGAGGCCATGATACAAGCAAGACACGAGAATGTCCTGACCACCCCCTCCCCTTCCCCCTTGCCCTGAACAAGGCATACGAGTTTCTCTCGTTATATTGTGCATTGTTTCTTCCTTGAACCGTCATCAGGCAATTCTTATTGACTGAGTCATCAGTATATGTCTTCCTGTATATTTATATTATGGGAGCCACTAATACATTCCAGTACATCATTGATTTTTAATGACCTCAGTTGTCTATGCCGTTCAGAAACTACATCTAGCAGGTCTAAAGTTACTCCAAGACTGTACATTGTTTCATTAAGGAAGGCCATTTTTAGTTATTTCCTACTCCTCTTTGTACATACTTACCACACTCTGTTTGGAGAAGGCAATGGTAACCCACTCCAGTACTCTTGCCTGGCAAACCCCATGGACGGAGGAGCCTGGTAGTCTGGAGTCCATGGGGTCGCTAGGAGTCAGACACGACTGAGTGACTTCACTTTCACTTTTCACTTTTATGCGCTGGAGAAGGAAATGGCAACCCACTCCAGTGTTCTTGCCTGGAGAATCCCAGGGACGGGGGAGCCTGGTGGGCTGCCGTCTGTCGGGTCACACAGAGTCAGACATGACTGAAGCGACTCAGCAGCAGCAGCAGCAGCAGCAGCAGCAGCAGCAACACACTCTGTTATAAGCATTCATCTTGTTGCTTCTTCAACACAAACACAAACCTGCCTTGGTCATTTTCATATTTCTATTACTATCTAGATCTATTAAAAAAATTTTCATTGAAGTATAGTTGATTTACACTGTCTTAGTTTCAGGTGTACAGCAAAGTGATTCAATTTTATATATACATATTCTTTTTCAGATTTTTTCCCCCATTATTAGTTCAGTTCAGTTGCTCAGTTGTGTTCACCTCTTGTGAGACCCGTGGACTGTAGCACTCCAGGTCTCCCTGTCCATCACCAATTCCTGGAGCTTCCTCAAACTCGCGTCCATCGAGTCATGACGGCATCCAACCATCTCATCTTCTGTCTTCCTCTTCTCTTCCTACCTTCAATCTTTCCCAGCATCAGGGTCTTTTCCAGTGAGTCAATTCTTTGCATCAGGTGGCCAAAGTATTCGAGTTTCAGCTTCAGCATCAGTCCTTCCAATGAATATTCAGGGTTGATTTCCTTTAGGATAGACTGGTTGGACTCCTTGCAGTCCAAGGGACTTCTCCAATGCCACAGTTCAAAAGCATCAATTCTTCAGCACTCAGCTTTCTTTGTGGTCCAACTCTCATATCCATATATGACTATTGGAAAAACCATAGCTTTGACTAGACAGACCTTTTTTGTCAAAGTAATGTCTCTGCTTTTTAATATTCTGTCTAGGTTGGTCATAGCTTTTCTTCCAAGGAGCAAGCATCTTTTAATTTCATTGTTCCAGTCACCATCTGCAGTGATTTTGGAGCCCGAAAAGTTGTTTGTCTGTTTTCATTGTTTCCCCAACTCTTTGCTATGAAGTGATAGGACTGGAAGCCATGATCTTTGTTTTTTTGAATGTTGAGTTTTTCCATTATAAGTTACTATAAGATATTGAATATAGTTTCCTGTGTAATACAGTAGGTCCTTGCTGTTTATGTTTTATATATTTTACTGTTGATGTGTTAACCCCAAATCCCTAATTTATCTCTCCCCTAACTTTCCCTTTTGGTAATGATGTTTGTTTTCTGTGAGTCTATTTCTGTTTTGTAAATAAAGTCTTTTGTATAATTTTTTAGATTATACATATAATATTTGTCATATGATACATGATTTTTTCATAATATCATATATTTGTCTTTGACTTACTTTACTTATGATAATCTCTAGGTCCATCCATGTTGCTACAAAAGGCATTATTTCATTCTTTTTTATGGCTATGTATCATTGCATTATAATATATATATATATACTTCATATATATATATATATACACACACACACACACCCCCCACACACCACACCTTTCTTATCTATTCATCTATCAACAGGCAATTTAGGTTGCTTCCATGTCTTGGCTATTGTAAACAGTGGTGCTGTGAATGTTGGGGTGCTATATCTCTTTGAATTATAGTTTTCATATTTTCCAGGGAGATGCTCAGAATTAATACCCTTGCTAAGCCTCATTTTGCTAAACCATAACCACAGAAAACTAGCCAATCTGATCACATGGACCACAGCCTTGTCTAACTCAATGAAACTAAGCCATGCCATCTGTGGCCACCCAGGACAGACGTGTCATGGTGGAAAAGTCTGACAGAATGTGGTCCACTGGAGAAGGGAATGGCAAACAACTTCCATATTCTTGCTTGAGAACCAAATCAACAGTATGAAAAGGCAAAATGATAGGATACTGAAAGAGGAACTCCCCAGGTCAGTAGGTGCTCAATATGCTACTGGAGATCAGTGGAGAAATAACTCCAGAAAGAATGAAAAGATGGAGCCAAAGCAAAAAAAACACGTAGTTGTGGATGTGACTGGTGATAGAACCAAGGTCCGATGCTGTAAAGGGCAATATTGCATAGCAACCTGGAATGTCAGGTCCATGAGTCAAGGCAAATTGGAAGTGGTCAAATAAGATATGGCAAGAATAAATATCAACATTCTAGGAATCAGCGAACTAAAATGGACTGGAATGAGTGAATTTAACTCTGATGACCGTTATATCTACTACTGTGAGCAGTAATCCCTCAGAAGAAATGGAGTAGCCATCATGGTCAACAAAAGAGTCCAAAATGCAGCACTTGGATACAGTCTCAAAAATGACAGAATGATCTTTGTTCATTTCCAAGGCAAACCATTCAATATCACGATAATCCAAGTCTATGCCCCAACCAGTAACGCTGAAGAAACTGAAGTTGAAAGGTTCTATGAGGACTTACAAGACGTTTTAGAACTAACACCCCAAAAAGATGTTCTTTTCATTATAGGGGACTGAATGCAAAAGTAGGAAGTCAAGAAACACCTGGAGTAACAGGCAAATTTGGCTTTGGAGTATGGAATGAAGCAGGGCAAAAGCTAATAGAATTTTGCCAAGGGAACACACTGATCATAGCAAACACCCTCTTCCAACAACACAAGAGAAGACTCTACACATGGACATCACTAGATGGTCAACACCAAAATCAGATTAATTATGTTCTTTGTAGCCAAAGATGGACAAGCTCTATAGAGTCAGCAAAAACAAGACTGGGAGCTGACTGTGGCTCAGATCATGAACTCCTTATTGTCAAATTCAGACTTAAATTGAAGAAAGTAAAGAAAACGGCTAGATCATTCAGGTATGACCTAAATCAAATCCCTTATGATTATACAGTGGAAGTGAGAAATAGATTTAAGGGCCTAGATCTGATAGACAGAGTGCTTGATGAATTATGGACGGAGGTTCATGATGTTGTACTGGAGCCCGGGATCAAGACCATCCCCATGGAAAAGAAATGCAAAAAAACAAAGTGGTTTTCTGGGGAGGCCTTACAAATAGCTGTGAAAAGAAGAGAAGTGAAAAGCAAAGGAGAAAAGGAAAGATATTGCCATTTGACCGCAGAATTCCAAAGAATAGCCAGGAGAGATAAGAAAGCCTTCCTTAGTGGCCAATGCAAAGAAATACAGGAAAACAACACAATGGAAAGACTAGAGATCTCTTCAAGAAAATTAGAGATACTAAGGGAACATTTCATGCAAAGATGGGCTCGATAAAGGACAAAAAGGTATGGACCTAACAGAAGCAGAAGATATTAAGAAGAGGTGGCAAGAATACTGTACAAAAAAGAGCTTCATGACCCAGATAATCATGATGGTGTGATCACTCACCTAGAACCAGACATCCTGGAATATGAAGTGAAGTGGGCCTTAGAAAGTATCACTATGAACAAAGCTAGTGGAGGTGATGGAATTCCAGTTGAGCTATTTCAAATCCTGAAAGATGATGCTGTGAAGATGATGCTGTGAAAGTGCTGCACCAATATGCCAGCAAATTTGGAAAACTCAGCAATGGCCACAGGACTGGAAAAGGTCAGTTTTCATTCCAATCTCAAAGAAAGGCAATGCCAAAGAATGTTCAAAATACCACACCATTGAACTCATCTCACATGCTAGTAAAGTAATGCTGAAAATTCTCCAAGCCAGGCTTCAGCAATACGTGAACCATGAACTTCCAGATGTTCAAACTGGTTTTAGAAAAGGCAGAAGAAGCAGATATCAAATTGCCAACATCTTCTTGATCATCAAAAAAGCAAGAGAGTTCCAGAAAACATCTATTTGTGCTTTATTGACTATGCCAAAGCCTTTGACTGTTTGGATCACAATAAACTGTGGACAATTCTTCAAGAGATGGAAATATCAGACAACCTGACCTGGCTCTTGAGAAACCTGTATGCAGGTCAGGAAAGAAGAGTTAAAACTGGACATGGAACAACAGACTGGTTCCAAATAGGAAAAGGAGTACGTAAAGGCTGTTTATTGTCACTCTGCTTATTTAACTTCTATGCAGAGTACATCATGAGAAATGCTGGGCTGGAAGAACCACAAGCTGGAATCAAGATTGCTGGGAGAAATATCAATAACCTCAGATATGAAGATGACACCACCCTTATAGCAGAAAGTGAAGAGGAACTAAAAAGCCTCTTGTTGAAAGTGAAAGAGGAGAGTGAAAAAGTTGGCTTAAAGCTCAACATTCAGAAAACTAAGATCATAGCATCTGGTCT
Source organism: Aepyceros melampus (assembly GCA_006408695.1). Classification (NCBI taxonomy): domain Eukaryota; kingdom Metazoa; phylum Chordata; class Mammalia; order Artiodactyla; family Bovidae; genus Aepyceros; species Aepyceros melampus. The sequence goes on from SJXQ01006510.1 coordinate 227,553, forward strand.
CATCACTTCATGGCAAATAGATGGGGAAAAAGTGGAAACAGTGTCACACTTTATTTTTTTGGGCTCCAAAGTCACTGCAGATGGTGACTGCTGCCATGAAATTAGAGGATGCTTACTCCTTGGAAGGAAAGTTATAACCAACCTCGATAGCATATTCAAAAGCAGAGACATTACTTTGCCAACAAAGGTCCATCTAGTCAAGGCTATGGTTTTTCCTGTGGTCATGTATGGATGTGAGAGTTGGACTGTGAAGAACGCTGAGTGCCAAAGAATTGATGTTTTGAACTGTGGTGTTGGAGAAGACTCTTGAGAACTTTGCCAACAAAGGTCCATCTAGTCAAGGCTATGGTTTTTCCTGTGGTCATGTATGGATGTGAGAGTTGGACTGTGAAGAACGCTGAGTGCCAAAGAATTGATGCTTTTGAACTGTGGTGTTGGAGAAGACTCTTGAGAGTCCCTTGGACTGCAAGGAGATCCAACCAGTGCATTGTAAAGGAGATCAGTCCTGGATGTTCATCAGAAAGACTGATGCTAAAGCTGAAACTCCAATAATTTGGGCACTTCATGGGAAGAGTTGACTCATTGGAAAAGACTCTGATGCTGAGAGGGATTGGGGCCTGGAGGAGAAGGGAATGACAGAGGATGAGGTGACTGGATGGCATCACTGACTCGATGCACACGAGTTTGAGTAAACTCCAGGGGTTGGTGATGGACAGGGAGGCCTGTTGTGCTGTGACTCATGGGATCAAGAAGAGTCGGACACGACTGAGCAACTAAATTGAACTGAACTGAACTGAAGATTAAGTTTATAGTATATATATCTCAAGATTGTTGTGGGGATTAAGTAATTCATGTGCAAAATGATCTTTTTCACACACATTTCCAGAGAATCTTACTGATAGTACAAAGGTTTTTTTTTTATTATGTTTATTCCAAAGGAGTCATTGAGAAACTCTTAAGTAAAAGGCAGTAAATTTAGAATTGTCAAGTAAACAAAGCTGCATGAGACATGGCTCCTATCCTTGAAGAAATTTCAGTTGACTAAGGAAGGTAGCAATTGTTTGTTTTTGCAAAATAAACCACCCCCAGGGTGACCAGCATTCAGACTGCATGGATCTGAGGGGATCCCTGGGACAGGGTAAGTTTTAAAATGCACATTCATTTTTAATGCTCAGTTTTAAAATAAAGACAGTCTGGAAAACCTGGGTCAAATAGGTTGCCATAAAACCCATCCCAAATCTTAGTAACTGAAAACAAAAAAGGGCTCATTGTTTCTTAAGAATCCAGCTAATTCTTCTGTTGGTTTTCTCTGCACTTATTTGCACAGCTATCTTCAGCTTGAGGGGCCTCTCAACTACGTTGTCACATGTCTCTGATCCGCCCTTTTCGTAGCATGGTCAGCGGTCCGCTCTGTCTACACGTCTCTGATCCGCCCTTTTCGTAGCATGGTCAGCTGTCCGCTCTGCCTACACGTCTCTGATCCGCCCTTTTCGTAACCTGGTCAGCGGTCCGCTCTGTCTACACGTCTTTGATCCGCCCTTTTCGTAGCCTGGTCAGCGGTCTTGGGTGTAGCTTCCTGCACCTCCAGTGATAAGCAGTGACTCAGGCTTTTGGTTCCCTCACATTTGCTATTGCTGTCCCATTGGCCAAAGCAAGTTTCAAGTCCCAGCCGCACATTAGTGTGGGAGGAGCATACGTAAGGAAGTGGGGAACAGGAGGCAGGGCTCTCTTGGAGTCATTACTATATACAAAGATTTGCACTTAGCCAGCAAATTAACATGTCATGTCTTCCTGTCAGGGGTGCACAGGGTACAGTAGAGATGGTTGAGAAAAACCAGAGTGGGAGGGAAGAACAGAGCCTGGACTCTACAAGAATTGCTTTTTATACTTGAGTTACCTAAGCTCTAGGAGCTTCATTTTGTCATTGGTAGAAGTACCTATGCCAATTTTGCAAGGTCCATATGTTTATAAAAATATAAAGTTAAGGTATAAAAATGCAAAGTATTTTTTTTATTCTGTAATTTCTTTAAACGTATGAAGTATAGTTGATTTGTGTGCTTTGTGGCTCAGTTGCATCTGACTCTTTGCAACACCATGGACTGTATCCCACCAGGCTCTTCTGTCCATGGGATTCTCCAGGCAAGAATAATGGAGAGGGTTGCCATGCCCTTCTCCAAGGGATCTTCCCAACCCAAGGATCGAACCCAGGTCTCTAGCATTGCAGGTGGATTCTTTATCATCTATGCCACCAGGGAAGCCCATAGTTGATTTAGAATGTATTAGTTTCTACAACAATGGCACCTCACTCCAGTACTCTTGCCTGGAAAATCCCATGGACGAAGGAGCCTGGTAGGCTGCAGTCCATGGGGTCGCTGAGAGTTGGATAGACTCAGTGACTTCACTTTCACGCATTGGAGAAGGAAATGACAACCCACTCCAGTGTTCTTGCCTGGAGAATCCCAGGGACGGTGGAGCCTAGTTGGCTGCCATCTATGGGGTCGCACAGAGTCGGACATGACTGAAGCGACTTAGCAGCAGCAGCAGCAGCAGTTTCTACAAAGTGATTCAGTTTTACTTATATAAATATACATACATATACATATCTATATACATCTTTTTCATTTTCTTTTCCATTATGGTTTATCACAGGTTATTGAATATAGTTCCCTGTGCTATATAGTGGGCTTGCCAGTGGTAAAGTGTCTGTCTGCCAATGCAGGAGACACAGGAGACTTGGATTCGATCCCTGGATCATGAGGATCTCCTGGAAGAGGAAATAGCAACCCACTCCCATATTCTTGTCTGTAAAATCCCATGGACAGAGGAGCCTGGCCAGCTACAGTCCATGGGGTCACAAAAGAGTTAAGACAGGACTGAGCATGCATATACAGTAGGATCTTTAATCCATTTTCTTTGTAACAGTTTGCATCTACCAACCCCAAGCTCCCAATCCATTCCTCCACCAACCCTGACTATTTGGTAATCATAAGTCTGTTCTCTATGTCTGTGAGTCAAAATTTTTTTTTACATTAACTAAATTATCTAAGGATATATCTCTTTCTACCACTTAAGTCTTCTGGTAAGGGTAAAAAAGTCCTGACAAACTAGCACTTTAAAGTAATTCATTTTGGAAATTAATGCAGTTGTAATGCAGTTACTTGTTTTAGCTATGGTAAGTCTTCAAAATGACTTAATTTTCCTTACTCCTTTGACTTCTTGTTTTTATTGAGCTTAAAAGGATAATTTCCAGTTTTTAGCATATGAGTTAAAATGAAAACAACTATTTATCTAAACTTGAAATAAAAACCATAATCAGTACCCAGAAATAGTTATATCCTAGTGTTTGAATATTATATTTTAGTGCATTCTAACATTATGTTGAGCTTTAAATACAGACAGTTCCTGACTATGATGCTTTGACCTAGGGTTTTTGGTTTCATGATGATGTGAAAGTGATGCACATTCAGTAGAAACCATACTTCTGATTTTGAACTTCCATCTTTTCCTGGACTAGTGCTCTGTGGTGTGATACTCTCTCATGGTGCCATGGCTCCTGGTCTGCCCAGAAATCACAGGTGCTGGAGGGTAAACAAGCCATACACTTACCACCATTCTGCACCCAGATACCATTCTGTTTTTTGCTTTCACTATAGTATTCAATAAACAGCATGAAATAGTCAGTAATTGTAAAATGGGCTTTATTGTAAAATGGGCTTTATGTTAGATGATTTTACCCAAGTATAGGCTAACAGAAGTGTTCTGAACCTATCTAAAGTCAGTGAGCCTAAGTGTGATGTTTGGTAGGATAGGTATGTTAAACACATTTTTGATTTGTGAGGGCTTTATTGAGCTGTAACCCTCTGTAAGTTGAGGAAAATCTGTCATGTGATTTCCATGCTCTTCACTGCTAAGCTCCTCACATTTGTATTGATCTTAAAAAAGTAAAAAAGAAAAAAAAAAAGATTTACTTTGATCTTAGGAAGCTGTATTCATTTAGTCTTTTTCAACCTATACACAAGCCTTTTCCATATGCTTAGGACAAAGCATATCTGTAAGAAATGCGTTTTATAGTGTTAAATGCTTTGTTTGTGACTTTGGGAGTATTTTTTTCTTTTTTGTTTGAAGAAACCCATTACATGAAAATTTTCGTTAGGTAAAAATAGTGAATAAGAATCTGAGTTCTAAAGTTTTGTTGTTTTTCAGTCACTCAGCAGTGCCCGACACTTTGCAACCCCATGGACTGCAACATGCTAGGCTTCCTGGTCCTTCTTCATCTCCCAGAGTTTGTTCAAACTCATGTCCATTGAGTCGGTGATGCCATCCAACCATCTCATCCTCTGTCATCCTGTTCTCCTCCTGCCCTCAATCTTTTCCCAGCATCAGGGACTTTTCTAATGAGTTTGCATCAGGCAGCCAAACTACTGGAGCTTAGTTTCAGCATCAGTCCTTCCAATGAATATTCAGGACTGATTTCCTTTAGGATTGACCAGTTTGATCTCCTTGCAGTCCAAGGGACTCTCAAGAGTCGTCTCTAACACCACAGTTCAAAAGCATCATTTCTTCAACACTCAGCCTTCTTTATGGTCCAACTCTCACATCCATACATGACTGCTGGAAAAACCATACCTTTGACTATATGGACCTTTGTCAGCAGAGTAATGTCTCTGCTTTTTAATACTCTGTCTAGGTTTGTCATAGCTTTTCTTCCAAGGAGCAACTGGCTTTTAAATTCATTGCTGAAGTCCCCATCTGCAGTGATTTTGGAGCTCAAGAAAATAAAGTCTGTCACTGTTTCCATTGTTTCCACATCTATTTGCCATGAAGTGATGGGACCAGATGCCATGATGTTAGTTTTTTGAATGTTGAGTTTTAAGCCAGCTTAAATGTCAACTCCACTACTTAATAACTGTGTGTCCTTAAAAAAATTACTTAAACATTTTGTACCTTCTCTATCAAATGGTAATGATCACAGTATATATTGCATGGTATTGCTATGAATATTTAATGATTTAACAGATGCTTTTAACAACGTCTGGCACAAAGAAGTGTCTGAATGAATGTTTCTTTTAAAACTACTATCATTATTTATTTTTCATCATAAAACAAACTAGAATTTTCCTTCAGCCTGCGTTTAATTATCTATCCACTCAACAAATAATTATTAACTGCCTGCTCTGTGTCAAACATTATTCTAGTAAAGGGAGTCAGGAGTATCTTGGAGTGACAGGAGTTCACTTCAGTCACTCAGTCGTGTCTGACTCTGCCACCCCATGAATCGCAGCATGCCAGGCCTCCTTGTCCATCACCAACTCCAGGAATTCACTCACACTCACGCCCATTGAGTCAGTGATGCCATCCAGCCATCTCATCCTCTGTCGTTCCCTTCTCCTCCTGCCCCCAACCCCTCCAAGCATCAGAGTCTTTTCCAATGAGTCAACTCTTCACATGAGGTGGCCAAAGTACTGGAGTTTCAGCTTTAGCATCAGTCNTACTCCAGGTGTTTCTTGACTTCCTACTTTTGCATTCCAGTCCCCTATAATGAAAAGGACATCTTTTTTGGTTGTTAATGGAGGAATATTCCAGATATAGGAACATCTGGGCATCACTCCTAACATGGAAACAGATGAGAAGACCAGTGGGATTGGAGTTGAATAAAGGAGGGGAGAGTCTAGTAGTAAAAACAGATATTACAGAGGCTGGAGATATGTGAAGGCTGGATCCCACAGAGACTTGGAGACCATTGTAAGGACCTAGCTTCTCTTCTGCGGAAAATGAGGAGATTTTCTAAGATTTAAATTTTTTTTTTTCTGTTTTAAAAGACTGCTTTGTTAAGTAAAGAGGTAAAGAAAGAAACACAGAAACCAGATTCCACTGATTCTGATCTTGTCAAATGTGTCCTTGCCCCTTTGCCCTTGGGGCAATTTCCAGTCCTTACATCCCTGAATTTCCGGCAGTTACTGTAGATCAGTTGTTCCTTTTCATAAGGCTCTCATTTCCTGCTTGTACTGATGGCACATCTCTTAGTGTCCTTCATACCCCCCTGTCTTTTTCTTGATCATGTATTAGCTGCACTTCCTGTTCCTATTACATACTGGGGTTGCCTGGAGCTCTCATTCTATATGCTTTGTGCAGTGGCAAAAAAGGTAGTTAAGTGATTAAGAGCAAAGACACTGGAATTAAGCTGACCTGCTTCGCCAGCCTGTGTGTGTGTATTGGGCGGATAGTGAGACTCTAAGTTTCTACAGAATGAGATAGATACATGCCTTACATCATCCCTATGCAAGCCAAATCATATGTTGTTTGGGGACTGAACTGAATGTGCTTAACCAAGTGCATGGAACATAGTGAATGCATATAAGTGTAAGGCATTTCCAAGGCTTCATTTTCTATCAAGAGGCCAATGGCTCCCAAGTGTATATCTTAAAGCTACATATGTCACATATATTTCTGCAACATCAGACGCTGTATGTAGTTTCCTCCCAGATATTTCCAATTTAATTATTCATAACATTTACACTCTGTACATGGAAGGTAGAGCCAATCTTTTTGCCTCCCTCCTCCACTCTGCTCTCCCTCTTGTTTGCAAACATGGTACAATGATGCTAAGACCCACTCAGGTGAAGGCAGAATCTTGGATCCCATCTTTGGTTTCTCTTCCTATCATCAGAGAATCAGTTTCAATTACCAATCCTCATCAATTCTAGTCCATAAATATTTTTTAAATTTGTCTACATTTTTTGTCAGCTGTTGATCAGTTGCCCAAGTTCAGGACACATAACCCTCTTTCAGTTGGGTTATTGAACACATTCTGTATCCAGAATGCCCTTTCCAATTTATTCTTCACCAAGAAGCCATTTCTCAAATGTAAATATCATCACATTTTTAGTGTCTATGGATCATGCCATATGGAAATATGGGTTTGACCATTGACATTTATCAAAATGTTTCAGGTTGTTTCTTAATGTTAAGGGCTAAAAATCACTTTCAAAACTAAACCTTAAAATGAATTTTTTTTAAGTTTTACAACCCTAACTCTCTGTCTTGTCTTTTTACATACCCCATACATTCATTTGTAATGTGTTGCTAGAATATCCATTTAGTTAGGCTGAACATATGGCAGGGAAAGGAGACAAATATGCAACAGTGCAGAAGACTCAGAAAGAGAGAAAACTGATCATAGTTTTAGAGTTAGTATCCTTAAATGTTCATTGAAAGGACTGATACTGAGCTGAAGCTTCAGTACTTTGGCCACCTGACGCGAAGAGCTGACTCATTGGAAAAGACCCTGATGCTAGTAAAGATTGAAGGCAAGAGGAGGAGGAGACAGGAAAGCTGAAGGGCACGACAGGGTAAGATGGTTGAATGGCATCACAGACTCAGTGGACATGAGTTTGAGCAAACTCTGGGAGATCGTGAAGGACAGAGAAACTTGACATGCTGCAGTCCATGGGGTCACAAAGAGTCAGACAAACAGACTGACTGGACAGCAGAAATCTTTTCCTCATTTAGTTCTTCAAATATTTTAGTGCCTTTGTATGAAAAGTCTTATGTTTCCTTCTTCTCTTGTAATACTTTTTTTTTTCCTAGTTAATTACATCACAGTATGTTTCCCATGTGGCACAGTGGTACAGAATCTACCTGCCAATGCAGGAGACACAAGAGACACAGGTTTGATCCCTGGGTTGGGAAGATCCCCTTGAGTAGAAAATGGCAACTCACTCCAAGATTCTTGCCTGAAAAATTCCATGGACAGAGGAGCCAGGTGGGCTACAGTCCATGGAGTTGCAAAGAGTTGGACACAGTGAGTGCCTAATCATGCATGCATATTTAGTTTTAGCCAGAAAACCTGGAATATCCTAGGCTCTTCTTTGTCTCTCACCTCAGTCAGACTCTTAGTAAAAAACGTGACTCTTTTTTGGTGTCTGTGCTCCATTTCTACTTATCGCATTATTCATTGTGTCTCATTTAGACTATCAATCAATGTCCTAACTGGTTTCCTCACCACCAGACTGTTTCAAGACTTAGGAATACCCCGTCTTTCCCCTTAAAAATCCCTGTTGGTATCTCACTGACTTCATGAGGAAATGTATCCTCTTTAACATGGCATTTAGACGTTAAGATATGGTCCTGATCTGATTCTGGTCTAATGTTTTGGTAGAGCATAATTGTACTGACTTTATTGTCATTTGTGTATTGTGTTTTACTTTTACTAAATTTGGGATATCTTGATATCTGAAAGGATGTTCCTTTTCTTTCAATCTTCCTCATTGTGCAAAGGCTCTATAATATAGTAGGCATTCAAATATTTATTGAAAGTATAATAAGATAAGAAACACATGCACCATAATTGAGATATTAAAAAGTGGTATTGGTTGTCAAATGACGGTTAGTGGATCGTAGAAATATTCACAAGGAGGTAACATTTATGTAGGACTTAATGCAGCCAAGGCAGGAAAATCCAAGCAAACAGATGACAATAATTAATGACAAAGCTGGGAAAGAAGTAGCCCAATTATGATGGCACATGAAGTGAAATTACAAAATAAAGGTACATTAGTAGTAGATGGAAGTTTATTTTTAATACATTTGACAGATTTTGAGCAGGAAGTAGGCCTGACTCTAAAGGTGTTCGTGAATTAAAATTAACTTGATAATTGACTTACATTGGAAGAATTGACTCCAGGATGACTTAAAGTATTAAACTTGGAGGATTTGAAGAGTTATTATAGTTAATATTATATTCAGGAAGGCAAGGACAGATGCTGGTTTGGGGTGAGATAAGTAGCTTTCATAATTGACTGAAAAGTTACATTAGCCATTGGTTTCTAGTCAAAAGACAGAAACACTCTAGGAATTTCAAACAGTGGAGATTTAATTTAAATAATTGGTTGCAAATCAGTGAAAGGGTTGAGGGAAAATAAGAGGAATATGAGGGTCTAATGTTATTAAAAGATATAGAAAGCTTCTACATTCTGGACTAGAGGAATACTAAGGAAAAATAACCCTGCCCAGAGGGTTGCACTGCTGGTTGCAGGAAGCCTGGAGACCTCCTGTCCCTGATGTGGCTCAAGCTGGTTCTTTGCGCGTTGTCTCTAGAATCCGAGCCCACAAACGTGTTGTTGGAGTTGCGTTATTGCCTCCATCATAGCCACCACCTGGTGTGGTTAGAACTGTGTTCCTCAGAGTGAGCCCAGGGGTTTTTCTTATTTTTGTTTTTCTCTCCTCCATTCTTGCTGCAATGCTGGAGGTACTGCCAGAGCAGAAGAGAAAATGTGATGCCTTTTCCCTTTATCCTTCCTTCCAATTTCCTGCCAGGATTGTGCATGAGCAGACTCTGAAGGGAATCCATCTTGCAAGGAAGTTCAGAAAAATGCATCTTGCCAGCTCCCAGCCTTTTTTGATACAGAGGAAGGCATAAAAGACCAGATATGGAGCTCAAGTGAAAAAAGTGTTAGTCTTTCAGTCACGTCCCACTCTTTGTGACCCTTTGGACTGTAGTCTGCCAGGTTCCTCTGTCCATGGAATTCTCCAGGATAGAATACTGGAGTGGGTAGCCATTCCCTTCTCCAGGGGATCACCCAACACAAGGATTGAACTTGACTCTTCATGTTGCAGGCAGATTCTTTATCATCTGAGCCACCATGGGAGCCCCATGGAGCTAAAATCCAGACATAAAGAATGAGAACATTGTTAAGCATTTCCAGGTTAAGCATAAACAGAGTAGCCTGAATTCTCTCAGTGCCTGATGAACTATGGAATGAGGTTCATGACATTGTACAGCAGACAGGGATCAAGACCATCCCCATGGAAAAGAATGCAAAAAAGCAAAATGGCTGTCTGGGGAGGCCTTACAAATAGCTGTGAAAAGAAGAGAGGTGAAAAGCAAAGGAGAAAAGGAAAGATATAAGCATCTGAATGCAGAGTTCCAAAGAATAGCAAGAAGAGATAAGAAAGCCTTCTTCAGTGATCATTGCAAAGAAATAGAGGAAAACAACAGAATGGGAAAGACTAGAAATCTCTTTAAGAAAATTAGAGATACCACAGGAACATTTCATGCAAAGATGGACTCAATAAAGGACAGAAATGGTTTGGACCTAACAGAAGCAGAAGATATTAAGAAGAGGTGGCAAGAATACACAGAAGAATGGTAC
>SJXQ01006511.1:0-20812 GCA_006408695.1 Aepyceros melampus
CTTCATGGGAAATAGATGGGGAAACAGTGGAAACAATGGCTGACTTAATTTTTCTGGGCTCCAAAATCACTGCAGATGGTGACTGCAGCCATGAAATTAAAAGATGCTTACTCCTTGGAAGGAAAGTTATGACCAATCTAGGTAGCATAGTCAAAAGCAGAGACATTACTTTGCCAACAAAGGTCCATCTAGTCAAGGGTATGGTTTTTCCAGTAGTCATGTATGGATGTGAGAGTTGGACTGTGAAGAAAGCTGAGTGCCGAAGAATTGATGCTTTTGAACTGTGGTGTTGGAGAAGACTCTTGAGAGGCCCTTGGACTGCAAGAAGATCCAACCCGTCCATTCTAAAGGAGCTCAGTCCTGGGTGTTCATTGGAGGGACTTATGCTGAAGCTGAAACTTCAGTACTTTGGCCACCTGATGTGGAGAGCTGACTCATTAGAAAAGACTCTGATGCTGGAAGGGATTGGGGACAGGAGGAGAAGGGGACGACCGAGGATGAGATGGCTGGATGGCATCATGGACTTGATGGACATGAGTCTGAGTGAACTCCGGGAGTTGGTGATGGACAGGGAGGCCTGGCGTGCTGCGATTCATGGGGTCGCAAAGAGTCGGACACGACTGAGCGACTGAACCGAACTGAATCATGATATAACATCAGACATATCCCAACTGATGGATATTCTGATGGATATTCTACCAAATACCTAATTAGTACTCCTTGAAACTATGAAGGTCATCAAAGACAAGGAAAGTCTGAGAAACTGTTGCAGCCAAGTGGAGCTAAAGGAGATATGATGGTCACAAGTAATGTGTTCTCCTGGATGGGCACCTGGAGCAGAAAAAGTATGTCGGATAAAACCATGAAAATTCAAACAAGGTGTGCTGTTTAATTGATGACAGTGCATGAGTATTGGTACCTTGCTTGTGACAAAGGTGCCATAATGACAAAAGAAGCTAATAACAGGGGCAACTGGGTGTGGGGTATACAAGAACTCTCTGTACTATCTTCACAATCCTTCTGTAAATCTAAAGCTCTTCTAAAAGAAAAATTTTTATTTAAAAAAAAATGGATTGGAAACTTTGTGTAGAGAGATGTCATCGATGTGCCGGCATTTAAGGAAGGGATATTTTCCTAAATGCCTTTTCTCTGGGATGATTCACTCCCTGGAGAAAAACCCTCTGATTTCTGGCCTGGAGACTACGGGACTGGCTGCTGATACTCGGGCTGCTGCTTCATGGAGGAAGGGGATGGGGAGCCTGTGTGCTCAGGAGGCAAATGTTTACTCATCTGTCCCTCACTTTCTTTGTGTGTGTGTGTGTGTGTGTGTGTGTGTGTGTGTGTAATAAAGTTTTATTAAATCCTCATAAAGAGCAGATCTACTCCCATAATTTACAGAATTAGCCAGAAGGTTTAATCCAGAGACTGTCCTCAGGCAGAATACATTGTTGTTATATAATCCTAAGGAATGTAGAGAAGAAAAAAAGTTTGTCCTTTCTTCCTCCTTGAGAATTCCAGACCCCTCTCTCCTTGGGGACCCCTAGACTTCTTATCAACCTGCCTAGGAAATGACTCTCTCATTCCCCCCTTTTTCTTTTAGGAGAATTATGTTGCCTAGGGAAAAGGGGCATCGTTCTCATTCCATAACTGCTTCCGAGCTGACGAGGGGCGTTGTCCCTAAATTGATGAGGCGACATATTCTCCTAATCCTCATATTGAGGATATCTGATCCAGGGGCCCCAGCTGCCCCTCACTTTCAACAAGACACCTCCCTTTCTCAGTAGGTTCTCTTTTTTAAAAAATTGGGGTGTAGTTGCTTTACAAAGTTGTGTTAGTTCCACTGTACAATGAAATGAATCAGCTACACATACACGTATATACCCTCCCTTTGGACCCACACCCCCCTCCCTTTTTGATACCCTCCCCCACCATCCCACCCATGCAGGTCGTCACGGAGCCCTGAGCTGAGCTCCCTGTGCTTTACAGCAGGTTCCCGCTAGCTAAACCTCTATTCCCCCTACAAATCTGTACCTTTTTTCTAGATTCCGCATATATGTGTTAACATAGGATATTTGGTTTTCTCTTTCTGACTTACTTCACTCTGTATGACAGACACAGGTCCATTCATGTCTCTACAAATGACCCAATTCTATTCTTTTTTTATGGCTAAGTAATATACCACTGTATATATGTACCATATCTTCTTTATCCATTTCCTCTACTGATGGACATTTAGGTTATTTCCATGTCCTGGCTGTGGTAAATAGTGCTGCAATGAACATTGGGGTACATGCGTCTTCTTGAATTATCGTTTTTCTCAGAGTATATGCCCAGTAGTGAGATTGCTAGGTCATATGGTAGCTCAGTTTTTAGTTTTTAAGGAACCTCCATACTTCTCCCCATTGTGGCTATATCAATTTACAATCTCATCACTAATTCTTGATGTCTCCAATACCAGGACCTTTCTGGATCACTTTTCCTGTGCACACTCCTCCCACCTCTTACAGGCGTTTGGTGGGGGTCTTGGGGCCTGTCTGGGGCTCAGTCACTTTTTCCCATTCATTTCCCTCCATGGGACTCAGTGCTGTTTCTACCAAACCATCTGCTTTCCGTGTTCCCACAAGTGTGCTGACATCCGTTGTTCTGTTGTCTCTTCCCGTGTGTTTTGATGGACCCCCTTGTTTATTTGTCTTTTTAGCTTTCAAAGTTCCCTTTTCATTCATGATCATTTCAGTAGGATTTGGGGAGAGAGTGAAAATAAATGAGATGCTCCTTCAGCCAATTTTAACTGAAAGTTTCACGGTTCTTCCACCATGATCAAGGATTTCCCTGGTGGCTCAGATGGTAAAATGACTGCCTGCAATGTGGCAGACCTCGGTTTGATCCCTGGGTGGGGAAGATCCCCTGGAGAAGGAAATGGCAACCCACTTCAGTACTCTTGCCTGGAAAATTCCATGGACAGAGGAGGCTGGTAGGCTACAGTCCATGGGGTCTCAAAGAGTTGGACACGACTGAGCAACTTCACTGATCACTGTAGGAAATCTGGGGCATGACCTTTCCAACCTTAAGAGCCTGGGGCTGAACGCTGGCCCCAAGGCTCCTGTCAGACAAAAACTAATCAGAAAATGGGCAGATAAAGTACTAGAGCTGAAAGATCAAAGTCAGAATCCCCAACTCCCTAAAAAGCCCGATTCCCTTGGAAAGCCGTGACCCCATTACCTGAAGGGAAAGATGGCCATATGGGTGAGCTTCTCTGAGTATTAGCTGGTGCAGGTAGGTGGCAACTCTCACCTTGTGGCTGTGTAGCAGCCCTGACCTCTTTGGGGCCCATGGGAGCCTCTCAGGAGAGCCTGAATGACCATCATGAAGCCAGCCAGCACCTGTCCCATTCTCAAATGGGCCAGCAGAGTTTGGGCATGCTCCTATCGCCCTGATGGACCACTTGGAGATGGGGTCACTCAGCATGTCCCCTGACCCCCTTCACCCTGACATCCATTTAAGGTGTAGGCTGCAGCCCAGTGGAAATATGAAAAGGAGGTCAATTCCATGGGTTTTTCCTCACAAAAAGAAAGCTAAACAATGTCACTCAGGCCAAAGCAGCCTGAACATGGGATGTGAAGCTTCCGGAAAGTACTAAAGAGACTGCCTCCAGGCATCTCTGTTACTCAAGGCTCTGTCCCTCCCTGGATCCAGGAGGCTCTGTGTGGGATTCGGCTCCCAGCTGCCCGCCAGCCTTGGTGTCACCTCGTTTTATCCAGGGGGACAACCAGGCCAGGAGAGCCTGGTCTGAGACTTGGCCTGTCTAAGTTGGTATTCCTCCCCACTTGGGGCCAGACTGAATGTCCCTCTGAAAGGCCTTCCCCTCACAGCAATCTTATAGCCTGGAAAATGCAGACAACCACCTGAGCTGCTGGCCTGCACCGCTGTCTCCCCTGGCCCCCACCTGGTCCTGGGAAGTGGGAATCTACACTGTTGTCCACTTGCTCTGCAGCCCTGCTTGGGCAGTCAGACAGGAGGTGTTGGTGCTCATAGGCCTTGGTGTACGCCAACGTTCCCTCCAACCAGGCCAGGAGAGCCTGGTCTGAGACTTGGCCTGTCGAAGTTGGTGTTCCTCCCCACTTGGGGCCAGACTGAATGTCCCTCTGAAAGGCCTTCCCCTCACAGCAATCTTATAGCCTGGAAAATGCAGACAACCACCTGAGCTGCTGGCCTGCACCGCCATCTTCCCTGGCCCCCACCTGGTCCTGGGAAGTGGGAATCTACACTGTTGTCCACTTGCTCTGCAGCCCTGCTTGGGCAGTCAGGCGGGAGGTGTTGGTGCTCATAGGCCTTGGTGTACGCCAGAAGTTCCCTCCTGCTCACAGCCCGATTCACTCCCTAGAATCCAGCGAAGCCTCCCCCACCAACCTAATCATGTCCATTTACCTGGGAATGGGCGGGGCTGTGAGGTGCAGAGTAGGGGTGGCCCCATCCCAGCCTCCTCCTGGCGTGATGGCTGTGTCTCCGCTAAGGCTTGGCTCCCATGGTGGGGTTCTCTCCTGAGCATCAGTCCCCCACCCCACCCCATCCAGCCCTCCTGGGCTGTGTCCCCTCTCCTGCTGGGGCTGAACCACCACTCCCTAAGCACACTCCTTGTGCCTGGATTCCAGCCCTGACATCATCTCTGCTCTGGCAGAGCCCAGAGCAGCAGACCCAGGACCCCTCACAGGGAGGCAGGTGAGGCCACTCGAGGAGGTCACCACCACATCAGGGGCCCCCAGCACCTCTCCCCGCCTCTCCCCAGGCAGGGCCCAGGCCCAGGCCCAGGCAGGCAGCAGGGAGGGGCATCTCAGGGCCAGTCTGCTAGCCCATGGGCTGTGTCCCCTCTCCTGCTGGGGCTGAACCACCACTCCCTAAGCACACTCCTTGTGCCTGGATTCCAGCCCTGACATCATCTCTGCTCTGGCAGAGCCCAGAGCAGCAGACCCAGGACCCCTCACAGGGAGGCAGGTGAGGCCACTCGAGGAGGTCACCACCACATCAGGGGCCCCCAGCACCTCTCCCCGCCTCTCCCCAGGCAGGGCCCAGGCCCAGGCCCAGGCAGGCAGCAGGGAGGGGCATCTCAGGGCCAGTCTGCTAGCCCCACTCCCTCCAGAAAACAGGCTCTGCTCCCTCTTCATGTATTTGTAATAGCCCTTTCTTGTTTTCTGTCAAGCTGTGTTCTCTGTTTATCAATAAAATCAATGATACAAATCCCACACCAGGGGCTGGTTGGAAATCTCTGCTGGGAAACATCTCCTTCTAAAGTCTTTCCTCTTCAAAGAGCTCTTTCTAAAAGGAAGTAATGGTCTCTGCCCACGTAAGAGCCTTGAGGGACACGAAAGGAGCTCTCAGGAGAGGACCCAGGCCCAGTTTGTGTGCCCAGCACCTCCGGGAGTACAGCAGGCTAAGCCCACACTCCCCACTGGGAGGCAGCCGGGCCTGCATCTGTGCCGTGGGTCACACCTTGCTGGTCAGAACCCATGGAAACCTCTTTTCAGATCCCCAGCCAAGGGCAACACCCTGATTGTGCCTGTATCCCCAGGAGTCCGGGGATACACCTCATGAGGCTCCCAGACCTGCTCTGGAGCACTGGAGGTGGGATGCAGGTTCCAAGGCCCCCTTTCTTTCAGGGTCTTGCCCTCGCAAGGACCATGGTAAGTTTTGCATCTCTCATGAGAACCCTAGCTCCTGTTGGGGTCATCGGGGGGTTCACAGGCATGGGGTCAGCACAGTAGTGGGGGATTGGTGGGGAGAGGAGAACTGGGGACTAAGGGCCCTTGGAGCCGATGAATTCCATCCCTCTAAAGGGAGGCTAGTTCGGGGTTTCTGGACTCCAGGGGGGCAGACAGGACACCTGGGATGCACTGGATCAGTCTCTCCGAGGGCCTTGAATCTCCTGGTAGTCACCGGCACACAGATGGGCAGGGGACACACCCCGAGAACAGTTATGAATTAAATGGTGTCCTCCCCAAATGGCTGTATTGAAACCCTGGCTCCTAATGTGACTGTGTTGGGAGACAGGGTCTTAAGAGAGATGATTAAGGTTAAATGAGGTCATAAGAGTGGGGTCCCTACAGGACTGGCATCCTTATAAGGAGAGGAAAAGACATCAGAGAGCTCTCCACCTCTCTCTCGCCCTCTTTGCTCACCCACAGAGGACAGGGCTTGTGAGGACACAGCAGAAGGTGGCTGCTTGCAATCTGGGAAGAGAGGCCTCACCAGAAACCAGCCCTGCCTCCAGAACAGTGAGAAATCCATTTCTGTCATTTAGTCCCCAGTCTGTGGTGTCTGGTATGACAGCCTTAGCTGACTGATACAGTGGCCCCAGTAGGAATGTTCTGGATAGGAAGGTGCTCTGGGCTGTGAGGCTGGAGAAGCAGGGGTAAGATCAGCTAGAGGCACAGAGAGCACAGGTGCCTGGAAGTGGGGCCTATGTGGACCGGGGCTTGCAGGACCCCTCCCCACGCAATTCTCCTCCCTTGAGAGGATACTTCCCCTGGATGACCCCTCTGAAGCCAGGGGACATCTTGGGACCACTGGGGAGCTGGATTCTGGTGCTAAGCGGTTCTCAACGGTACCTGAGACCACTGATGACAAGTTGATGACTAAACTGGCACAGAGGGTTGACAGTGCAAGGTGGCCAACACGCCCCTGGAAGCTAGCTCTTGGCCCAGCTGTCATGGGACAGGCACGATCAGGGTGTTGCCCTTGGCTGGGGATCTGAGAAGAGGTTTCCATGGGTTCTGACCGCCAAGGTGTGACCCACGGCACAGATGCAGGCCCTGGCTGCCTCCCAGTGGGGAGTGTGGGCTTACCCTGCTGTACTCCCAGAGGTGCTGGGCACACAAACTGCAGAGGCACGAGGGCCTCCCAGGCTGCATCCTCTGTGTCCCCTGGGGCTCCTACTCCTAGTAGAAGCATCTGTTGGACAGCTGCAGGAGTTCTGGGCCAGGGGACCCCTTGGCATGCAGCCCTGGGGTCCTCATAAATGGGGCTCAACCCTCTGTCCATGGCCAAACATGGGACAAGTCTGGCCCTTTTGTGGAAGTCAGCTGTCTACTTTCCATTTTTTTCTGCCACCAGTAATACTTATCCAATGTCAGCCTTGTGCCAAGCACTGTTCTGGGCATTTATGACCCTGGAGGCAAGTGCTCTCAAACCCAGATTTCACAGGATAAGTAGCTTGCCCCAGGCCATGCTGGCTGAGTGTCTGAGTTGAGTTTACACATCAACCCATGAATTTCACAGCCCAGGATGCCTCTCTTCATAGCAGCACTGACCTTGGAGGTGGTTCCCTCAGCCCATGGCTGCTGACCTCAGAGACCCCGGAAGTGCTGGCTGAGGCAGTGTGGTCCTCCCCTACCTTAGGGACCCTTCCTGGGAGCATGGAGGAGTGGATCCTTTCTGGGTACCATGGCCCCAGGGCTCTGTATTACCCCGATGCCTGGGCTCTGTATTAGTCAGGGTTCTCCAAGGAACCAGACCAATGAGATATTCTACCTGTCTATCTATGCATCTATCTAGAGAAATTTATTATAAAGAACTAACTCATCTGATCACGGAGGCTGAGAAGTCCCAAGATCTGTAGTTGGCAGCTGGAGACCCAGGAGAGCTGATGGTCTGAGTCCTAGTCTGAAGGCTGACAGGTTTGAGACTCAGTATTTCAGTTCAGGCCTGAAGGTCAGAAAAGATCAACGTCCCAGTCCAACTATTAGGCAGGAGGAATTCCCTTTTGCTTCAGGGAGCATCAGCCTTTTGTTCTATTCAGGCCTTTGACTGAGTGCATGAGATCCTGAGTGCATCAGGGAGGGAAATCTGCTTTCTACCATCTACTGATCCAAATGCTAATATCCTCCAGAAATAACCCCAGGGACTGCGTGCATGCTCAGTTGTGTCTTGACTCTTTGCAACCTCATGGACTGGGCTGTAGCCTGCCAGGATCCTCTGTCCATAGAATTTTCCAAGTAAGAATAATGGAGCGGGTTGCCACTTCCTTCTCCAGGGGATCTTTCCCATTCAGAGATTGAACTCAAGTCTCTCGTATCTCCTGTATTGGCAGGTGGATTCTTTACCACTGCACCACCTAGGAAGCCCCAGGGACACCATTGACCAAGTCACATGTTGACATGTAAAATGCAAATATCTTGAGCCTGGAGACTCCAGGCCCAGGAGCCCCGCATGTGCGCTGGCTCCCAGCCATACGCCCTGCTCTGGGACAGGCTTCAGCTGGATGGCCTGGATGTGGGTGAGATCACTTAACAGCAGGTCTCCTGAGCACACCCTTCACACTCGGAGCCTCCTTCCTCCTCTGGACATGAGTGTACAGTCCATGACCAGTGACCCCAGCAAGGGAGAGCAGAGCACTGGGGTTCGAAGAGGTCCCACATTCCAGTCCAAGTTACTGCTGGGATCTGAACCCAGTACTCTGGCTCCCAGCCCCAGACTGTCCTACACATGTTGACATGTAAAATGCAAATATCTTGAGCCTGGAGACTCCAGGCCCAGGAGCCCCGCATGTGCGCTGGCTCCCAGCCATACGCCCTGCTCTGGGACAGGCTTCAGCTGGATGGCCTGGATGTGGGTGAGATCACTTAACAGCAGGTCTCCTGAGCACACCCTTCACACTCGGAGCCTCCTTCCTCCTCTGGACATGAGTGTACAGTCCATGACCAGTGACCCCAGCAAGGGAGAGCAGAGCACTGGGGTTCGAAGAGGTCCCACATTCCAGTCCAAGTTACTGCTGGGATCTGAACCCAGTACTCTGGCTCCCAGCCCCAGACTGTCCTGCCTTCTGCCTCCTGCTGGGGGTGGAGTGCTTTCCCCAGTCCTGCTGACTCGTGGCTGTTTCTGAAGCTGGGTGGCCTGCCAGTCAGGGTCCTTGGAACAATCTGGGATATGAAGAGGAAGCTGATGCTGAATGGGAGGTCTGGGGGTGAAGACGACTCCCTCCTGCTGAGAGAGGACCATGTCTCTCCCTTGAACCCACCAGGGGCTGGCCTTGCAGGGGGCAGGCCAAGACAGGCAGTCAGAGGAAGGCTGGATGGCCTTGAAGGGGGCAAGTTTCCCAATGCCTTGGCGAGATGACTCCCCCTCCATCGTGGAGACCCCTAGACTTGGCATAAGATTCCAGACAGAATGATGTTCACATGCTGTTTAAAAACAACTCCTTCTAAAAATCAATACAGGCTCTTACATACTGAAATAATTCTGGTACATGCTGAGATTTGTAGAACTGAGTCCAAAGTTCTGGTGTGTGTGTGTGTGTGTGTGTGTGGTGGGGGGTGAGGGTGGCTCTAAGGATTTCAACTAGAGAGGATGGCCTTTGAGGTTCTGGAGGGTGGATCCAGAGTTCCTATTAAGGCTGGCACACTTTAAAATATATATATAATTATTTTTTAAATATATATTTTCTTGGCTGCACTGGCAACATGTGGGATCTTAGTTCCCCAGCCAGGGATTGAACTCGAGCCCCTTGCATTAGAAGCACAGAGTCTTAACCACTGGACCTCCAGGGAAGTCCCAAGGCTGGCACACTTTTGACAGGGTCTTCGAGGGCTCAGGACCCAGAGATAACAAGGAGCATTTCTGGGAGGGAAAGCCTCGGGCTATGGCTGCTCACAGTGGGACCCAGGTCCACATGGTTTACACCCTCCAGGCCTCAGAGATCAGCACACACATCCCCTGTCCTCTAGATGAGGCCTCTCAGGGGAGAGGGGTCCCTCCAGGCCCTGGATGCCAAGACCAGCCAGGTGCTGGTCACTGCCCCACACCAGACCCCAGGGGTTAGCCCCTCCTCTCCATTTGTGCTATGTCCAAATACCATGTTGACTTTGTTATCACTTTTCGTAAATCAACTTACTTCTTAACCTATTCCAATCCCAAAGAAGGGCGATGCCAAAGAATGTTCAAACTACCACACAATTGCAATCATCTCGATGCTAGAAGAATAATGCTCAAAATCCTCCAAGCTAGGCTTTGACGGTCCATTAACCGAAAACTTCCAGATGTTCAAGATGGATTTAGAAGAGGCAGAGGAACCAGAGATCAAATTGTCAACATCCATTGGATGATTGAAAAGGCAAGAAAATTCCAAAAACCCATCTACTTCTGCTTTATTGACTATGTAAAGCCTTTGACTGTGTGGATCACAACAAACTGTGGAAAATTCTTCAAGAGATGAAAACCAGACCACCTTACCTGCTTCCTGAGAAATGTGTATGCAGGTCAAGAAGCTATAGTTAGAACCAGACACGGAACAATGGACTGGTTCCAAATTGGGAAAGGATTATGTCAAGGCTGTATATTGTCACCTTGCTTATCTAACTTATATGCAGAGTATATCATGTGAAATGCCAGGCTGGATGAAGCACAAGCTGGAATCAAGATTGCCTGGAGAAGTATCAATAACCTCAGATATGCAGATGACACCACCCTTATGGCAGAAAGTGAAGAGGAACAAAGGGCCTCTTGATGAAAGTGAAAGAGGAGAGTGAAAAAGTTGGCTTAAAACTCTGAAAACTAAGACCATGGCATCCAGTCCCATCAGTTCAGCTCAGTTCAGTTCAGTCGCTCAGTCGTGTCTGACTCTTTGTGACCCCATGAATCACAGCACGCCAGGCCTCCCTGTCCATCACCAACTCCTGGAGTTCACTCAGACTCACATCCATTGAGTCCATGATCCCATCCAGCCATCTCATCCTCGGTCGTCCCCTTCTCCTCCTGCCCCCAATCCCTCCTAGCATCAGGGTCTCCTCCAATGAGTCAGCTCTTCGCATGAGGTGGCCAAAGTACTGGAGCTTCAGTTTCATCATCATTCCTTCCAAAGAAATCCCAGGGTTGATCTCCTTCAGAATGGACTGGTTGGATCTCCTTGCAGTCCAAGGGCCTCTCAAGAGTCTTCTCCAACACCACAGTTCAAAAGCATCAATTCTTTGGTGCTCAGCCTTCTTCACAGTCCAACTCTCACATCCATACATGACCACAGGAAAAACCACAGCCTTGACTAGACGGACCTTAGTCGGCAAAGTAATGTCTCTGCTTTTGAATATACTATCACTTCAAGGCAAATAGATGAGGAAACAATGGAAACAGTGACAGGCTTTCTTTCCTTGGACTCCAAAAACACTGCAGATGGTGACTGCAGCCATGAAATTAAAAGATGCTTACTCCTTGGAAGGAAAGTTATGACCAATCTAGATAGCATAGTCAAAAGCAGAGACATTACTTTGCCAACAAAGGTCCATCTAGTCAAGGGTATGGTTTTTCCAATAGTCATGTATGGATGTGAGAGTTGGACCATAAAGGAAGCTGAGTGTCGAAGAACTGGTTTTTGAACTGTGGTGTTGGAAAAGACTCTTGAGAGTCCCTTGGACTGCAAGGAGATCAAACCAGTCAATCCTTAAGGAAATCAGTCCTGAATATTCTTTGGAAGGACTGATGCTGAAGCTGAAGCTACAATCCTTTGGCCACCTGGTGGGAAGAACTGACTCATTGGAATAGACACTGATGCTGGGAAGGACTGAGGCAGGAGAAGGGGATGATGGAGGACTGAGGCAGGAGAAGGGGAAGAAGGATGAGATGGTTGGATGACATCACCGACTTGATGAACATAAGGTTGACCAAGCTCTGGGAGTTGGTGGTGGACAGGGAAGCCTGGCATGCTCTAGTCCATGGGGTTGCAAAGAGTCAGACGTGGTTGAGTGACTGAACTGAACTGAACTGAACTGAACATCTTAAGTAACGTCAGCCTTCAAATCAGTCTTATGAAGATAATTCATGGAGATGAAGATGGTTTGGATAGCTCCCGACTTAAGGAGTGAAGCTTTGTTCTGCAGCTGCTCACTGGGTGGTCCTGAGGCTGCCATGAGGTGGCCCCAGCCCAGGAGGACGGGGTTGGTCAGGCTGTTCTCTGGGAGCCAGGCTGCCCTGGGCTGATCTCAATCACAGCCCCACAATCTTCGTTGAAATATCTTTTTCTTTGTAAAGCCAGGTCACATGCTGTGACTGACCCATCTTCATATGACTAAGGGTTCAGTAGAGTAGAGTGGGCTTCATTTCCTGTGTCTTCTCCAAGTGGCCACCTTTATCCCCATGACACCTGGTGTCTGAAAGCCTATAGTGTCTTGGGATGTACACATGCACATTTAGTATTTATGTGACAGGATCCCCCCATCCTCTTGCCTTCCACCTTTTTCTGCTTCAGTGCGACACTGCTACCAATATAAGGCTAGATTTTGCTTTTGTGTCCAATCTGATAGTTTCTGTAGAGTACATGTATGTTTATTGTTTCTACTGAACTATGAGAAGTTAATTCCACTTTAAAATTTTTGTCCTGGATTTTTCTAGATTTCTATTTTCCCTCTCCTTCCTAACTCCTATTAGAATGAGTAAATTTTCTGTCTTCCCTTTTCCTCTTCCTAGTGGTTTGGAAATTATTATTGGCTGATAACAGTAGGCCTGCCAAGTAGCTTTAGTCGTGTCTGACTCATTGTGATCCCATGGACTGTAGTCCACCAGACTCCTCTGTCCTTGGGGATTCTCCAGGCAAGAATACTGGAGTGGGTGGCCATTTCCTTCTCCAGGGGATCTTCCCAACCCAGGGGTGGAACCCACATCTCTTATGTCTCCTGCATTGGCAAGTTTTCTTTTTTTTTTTTTTTTAATCACTAGCACCACCTGAGAAGTCCTCCCAAGGATATAACCACATGCTAATCCTCAGAACCTGTGAATACCATCTTTTAGCAAAAGATGTGATTAGGTTGATGATCTTGAGAGCAGAAGATTATCCTGGGCTCTCTCAGTTCAGTTCAGTCACTCAGTCGTGTCTAACTCTTTGAGATCCCATGGAATGCAGCACACCAGGCCTCCCTGTCCATCACCAACTCCCAGAGCCTGCTCCACCTCATGTCCATCGAGTCAGTGATGCCATCCAACCATCTCATCCTCTGTTGTCCCCTTCTTCTCCTGTCTTCAGTCTTTCCCATCAGCAGAGTCTTTTCCAGTGAGTCAGTTCTTCTCATCAGGTGGCCAAAGTAATGGAGTTTCAACTTCAACATCAGTCCTTCCAAAGAATATTCAGGACTGATTTCCTTCAGGATTGACTGATGTGAAGAGCTGACTCATTTGAAAAGACCCTGATGCTGGGAAAGATTGAGGGTGGGAGGAGGAGGAGATGACAGAGGATGAGATGGTTGGATGGCATCACCGACTCGATGGACATGGGTTTGGGTGGATCCAGGAGTTGGTGATGGACAGGGAGGCCTGGTGTGCTGCGGTTCATGGGGTCGCGAAGAGTTAGACACTACTGAGAGACAACTCAACTGAACTGCACAGACAAGAAGGCCTTATGAAAACTGGCAGAGATTGAAGTAATGTAACTACAAGCAAGTAATGCTAGGACAGCCGCCAGAAGCTGGATGAGGCAAGGAAAGATTCTCCCATAAATCCTCAGGAGGGAGCCTTCTTGATTGATACTTGCTTTCTGTCTTCTGGCCTCCAGAACTGTAGGAGAACACTTTTCTGTTGTAAAGCACCAACTTTGTGTTAACTTGTTAGAGCAGTCACAGGAAACTAATACAGTACTTATCTTGTCTATTTCTATTACTTTAGGAAGTTGCCCTGAAGTTCTTTGCCTGTGTGCTGGAGCATGCAGACTCTTCATGGACATAGTTAACATCACTCCCTGCTCCTCCTGAGTGGGCTGGACTTTGCTCCTCAGTATATCAATTCCCATTTTCTCTGCTGGGCCCAAGCTCTTGACACCTCTGCTGTAGGGACCTTTAAAACTGGAAGCAGGCCAAGATGCTACATTCACCAAAGGGCCAATTTATGGAAAATCAATTTGCTGAAAGTCAATTTTTCAAAAAATCAATTTGCTGAAGACAGAATTTGCCAGATGACCAATATACCAAATTTACTAATTTAAGAAATGTCTGTTTGTTTGGTGATAATAACGTGTGCAGCTATTGGGTGGTATAATTTTTAAGTTTCTACAGATTTCTGTGAAGTGTTAGCTGACTGTTGTGTTTCCTGGCAGCCCCCTCACTGAGTGCTGAGGTCTCAGGGTGCAGTTAGTCTTTGGTGAATGTATCCAAGTCCTGGTCCTGGCTAGGGTGCCATTCCTCTGCCCGGCTCTAGTCAGCACAGCACCAGATCAGTACCTGGGCTTCCACTCTGATTTCTCACTCTTCATTTCTGTTCTTGGGAATGCCTCTCACCTTCTCGAAAGCTCAGCTATGCATTTAAAGGTTGTTTGAATATATTGCCCAGCCTTTCTAAGGCCTGTGTGGAGGGGGATGGAGTGGGGTAAAAGATGTCTGAGGTCTCTAGGATTGACACGGAGCCTGCTGTGCCCTTTTTGTGGACAAGGAAGCTGAGGCTGGCATCAGGAAACCCACCCTACAACATTCCTGCAGTCACTGGGGTGCAGCTGAGATTTGACTCTGGGTATGCCTCCTCAGGGCTTCCCAGATGGCGCTAGTGGTAAAGAACCCACCTGCCAATGAAGGTAGACCTAAGAGATGTGGGTTCAGTCCCTGGGTTGGGAGGGTCTCCAGGAGGACGGCACCGCAACCCACTCCGTATTCTTGCCTGGAGAATCTCATGGACAGAGGAGACTGGTGGGCTATGGCTCATAAGGTCACAAAGAGTTGGACACAACTAAAGCAACTTAGCATGCACACACTGCCTCCTGATTCAAAGGATCTTCCTTTGAATATTCAAATCCTCATCATGGTCCACAGAGTGGCTTTGAGGAGGGGCTGTGAGCCCCCTGTGGCTCCAGGGCTCTCTCGTTGTGTAGATGGGTAGATGACTCTACCCATCGCAGGGACCCTGGCACCTACGGTATACATTTTCAGTAGCTTGTCACCGCAGGTGTGACACTCAGCACTCGTGCAGTTTGCAGATGAGTAACTGAGGCTCAGGGTGGCAAAAACGGCCTCTACCTTCCCCTGCTTGGCGAATGGCAGAGCTGGAATGCTCACCCAGTCTCCTGAGTCCTCCGAAGCTGGCGGTGTCCACAGTGATATGTGTTTCCACTCTCACACTCTGGTACAAGATGAGCTGTGAGACAGAGGGCAGGGGGCAGGGGGTGGGGCCAGGCCTGAGCCAGCGCTGCAGCTCAGGGCAGCCTGGCCCAGAGAGAGATAGCTATGGTTCCCTACACCTTGGGGGGGCCACCACCATCGGTGAGTGGGGGTGCCTCTTATGGCCTCGGGAGAGCAGAAACCTCCCCAGGCTTCCAGCCATGGAACCCATGTAGGGACTTTGAATTCTGTTAGGAAGCCTCCTCCAACCCCCACTGCCACCAAGGTGTCTGGGGAAAGTAGCCCAGTGCTGAGCTTTCACTGGGTCTCAGTCTCCCGGCATATAGAACAGGGTAGGATCGCCTGCCCTGTCTTCTCTTAAGTCCAGGCTTTGCTGTGCCTGGTTTCCCTACTCCTGAGAAGGTGTTAGTGCAGAGGCCATGGGCAACAACTGTCAGGAACCTCCCAGAATTAGTGGGGGGATCACCAGAGCTGGTGTTGGGAATGGCCAACAGCTTCAACCCTGCTTGTCCCCTTGGGCGTCTTGGTTGTGACTACCTGTGTTAAGAAAGATCCTGAGAACTCATCTGGGCTCAGAGAGCAGTGGGGGCTGCAAGTGATTACAACAGTTCCCTCCTCGGGGGGGCACAGGCCAGCTTCACTGCCCACCTCGTCTCCATGGATGGCTGTGATGAAGGTATAGCAAGAAGGAAAGGGCCTGCAGGCTCTGCTGTGGGTCCAGATCTCCCGGCCCCAGCCTGGCACCCTGTGGAACCACCCCAGCTGGTTCTTGGGCCTCTTCTTCCAAGTGGTGGCAGGTTCTGCTGTGCTGGCTCCATCTCGGGCTTGCGGGTTAATGTGCTGTTACATATTGCATGAGGCAGCCTGCTGAGAAAGCACCCGAGATTCTTGCTTACAGGCAACCCAGCCCCTGGACTCAATGCCCAGAGGGTCCCATTAGCTCGGCTCTTGGGTCGATCACACCTTGGAAAGGCCTGGCCAGGCCGAGCCTGAGGTCCTCCCTGAACACTTAGTGTCGGAGGAACAGGCTTCCTGCTTACTCCAGGCCAGAGCTCTGGGCACCTGAGCTACTGCTCTGGGAAGCAGAGCCCAGCTGTGTCCAGCTGGCAGCCCAGAGCAAGGGGAATGTGAGGGCTGCCTCTGAACCCCCATCCCCTTGGAGCGGTGGCCACAGGCCGCCGTGACCTTCTTTGACCCACTTGCCCTTCTTTGTCCTGCCTTGCCTCACCCACCCCTGCCTGGGGCTGCACCCTTCTCTGTCACCCCCAAGCCTCAGGCTTGGCTGCCTCAATCAGCTGTTCTTTAAGCCACTGACCCTTACCTTCACCCTGAGCAAGCTCAGGCAACACCTCACAGACTGTCCTCACAGGTGGCCGACACACCAGGCAGATCGCACTGGTGGAAGGAGCTCTCACGGGAGAGCTGGTGGCAGCTTCATCTCGTCCAGAAGCCTACACGGCCGTCTCTGTGGTCTTCAGGGCCCTGCCAGGGCAAGCCTGCCTCCTGACCAGTCACCTTTTCCAGAATTGAACCTGCCTTGACCTGGACCTGTTTGGATGAAGAGACAAGGTTGGTGGGGGGCGAGGGGGGGGTTTGCTTCCTTGTGGTGACACAGGGAGTTCTGGGGGTCCCTGGCCAACTGTTGCCCCCTCAGGCTTGCCCTCTGGTCATCTCTGTGAAGCAGCCCGCAGGGGAGGTGGTGGACATGGGTGTCCCATGCAGGCTGGAGAGGGGTCTGCAGGGCTGCATCTGGCGGACCCATGGGGAACACCTCATCTCCACTGGCAGTCGCCACACCATGAGAGGTCTGGGCTGCCTGGCTGCCTGTGAGGGAGTGATGGGCCTGAGTCTGGCAGAGGGGGCGGCCTTCAGTCAGGAGTTCCTTCTTCCATGTGGGCCTGTGTCTACCTGCACCCCCCCACACAGTGAGCCCCTCTGGGCCTGCCCCTGCCTAGATGTGACAAGGGATCCCCACAGCATTCTCGGGTCCACCCTAGAGTGCTCACATTCTGCTGAAAGTCTGGGGTTGAGCTCTCCAGCTGGCTTCTCTGAGCTGGTGTTTCAGAGGAAGGGACCTTGGCCTCTGAATCATGCGGGGTTCACCCTGCAGCCCAGAACAGGCAGTGGTGTGAGCTGGGGGTGAAGGAAGGAGGTCACAGCTAAGGCACTTGCTTGTATGGCTGAGACATGGGGTCCTCTACGGAGCTGACTGGCACCCCTGGTCCTTACCCACAGCGAAGCCCTGATACCAGCTCCCCACCACTTTGCACAGGCCTCTGACTCCTAGGCCTGGTCTGGCCCTGAGTGCCAGGGTGCAGCCCATTCAGCCACCCCTCAGCCCCCAGCCTCCAGCTAGGCCAGCACAGGGAGCCAAACTTTCTGGAATCAGGAGTCCCAGAGAAATCTGCTGACCTTGCCCCATCCCCAACTCCAGAGAATGAAACGAGGTCACAAGCAAAAACCACACAGACCTCTATCAACTCCCTGTTCTTGGAGTTACCACAAGGGTCTATGGAAACAGGATGCCAGCCCCTGGCCCAGCAATGTGGAGGAAGGTGCAGACGGTCATCACTACCCCCTCATTTCTTTCCCAACAGGAGCGCTGTCAATAAATGTGTCTTCATATATCACTGCACTGAACTACAGAGGGGACCCGGTGAGAGGCAGCTGAATGCTAGGAGCTGACAGACACGAACCTCCCGGCCTGGCGAGTCTCCAAGTTCCAGACAACAGGCCCAGATGTGGGCGGGGATGAGGGACAAAGAGCCCCTGGCCCCGCTGGGCCCGCAGAGTGTCCGAAGGCCGGAGTGGCGGGGAGGGTGCTGTGACCCTCATGCTCCAACTGTATGAAGGGACCTGCTCAAGGCTGCCACAGCCAGCTGGGCTGGGCCGGGCTGTGGATGCCCGAGTCGTGAGCCACTGTCTCTCTGAGGCCTGGCCTGGCCTGGCCTGGATTCCACGCCCCACAACTGGTCACCTCGATGGCCCCGGGCTTGTGTGTCTTGTGGGCCTTCCAGAACCTTCACAGCCTGGAGCCAGCGGGGTACTGGGTGCGGGGATGCTGAGAGGCTGGGCTTAGCGCCCGAGCCTGGCACTGGCCACAAGGAAACCAGGTTCTCCTCCAGCTGCTGCTGTTGGCAGGGGCTTCTGTGGGAGTAAGGACAGCGTCCTGCCAGCGGGCCACGGAGGAGAGTTAAGTGATGGCTGTGGAGCTGAGCTGGGCAACCCTCAGCTCCAAGACCATGGAGGACACTTTGCCTCAGAGTCGGCAGGCAGGGCCTTCCCAGCGGGCCTGCCAGGGACCTCGTGGGCAGGCCTCGTCCCTCCTGTCCTTCACCTTATGCCCTGCCGGCCTTCTGAGCACGGCCTTCTCCCCACGACCACTGGCCAGGCCCCCGAAGCCCTCCTGGGAGCTGTCCCCGAGCGCCCTGCTGAGCACACACACGGCCCAGCTCACACTCTGCCAGGGATGCGGGTGACAGTGCAGCTCCCCAACAAGCTTCTCCAGGCAGGGCCTCGGCCACGGTCTGTGACACGCCTGAGCAAGGGGCTCACAGAAGGACAAGGGCAAAGGCAGCCATGAGGCCCACGTTCTCGGAGCTCAGGGTCTCATCTGGTCCCCCAACTCTCACCTTGTCCTTGCTACACCCACGGGGAGATGAGTGAAGGGAAGTGGGCTCTCAGGCCTCGGGCCACAGAGAGGACTGAGGCCTAGGCCCTGGCTCCTGCCGCCACTCACGCTCTTTGCACACTCATGAGGGCGCTGTGGGGAATGGCCATCCTTCGGAGATTCTGCAAAGGAGAGGCTGGATATCCCAGTCTCCTACCCTATCACTCCATGTCCCCTCCATGCAGGGGCTCTGAGACACCAGGGTCCCAGGGGAGTCCTGCCTGCAGACTGTGCTCTAGAGGGGCCCAGGCTCACCCATAGCCCAGTGCGCGAGCACTCTCAAATCCTGTGTTGGACCTGGGTGGGATTGAGCCTCCTTCCTTCTCCTTCCCAGGTCTGAGGCCCCTGCCTTTCTCCTGGCTGCCTTTCCTCCCAGCCCCTGTGCTAATAGGGAGAGCTTCCATTAAGGCCGATGACAGGAACTGCCAGCCAGGAGGACACCCTTTGATCTAAGGGAAGCAGGAAGCAAAGGGTCAAGGAGGGTTGCCCTTCTAACAGATACCAGTGTTGAGCAGTTTCCTGACTGTCCTGGACATGGGGGTGGGAGGTGAGGGGACAGGAGGGCAGGGCTATGGGGGCAGGCCTCTGACCTGAATGGGACTGTATGCAGAGGAAGGGGCCAGTCCAAGGAGGTCCTGGGGGGGTACCCAGAGCAGGCTCAGTGCACCCTGGTATCCCTTGACCAATCATGAGGGCTGTCAGCTCTGGGAGGCTGGGCTGATCATTTTTCAGAACCTCTCTTGGAACTCTCCCTGCCTTTGCCACAGTTACAACCCTTAGGAGACAACGAGCTGCACTGAGACGCCATAAAACACTTCCTGCACAGTGATGCCTCCAGGCTGCCAGTCCTGACCAGCAGGGACCCCTCAGCTGCCCCCACCTCAGCTTCCTTCTTGAGAAATCTGATGCTTCCCCAACCTGTTGAGCCGAGGTCTGAACACCCTCCCGATGCAGTCTGTGTTTAAGGGAACCCCTAAAGGAAGCCTGAAGAAGTTAGGGATCCCAGACTCCAAGCTGGCAGGATGCTCTGAGCCATGAAGCGTTTCTCAGGGAGAAACGTTCCTGAGAAACGTTCCTCCCCAGGGAGGGACACTTCCTGCCCTACAGCCCATGGTATCGTGAACAATGGGCCCAGTTTGCTTGTCTGGAGTCCTGGACTCATTTCCAAGAGGAAAGTTGCTCAGAGACTTCCCTGGTGCTCCAATGGCTAAGACTCTGCACTCTCAGCGCACGGGGCCCAGATTCGATCCCTGGTTGGGGAACTGGATCCCACATGCTGCAACGAAGAGCTCGGCATTGCTGCTGCTGTTTAGTCACTCAGTCATGTCTGACTCTTTGTGACTCCATGGACTGTAGCCCTCCAGGATCCCTTGTTCATAGGATTCTCCTGGCAAGAGTGCCAGATGGGTTTCCAGGCCCTCTTCCCGGCTATCTTCCCGACCCAGGATTGAACCCACATCTCCGGCATTGTAGGCGGATTCCTTACCACTGAGCCACGCTGCAATTAAAAGATCCTACATGCTGCAACAAAGATTGAAGATCCTGTGTGCTGCAACTAAGTCCTGGCACAGACAAAATAAAGAAATATTTTTTAGGAGAAGGCAATGGCGACCCACTCCAGTACTCTTGCCTAGAAAATTCCAGGGACGGAGGAGCCTGGTGGGCTACCTGTATGGGGTCGCAGAGTCGGACATGACCGCAGCGACTTAGCAGTAGCAGCCCTTCTAGAAGCAAACTCCATGAGGACAGGGACTGTGCCTGCTTTGTTCACTGTAGCACAGGGTGGGGGTCCCTGCATGCTTTTTGTAATGAATAAATTATGTCCTCTCAAAAAAAAAAAAAAGAAATATTTTTTAAAAATTAAAGAAAAAAGAAAAGGAAGTTGCTCAGGCCATTGGCTCAAATTCCTGCACCTGGCCCTCACCATCCATGGGCTCCTGGGAGGGTCAGGACACCTCGAGCTTTGGTTTTCTGCTTTGCAAAGTGGAGATGGGAAGCCTGGAATTGATTGGAGGCTGAGCGAGGAGATGTGCTCAGGTGTCCTGGCTGTGCAGGGGGCAGGGTGGGGGGGGGG
>SJXQ01006511.1:20954-32845 GCA_006408695.1 Aepyceros melampus
GGGTGAACCTCTTGGGGTGGGGCCAGCACAAGCCTGCAGAAACCCAGCCTGGGAGCACCCGCCTGGTACTCCTGAGTCGATACCCTGGACTCCAGGAAAAGGGAGGGTCAGCAAAACAGGGCAGCACAGCACTTGCTGAGACGCAGCGGAAACGTCCCAGGAGGTAAGCGCCAGGCCGTAAACGTAGAAAGGAGTCCAGCAAGACCAACTAATGGTCCTTCAGTGGGAGAGGCAGACAGCTGGGATTCGCAGGCGGGCTTCCAAATCAATACTTGCGCGCTGATTTGCTGAAGAGGCTTTTATGAAGTTTAAGCAGAGTTCATTGTTAAATACTCTTATGTACAAAGGATGTGGGCGGCCGTATTAATTCCTTTTCTCTTACAGATCAATAATTACATTGCTGATTTGCTTAAAAGGCTCAGGTTGAGGCAGGGGTGAGGGAAGCGAGCCTCACGGCTCCAGAGAGCGTGGTTGCGGGTCCAGGAAGAACACGCTGTGATCACCAGGGAACAGAAGGGGCTGGGTGACAGAGGGACATGTGGCAGCCAGTTCAGGGTCCCCTCCAATCCCCGAGCTTCCCTCTCACTCCGTCCTTGCCTCTTCTTCCAGAAGCCCTTCTCTTGAAGCCAGGACAAGAGGGAGGTCCCGGCTCCCTTCACCCCACTCGCAGGACCTCTGTCCTGATCTCCTCTGCTCTTTTGGACAGATCTATCCCACAGGTCCAGCTCAGAAGATCCAGGAGAGGAGGCTGTGCCTGTAAGCTAGGACATAAGGGAAGGAGCGGGCAGGTTCCAGCGGACCAAGGCTGGCAGAGGGGCCAGAGCTGACACAGTTCTCCAACAACCAGGGAGATGATGAGCAACCTGTGCCCTGAGCCGGTGTCACACTCAGGCCGAGGGCAAGCCCTCCTCACAGGGGAGAAGGCAGGACAGGGTGGCCGCAGGCTTTTCTCAGCTTTGACTGTCAGCCTGGATGTTCACGCTTCAATGTCACAAAGCTAACAGAGCACGGCTTGTTCACTGTGACTGCCTTTAATCCTGGCCTTGTCTAGCAAAGTGTTTCCAGGCCCCAAACCTGGGGTAGTCTCCATAAGAGCTCTGTAAGGTGGGAGGTAGGCAGGCTTGGGGCTGCTCTTTCCTGGCCCTGCAATAAGGTCCTGGCTGGGCCCCTTTTAACAGTGTGGAGGAGGCCCAGTGGGAGGAGCTCAGTCACCCGATGCTATCCATGCTCAGAAGTGGTAATGCACATTAAAAAGAAAGGAAGGAAGGGAGAGAGTGAGAGAGGGAGAGAGAAAATAAAGAAAGCAAGCAGTGTGGGAAGAGCCATCAATTACTTCTCTTGTCTAGATGGTCAAGAGGTTTCCCTGTCCAGGCTTGGCCTTAAATCATCTGTTGATGACTGGGTAGGGAAGCCCCCTGTCTGAACTCAGAGGTGAAGAGTGCCTATAATTAATCAATAATATCTGCCATGGGCATGAAATTGGCAGTGGTGGAACATGTGTGATATATTTTTAGCTTCATGGGAACCATAGAATCCATTTGGCACCAAGAGTACCACATGGCTTGAGGTCTGGTTTGAAGAATCTTTTGAAAAATGTTGAGTGCTGGCTGAGGGGGATGCTGGGGTCCTGCCTGACCCCACACATGTACACAGGTGCACAGAGGCTGTCAGCAGGCTATTATGAATTCTAATTCATCTAATAGCCTGGTCAGGAAATAGAAAGGTATATTACAGATCATTAAGTGGGTGAAGGAATTTGACAACCTTTGATCTGAGTCAGGGAAATAGATGGTATGAATTAATTTGCCGGCTTGCGAAGAGAAGAAAAGTCATCCCTCAATAGTGACAAGCAGGGAGTTCAACCCCCAGGGGCCTGGTCCCAGGGAAAGCACGCAGCTGCGATCCTGGGAGCGGAGGCTGGGATGCGCAGGGCAGGAGTTGGAGTGCCGAGGTGTCCAGTCCAAGGCACAGACCTGTCCCTCACTTCACCATGGTCAGGGTACTGGCTCCCAGAGAATGCCCACTAAAGCAGGAACAGCCATCAGGACAATACACCCACCAGGCACCCCGTGTGCCAGGCCTGTGTGCAGTGTCTGCGGTCCATGACACCCAGCAGGGTCCCCTGGGGACTGGCTGCATCTTGGCAGTGTGCTGACCCCGGGGGAGGGCAGGGACAAGGGCCAGGGCTGGGGCTGCGGGCTCATAGGTACAATGACCACTCACACACACTTCCACTGGGGTGGCCGCTAGGTGTTCACAAGGCATCTGCTTGATCTCCCTCCCCTCCCCCACCCCAGGTGGAACATTCCAGTTTCTCAGGGTCCAAGCCTTGGTGTCTCCCAGTGTCTTTTCCTCCCTTCCCCCACAGCATGGCTTCCAGCAAGACCCTGTGACCTGTACCTTCCTGTACACCAGAGTCAGACCTTCACTCACTCCCCTGCCCACCTACCTACCTGAGCCCTATCCTCTCTCACTCTGTTCCCGCACCAGCCCGTGCCTGTCCTTCTGTGCCCGCCTGCCCTCCAGCCTCTCCCTTCCCACAAGCCACAAGTCCTTTGGAGGCTAAAGTCAGAACCCAGCAGTGGCCGTCCTCTTCCCCGCAGCATCTTCTTGGACCTTGCCCTGCTCACCCTCCAGCTCCTGTGTTCCGCTGGCCCTGAGCTCATCTCTAACCCTCCGGGGCACACCTGGCCCTGGGTCTCCTCCTGCCTGGCCCCTCCACACTGCCTTGGTGAACACTGCAGCCCTTTGGGCAGGATTCTGGCTTGTTTTGTCACTGTGGCATCTGAGTGCCCAGGGCCGGACATGACGCACAGTGGGCCCTCAGTCAGTGTGTGCTGAACGAGAGTGTCCAGGTCTGAACAAGATGCTGCAAGGAGTGCAGCGTGGCCAGGGGAGGGCTGGCCAATGTGAGCCCGAGGCGGGGAGGCACTAGTCACAGGTGTGCAAGCACAGCATCGTGCAGCCCAGGCATCTCTCGGACTGCAGTGAAGAGTTTTATTAGCAAAAGTGAGTGGGTGTGTATCTGGACAAAACTATAACTCAAAAAGATACATGCACCTCGATTTGAAAGCAGCACTGTTCGTGATAGCCAAGACACGGAAACAACCTAAACGTCCACTGACAGATGGATGGATAAAGAAGATGGAGCACACATATACGATGGAATCCTACTCAGCCATACCAAGAGGGGCATGGTGCCATTTGCAGCAGTATGGATGCAGCTTTAGTGGTAAAGAACACACCTGCCAATGCAGGAGACATAAGAGACCTGGGTTTGATCCCTGGGTCGGGAAGATCCCCTGGAGGAGGCCATGGCAACCCACTCCAGTATTCTTCCCTGGAGAATCCCATGGACAGAGGAGCCTTGCAGACTATAGTCCACGAGGCTGCAAAGAGCTGGTCAGGCCTGAAGCAACTTAGCATGCATGCACACAGGTGCAATTAGAAATTCTCTTTCTAAGTGAAGTAAGTCAGAAAGAAGAAGACAGATACCATATGATGTTACTTATATGTGGAACCTCAAATATGACATGAATGAACTTACCTACGAAACAGAAACAGACTCACAGATGTAGAGAAGACTTGTGGCTGCCGCGGGAGAAGGGGAGAGAGGTGGATGGTTGGGGTTAGCAGATGTAAAGTCACTCAGTTGTGTCAGACTCTTTGTGACCCCGTGGACTGTAGTCTACCAGGCTCCTCCATCCATGAGATTTTCCAGGCAAGAGTACTGGAGTGGGTTGCCATTTCCTTCTCCAGGGGATCTACCTGAGTCAGGGACTGAACTTGGATCTCCTGCATTGTAGACAGACGCTTTAGCGTATGAGCCACCAGGTAGCAGATATAAGCTTTTACAATGGACAAATGTAAGCTTTTACAATGGATAAACAACAAGGCCCTTCGTGTAGCACAGAGGACTATATTCAATATCCTATGATGAAACAGAATGAAAAGAATATATAAAAGAATGTATATACATGTTTAACTGAATCACTTTGCTATAGAGCAGTAATTAACACAATATTTTATATCAACTATATTTCAACAAAAATAAATTTTTAAAAGACACCAAAAAGGGGGGAGTGAGACATTTTGCATTTAGAGGTTTAAGTTGGTGGTGGGCAGAACAGATTGGAGGAAGGGAAAATGCAGGGCAAACAGTGAAGAGGCAGTGCCATGAGCCAGGCAGGAGTGGGAAACGAGTCAGCCAAAGGAGAGTGGGAGTGAGGGGGCTTGTGAGCAATTTTCTGGACGGTTCTCAGCTTCCCTGCTCACCGGCTGTGTGGACTTGGACATGTTCCTTTATCTCTTCTTTTTTTTCAATACTAGAGTGGGTAGCCTATCCTTTCTCCAGAGGATCTTCCCAAGCGAAGAATAGAACCGGAGTCTCCTGCATTGCAGGCAGATTCTTTACCAACTGAGCTATCAGGGAAGCCCTCCTTTATCTTTTCCCTCCTCAATTATCTCACCTATAAAATGGGCTGACAGTGGGAATCTCTCCAGGGCAGACTGAGGTTCGATGAGGGAGGTGCGCAGAGAACCTGGTCACAGCCCAGGCCCCGCAGGCCGAGCCTCTGCCCCACGCTGCCACGGACCCTGGAAGGAGCCGAGTGCACACCGCACCTCTGAGCTTCCTCCTCCCCTCGGTGCCCCTGTTCTCAGCCTGCCAGTTGATCGCTCAGAGGGCAGCGCCTTGACAGGTGATGAGATCTTTCTCTCGAAGAACACCCTGTGCTCAGTGGAAACATGTGCTTAGTATGCAAGGGCGCTGGATCTGTTAGCTTAGAGTACATCGTCATGTTGTGGACTGATTGTTCCTCAAATAGAATTACTTCCTACCATTACCCTCTAAAGAGACAGGCCCCGGGACACGGGCGAGAGGTGCTCGGAGACCAGCGCCAAATCAAATCAAGGACCTGGTTCTTTGGAGATGAGTCTGGTCCTGGGGTCCATGTGGTATCCATGTACATGGGGACTGCCAGGACCCTCAGTGGTGCCACTCTGCTACTCTCCTAGCCCCAAATCAAAGAGACTAGAGCTCCGGCTAGTAGAAGCAGTGTGGGGTAGGCTGACCAAGGGGGCTGCTGAGTGAGGGAGGCAGCGGCAGGCAGCACAAGCAGCATGAAAGAGGGCCTCTGCTGCAGGCACAGTTTGCTCTGAGTGGAGCCAAATGGATGGTGGCCTGTGGCACTGAGCCGCCTGCTCACCTCGCTGACTCCACTGCCCCAAACAGACGAAGCAGCTCAACATGAATGGCATTAATAGTAATCAGACTGCACGCTGTCCTAAGGACCTAAATGTATCCCTCATTTCATCTTCACAACGACGCTGTAACTGCCCCCATTTTACAGATGAGGAAGCAGGCACAGAGGCCACTCAGTCAGCATATGTGGGGCACTGAGCACCTCCAGGGCCCTGTTCTGGGCATCACAACAAATGAGTTGAAGAGTCAAACAGCTGACACATCAGAGTGAAAGGGGGTGACTCACCATCAGTGTGAAAACAACAAGGCCAGCTTGGCTCAGGCGGTGATAAGGATGTACAGAGGGGGACCCCAGCGGGGGACTCTGGCTGGGCTGGAGAGAAAGCCCCCGAGGGGATGTCTGAGTTGGAGGGAAGGAGGTGGCCTGCCGAGATAGTAGGTAAAGTGCTCCAAGCAGAAGGCACAGCTAAGCAAATACCCAGAGGCTGGGTGGATGCGGTGAGGTTGGCGAGGGCAACCTGGCTGGAGCATCTGATGCAGGCACAGAGGTGGGGGAGGAGGTGAAAGTGGAAGGGGAGCGAGGGCCCGTAGAGAGTTCTGCAGGAGTGAGAAGCAGGGCTTGTCTTGGCTGCACTGGCAGCTAGTGGTGGGATGAAGCCCGGAAGCAGGGGACCCAGTGTGCATTTGGGGAGATGACGCTGTCTGTGGGGGATG
Source organism: Aepyceros melampus (assembly GCA_006408695.1). NCBI lineage: Eukaryota > Metazoa > Chordata > Mammalia > Artiodactyla > Bovidae > Aepyceros > Aepyceros melampus. Next base: position 26,872 of record SJXQ01006511.1, read on the forward strand.
GATATGGGGTGGGGGCGGGTGAGTTTGCAGGCCGGCTGGACTGGGCTGGCAGCTGGGGTGATAGAGTAGACAAATCCTCGAGAGATGGGTCTGGGTGAGGTGTTGCTGTGCTGAGCTATCCTGGAGGTGGGCAACAGAGCTTCCTTGGTTGGGTGTGGGGATGAGGGAATGGTGGTGAGGGGACTCCAAGGGGGTTTGACCTGAGTAGCAGGGCTGGTGCAGTTGAGACAGGGAGACCTGGGGTGGATCTCAGGCTGGTTCTGGGTCCTGGGTACCACATGCTACAGGCGTCAAGGGGATGCAAAGAGTGCATTTGGCAGGTGAGACTCAGCTGAAGACAGGCGGGGCCTAGGAGAGGGGAGGCCAGGGAGAGGCGGGGCCCGAACCTGAGTCCAAGCAGCCAGCACAAGGCGACAACAGAGTAGCGGGGCTGAGACCACAGCAGGGCCCTCCTGGCTCTACCTGGGCTCTGCCAACTCACACAGCTCCACACACAGCTCCCCTCGGCCCTATGCTGCCCTTCCTTCCCCTGCCTGGGCTGGGCCCCAGGCCCCCCGAGCCTATGTCACCCGCCTCCTCCGACCCCCACCAGGACAGGGCCCTGGGCCTGCCTGTCAGAACAGAAAAGGACGCACGTTATCTCATCTGCCACTGTACCCCCACAGCACTTAGCAAGAGTAGACATTCTAAGTGCTTGCTCCGCTAAATTGAATAAACCAGGGTATTTTCTTATCTCATTCCTGCTCAGAAGTGGGCTGGCCCCCACTCACATCAGGGCCCAACATTCAGCACGCTCCATTCTGTGGGGCCCAGCGCACGTGTGCCAGATTAGGATCGCGGTCAGTATCTGTTTTATTGTCCTTCCACACCAGCACAGCGGAGAGTGATCGATCGCCCTCCTGCTTGTTGATAAGGCACGCTCTCTGCTCGGGCAGACAAGCCTTCAGGCGCCAGAGCTGAGACCCCGCAGCCTCCTGGCCCCCCAGCTCCCTGGCTTCAGAAAGCTCTGCCCTCTGTCAGCGGACCCTCCAGTCTGGGATGACTCAGAAGGGAGCTCCTGTGGTGGGCATCACAGGGTGGGGACATGGCAGCCCCTGGCATCCGATTTGGGCCTGGCCTGGGAATGAGGCCTGGTCATGGTGGATGCTGCTACATGGTGGAGGAGGCCGCCCCTCACTGGCCTCCTGGGTGAGAGCCACCAGTTCTCATATGCCACCCATCACTGTTGGGCCATACACTGGGTTAGCATTCAGAAACAGCTCACCCCACCCCACCCCCTGCCTGCCCACAAGTCAATCTCCCTGCACACAAGGTTGCTACCTCACCACACTCAGGGCTGCTCCCTGGAGAGTGCTTCCTGGACCTGTCAGAATAGAGCTCCCTGGACTTCCTTGGTGGTCCAGTGGTTAAGACTCCATGCTTCTAATGTAGGGGGTGTAAGGTTCGATCCCTAGTCAAGGAACTTAGATTTCACATGCTGTGCTGCATGGCCAAAAAACCACAACAAACAAAACAGAATAGAGTCCCCTGCCCTGGCTGGGCATGGGGGGTGTGGCACAGCACAGACTTGGGGGGCCTGGAATACAGCAGGGTCTGCTCTCCTCTCAGCTATGGCTCAAGACACTGAGGACCAGCTCTTTTCGTTCTGTCTCACCTGTATACTTTTTGCTTCCCCCAGCTTTCCTTGATGCTGGCTGGACAGGACGTGTGCCCCTCTCCTGGGGTTCAAGCCCAGACTTTTTGTGTCCTGCCATCTCAGAGCCCCCCACTTTGCCCTGTGGCCCTCGGTGCAGACTGGAACTGAGTCAAGGATGGGGATCGTAGAGTCTGACTGGCAGGGGTCCCGGTCCTTCTCCTCACCCCATGCATGCACCAGCAGAGCTGTAGGACTCAACTTGAGGTCTTGGTCAATCCTTGGAGTGACTCAAGAGAAAGATACATTTATTCCCATTTCATAGATGAGGAATTAAGATTCAGAAGCTCCTGGTCCCTTTCTATGAGGGACCTTCATTGCTTCTGAAAGGAGGACCTTCTCCTTCTTTGCTCCTGAAAGGAGCGTTCCTCTTCAGGTGGGCCTGCCCCCGTGGACAGACGCAGAGCATCTCCTGCTCTGTCCAGTCCTCCAAGCATCTGGGGAGACCGGAGGTATGTTGGCCTCCAGGGTCTGCGCCCTGGGTGTCCCAGTCGCCACGCAGTGCCTGAGGCTGGGTACCAGCATCCCTTTCCTTGGCCGTGACCTTCCCCTGTGTGCGAAAGGGAGTGGGCAGGGGCAGCACATGGTGCCTTTACCTGAGGCTGTAATGGCCCCTCTTCATATCTGCACAGCTTGGAGGCAGGGAGGCTCCCATGGCTTATTCCAAAGTCAGCTGCTTTGGGTCTCACCCTCTGCTCCGGGCCAGACAGTCCAGTTCTGACAGCACTGGCCAGTGACAGCATTAGCTAAGGTACCTGGAGACACTGCTGAGCCTCCCATCCAAGGGCCTGGATTCTCCAAGCCAAACGGGATGAAGAGAAGATCCCAGAAGGAATTTCTGAGTAGAAAGACCCCCTTGGAGCTCATTAAGAGGCCTGGTCTTTTCACCTCGTGGCTCTGTCCCCCTCAGAAGCCCCTCTTCCCACTCCCTGTCCCCACTGCACCCTGCTGCTTCTCGCTGGAACAATCACGTCCATTAGTTGTCATAGCAACCAAGACAGGGCGAAGTCATTTTCTAGAGGGCCCTGTGCAAATTACGGCATTACACCAACTTATTGCCAATCTTTTTAATTAAAACATTTTGCTTTCAACTCTACTAATGGCAGAGATCAGTAAACAGGGAAGACTGAATTACTGATACTGAAGCTCCCACGTCTCTTAAAAGGCTTAATTACTGGTGGGACCACAGTGAGGCCAGAGAGAGGTTGCTAACAAGCAGGTGGGCCTCACTCATGAAGAGGCCAGCCCCTGTGAAGGTAACCAAACAAAGCCCAGAGCACTGAAAATATACATATTACAAAAAAATTTTTTTAGAACTCTTAAAGGACATAAAAAGCTGCTAGAGTTATGGCTACAATTCAGCTTCCAGGAACTATGTCACATTGCTGGCTCCTCCGTTTGTGTTTAATTAAATTGCCTGGCCTGACACCTGGAGGCAGAACCCTGTGTCCATGCATCCATGGTGTGTGGCTGATGCTAAGGGGGTCACTTGCTTCAAAGGCCCCTCCCAACTCTCCTCCTGCAGTTAACATCCATCTAACCAAAGTCCCCAGGGAGCACTTTCCCTCCCAGCAGGCCCCATCAGGGTGCTAGAAGCGGCTCAGCAGGAAATGCCCTCAGATGGGCCTCATTTAGTGAAAGGAAAACAAAGGCCCCAGAGAGGAGGGTCACACATGAGGCTCCTTCTGTGTATAATGAATTGTGCTAATTACAGTAATCTCCTTCATCTCCTCCAGGATCTATAATGCTCAGGTAGGAATGAGTAGCTATTTTTAAATGGAAATTTTCTGTTAATTAAACCTGCTTCAAGTGTGTGTCTGTGTGTGTATATGTGTGTGCACATGTGTGCTGTGTAAAAGTGTAGGTGTTTGTGAGGTGTGTACGTGGAGTAGTGTACTTGTAGCACAAACTTGAGCATAGATACTTCTGGGTTCTTTCCTCCTGAGGGTTCAGGACAGTTGGGGTCCCTCCAACAGAGCAGATCTTGGTTCCCATGAACACAGTGGACATCACAGATGCTCCTAATATCAGATCATCGGAAAAGGTAAAGGGGAACTTCCCTGGCAGTCCACTAGTTGAGACTTCACCTTCCGATAAATGGAGGGTGCAGGTTTGGTCCCTGGTCCAGAAACTGGGATCCCTTGAGGCCAAAAGACCAAAACATGAAACAGAAACAATATTGTCACAGATTCAATAGAGACTTTGAAAACGGTCCACATAAAAAAGTCTTAAAAAAATTAAGGAAAAGGGATAGAACATATGCCCAGAAAATCTTAGACCAAAATGTCAAAAAAAGTGGACAGGGCAATAGTGATTTCAGACACAACAGAATGCAAGGCAGAGAGCAATACTGAGGCTAAAGAAAGGAACCACGGTTACGTTTGCCAGGGACTTGTGTGAACCTAATAATATGATGTTTCAAATTACCAAGAAGTTGCATAAAACTAACAAATTTGCCCTTCAATGGAAGTTTGAAATATTTAAAAATCAGAAATGGACAGATAGCTCAAGGAGACAAACATTAGTAAATAAAAGGAAAAGTCTCATGAATATTCAGAGGATGATATTGATACAGCCCAAGAAGACTGAGCACAGGAGAATTGATGCTTTCAACTATGGTGCTGGAGAAGACTCTTGAGGGTTCCTTGGGCAGCAAGGAGATCAAAACTGTCCATCCTAAAGGAAATCTACCCTGAATATTCATTGGAAGGACTGATGCTGAAGCTGAAGCTCCAATACTTTGGTTACCTGACCACTTTGGCCACTCCAATAGTTTGGTGAAGAGCCAACTCATTGGCAAAGACTCTGATGCTGGGAAAGATTGAGGGCAGGAGGAGAAGGGGGTGACAGAACATGAAACGGTTGGATGACATCACTGACTCAATGGACATGAATTTGAACAAACTCTGAGAGAGAGTGAAGGATAAGGAAGCCTGGTATGCTGCAGTCCATGGAGTCACAAAGAGTTGGACACAATTGAATGATTGAACAACACTCTAACCACAGTGTGGTAAGCTGGAAATCAGCCCTCTGAAGTACTTGCATAAAAGTATGCTTGGAAATTTATAAATATACTCCTAACTGACTGAACTCAAGATGAAATTTCAAACCATTCAGCATAGTGGGGCAGGATATAATATATAAATTACTATATATTGTGGAATATAAAACTTGTGGAACTCAGCTAAATCAGTATTTAGAGGAAAATGTATAGCCTTGAATACATTCATTGAACAAGAAGGAAAATTCTAAAGTTTTTAAATCAGAAAAACAGGAAAAGCAAGTAAAGAAGGGCTAAAAGGCCGAGATGAATGAAAACTTTTTAAAAGAAACAAGCACAGATAAGGCTGAAAGCTATTTCTACTTTTTAAAATACTAATGAAATTGGTGAGGAGGGAAGAAACCCTGTTTTGAGAACCCAGGCACCTCGGTGCCCCCTTCTCCTGTCCCTCCAGGCCTGGTCTCTGACCCAGGCAGAGGTAACTCATCTACATCTCAGGGTACCTGGATTCTCTCTAAGACTTTGTGGTTTGGACAGCCTGTGTTCCGTAAAACAGTGGCAAGTAATTTTGCCTGTCTCTGCTCTGCTTTCTTCCCAGATATACGGGGCAAACAAAGGAGAGTTGAGGATGCCAAACTCTTGGTCAACCATACAATTCGATGTAATCTATAAGAAGCAACATGAACTAGCCGGGCCTCCTTGGTGGCCCAGTGGTCAACAAGCTGCCTTCCAACGCAGTGGATGCCAGTTTGATCCCTGGTTGGGGAACTGAGACCCCACGTGCTGTGTGCAGCTACTGAGCAAGCCCACACGATCTGGAACCCATGTACTACAACAGATCCCATGTGTCACAAATAAAGTCCTATGCAGCCAAAATATAAATTAAAAAAAAGAGCATGAAGTAAGCAGCACTAAGAAATTTAGTGCAAATGAGCGCTTAAACAGCTCTTTTTCACTCAAACTGTTCTAAAGTTGTAAAATCAAAAACAGAGAAAAGTGCGACCTGGAGTTTGCACTCCAACCCACCCAAATGTGAAGAGGCGTCCCCGCACCAATGGGGACAGTGCTTCCCCACAAGATAGAGGGCTCTGAGGACAGGATGATGTCCTGCTGTGGCCTCCAGCCCCGTCTAGGGTGCATCCAGGTGCTCTGACCCCAGGGGTCTGAAGAAAGCAGAAGTTCCCACAAGAGGATCTGAATCAGGGAAGGGCTACCCCCAGGCTCTGCTGCCTACCCACCCACCATACACCCCGCCCCGCCCCCGCCCGCCAGGGTCTTCT
>SJXQ01006511.1:33062-93383 GCA_006408695.1 Aepyceros melampus
AGCAGAGCCAAATGCCCTGGTCTTTCCTTAGGCTGCCTAATAACAAGCCTTTACATAAAACCATGGCTTCCCTGGTGGCTCAAATGGTAAAGAATCTGCCTGCAATGCAGGAGACCAGGGTTTGATCCCTGGGTTAGGAAGATCCCCTGGAGGAGGGCATGGCCACCCACTCCAGTATTCTTGCCTGGAGAATCTCATGGACAGAGGAGCTTGGCAGTTTCAGTCCATAGGGTCACAGAGAGCTGGACACGACTGAGCGACTAACACTTTCCATAAAATGTCACCTTTGCTGACTTCTCACCAAAGACTTTCCTCCTTATCCACCCCCCTGAGATACCATCATTATCAACACACTTACATGGATGAGGGCAATAAGGCTCAGAGACTAAGCCTCAGACTAAGGCTCAGAGAACTAAGGCTCAGAGAGAATTAATAACCTGCCCAAGAGCCCAGTCTACAAACATGGAGCAGGGCTTGAATGTGGTGCCCTGAATACCAGCCTCCATCCGCACGCCCTGGTCCCAGCCAGCCGTGGCCCTCACTTCAGACAGTGAGACTGCCCCCTCTCAGGGGGCCCAGCCTCTGTTCCCTTCAGAGCTACCCTCTGTGAGCTCTGCTTCCCAGGGGCACAGCCTCACTATATCAATCTTATCTGCCAGCAGGAGGGAGAGCTGGCAGCTGAATCATAGAAAAACGTCCTCTCCCAGTGACGCTGGAGATAAGGAGGGCTGCATTAACCCCAGAACCCTCCAGAAATGCTCCCAGTGCTCAGGAAGCAGCCGCAGCCACAGTCACAGCTCCCATCAATCGCCCTCTGCAGAGCCTGTCTGTCGATATACAGGCCTTGGGCGGGTGGGTGGTGTGTGGATTTCATCTCCCTTTCCTTGATATACAGGAGCACAGGGACCCTGACCGTCAAGCTGCCAGGAATTTCTCATCTGCCCATGACGTGTCCCCAGAGTGAGTGTTAATCAGTAGGTCTAAACTGAGACCCCATCCTCACACACAGCCTGGTTAAAACGCCTCATTAAGCTCACTGGAGGTGTCGTGTCCCTTGTCCTTCCAGAAGACAGGAATCTTTGGGCCTTGGACCTCTACCTCTGCCCAGAAACCGTCCGTCCTGAGCTCCACCTCGGGCAGTTACCAGCCCACGCCTGGTCAGCGCCTCTGTTCACGCTGGGACTGAGGGTGCGGAGGTGGTCAGTAATAGCATATGGATCAGCCATGCCAACAGGTACTAGGGTGGGGACAGGGGGTGGCCTGGCCTTAAATCCTGCTCCTGACTCAGTGGTCTCTTTGAACTTTAGAGAGATTAGGACTGGCCAGTCTGTCACTTGCTGGCTCTGATGGTTCCAGTTTCCTCCTGGGGTTACCGGCATGGGGAAGTAGATCGCGCGGGTATCTCACCGGGCACAGGGCGGGTGGAGAACCCCTCTGACTTCCACTGCAGGTCAGGGCACTGTCCTAGTACCACCTCCCTCTGCCCTCTGCCCCCAGGACAGTCCCTCGGCCTGTGTGCCCCACGCCTGAGCTGGGGTGGCTCTGGGATGGTGTGGGTGCCAATGTTGGAGGCTCTGGGGAAGGAAACTGGGGATGCCTGGGGCTCTGAATACCCAGGGATGAATATGTAGGGCTGCCTTTGGGAGAGGCTGGGGGAGGTGGGGCTCCAGGCTCCCTGACTGATGGCCTGTGTGATTGCTCTGGGCTGTGCTCAGCTCCAGGGCCTGTGCTGGCAGGAAGTCTCAGGGGGCCTTTCAAATTGCTCAGGGTCAGCCCAGGGCAGCCTGGAGGGAGGCTGGCACCCCTGCTGGAGAATCAGCTTTCCCCCTCCCACACGGCCTCTCATCTGGGCCCCACCGTCGGGGGAGGTCCAGGGACCATGGCAGGCGCTGCCCAGCTGGGGGTGTGCCTGGGGCCTAGCCCCCTCCTCCCAGGGTGCCCACCTCGCTCCAGGCACTCAGATACCAGAGAGAGTGGGGGACTGGCCCCTCAGTGTTCAGCACTCTCCCGCCTTCGCTCGTTCAGGAGGGGATTCAGTCCCAGCTCTTGGCCTTGGGCAGGGTCTCTAGAAAGCCCAGAGGGAGGCCAACGGGCAGGTAGAGAGATGACAGAGCATGACTGCAGAGCCTTGCTCTGAAACTCAGGCTCTGCACTCCTGGAGGGCAGTTCTCATAGCACAGACTCTCATGATGGGCTGCCCCTCCCCCGCCACCCCCAACCTGATGGTGGCTCTGAGCCTCTCTGCAGGGCTCTGGGCTCACTGCTGGAACCCCAGCAGGTCCAGCCCGAAGCTTCAGGGCCCCATTTGCTACCTACTGCCCGCTCCACCCTCTGCCTCAGCCACTGCCCACTGAGTAGCCACCTTAGGAAGCTCCTCAGGTGTCCAGGCCTGAGGTGGGGAGAAGCCCCTCACTGGTGAGCTCCAAAGTGGATCTGCCCGACCTGTTTCCCAGGTCCCTCTGAACAGTCCACCAGCTGCTGGCTCCTATCCTCTCTAGTCAGAGACCCCAGGGAGGGTCTCTCTCCTTCCTGCCACCTGCCCTCTCCCCACCCCCACCAAGAAACCCCCACCTGCCCAGTGATAAAGTCCCCGTGAACATAGAGGTATGAGAGTATGTGTGTGTGTGTGTGTGTGTGTGCGCGCGCGCGTGCGTGCACGCACATGGGTGTATGTGTGTTAGGGACAGACACAGAGAGTCATGGTGTTGGTGGCCAACTCCTGCTCTTATAGGGGTTGGGAAAAGGATGGAGGTGGGAACAAGAAAGAGAAGATCTCACGCAAACTGCAGACTTCACCCACCTCTCCCTTCCCTTTGGTGCCCCAGCATCCCTGACCGCTCCCAGCCAGCCCACCATGGGTGCAGCTCTGCATGCACCCATGCCAGAGCCTCCAAGAAATCAGGGGTGACTTGGAGCAGTAATAAATCCTGACTCCCTGCTGCCTGCTCCCCCACCCTGCTCAGAGGAAGGCAGCCACCTTTTGAGCAGGGACTCAAGGTAGTAGTGAGTCCACTGGATGGTGGAAGAGGCCTGGAAAGTGGGGGGCAGGGGGCACTTGGTCAGGCCCTGTCCTGACCCCAGGTTGTCAGAGCCAGTGGTATGGCCTACAGCAGATAGGACGTTCCCTCTATGTGGGTCAAGTCAGCCTTGAGCTTGGAGAGTGGACTTCAGCCTCTACCTGTCCCTTGGCGAGGTATCTTGGGCAGCTATCTGCAGAAGCCCTGTCAGGCATATCAACTTCCTGAGATGGAAGTGTCTATGGGGCCCAGCTATGTTGATCCAAGAGATGGTACAGAAAATGTCCCATCAAGGAAACTGAGCCCTGATGATGGAGTGACCTGGAAGTCAGCACCCCACCGTGCAATGAGACCGGCAGTGGGTGACCTCACTGGGAACTGCTGGTCAACACCAAGGAAGCCCTGCTATGAGACAGTCTCTCCTAAATGGGCTGACTTCTAGTTTACGGGCAATACATGGGAGAGAGGAACAAGTTCAACGACACTAAAGAGGCAGATCCTGGACGTGAGTCTTCTGTGATTATCAGTGGCCCCTGGATTCTTCAAAAAGACAACAGAAGAAGGGCTATTCTCTACTAGAAAGACCACAAGGGTGAAACCAAATGGCAGCATGGTCTCAGATTGATTTGGACTTTTTAAAAGGACATAAAACAGATTCTTGGGTCGATTTGGGCAATCGGAGTATGGAGTAGAGACTGCATGATATAATGGAGTCATTCTTAATTTTCCAAGGTATCATAACAGAATATAAGGAAATGTCCTTTCTATTGTGTGATACAGGCTGAAATATTTAGGAATCAAGTGTCTTCAAATCATTCAGTAAAATTACCTGTGTATCTGTGTGTTTAGGTGTGTATGCGTGTGCAAGGAGAGAAAGGGAAGGAAAGAGAAGAGGATAAGCCAACGTAGCAAATGTTAACAATTTTTACAATTGCTCAGTCCAGCTATGCTTGTACTCATCTTTCAACCCTTCCAACCTTCATGTTTGATATTTTTCATCATAAAAAAATAGGATACAGCCCCACCAGACACAAAGCTCTCCTCTCTCTCTGAGGACCTGTGCCTCTGGCCCCACTCCTGGATGGCCCTCTTCTTCCAGCCGGAGCCAGGTGGCCCTGCTTGTCTGTTCACTTCTCCACCTGCTACTCTGGAACTGTCAGTCCTGCTCTGAGCATCATGTGCCTTTGGTCGCAGAGTCCCATCCCTGTTGTTCCCTGCCTGAAGCCCTCCTCCCTCATGACCAGCAACCCCCCAACTCCTCATGCACACACCCTTCCCCCTTGTAAGCCTCACTTCACCAGGGAGCCTTTCCTGGCTGCTGCAAAGAGTCAGCCCAGCCCCATGGCAGGGTCCTGTCTTTTCTCATTTTATGTCCTCTTCATCAATCCAGAGTGACTAAGCTGCTCTCTGCCAGGCTAGGATCTGATAAATGGGTACTATGATGGTAGCCACCAGGTCCCCTGGAGACTGGGGACACTGTTGGGGCAGCCAATACCATCCACGGGGCCATTCCATCTTGATAGCTCCTGTCCTTTCCTCAAACCAATGTGATGCATTGACATGCGTCAGGCTTGGCCTGGACACCCACAGTGCTGCACGGGCATCACTCATTTCCTACCTGCCATGGTCTTCCCATACTGCTCTAAAGAGCAGGTCCCATCCTGTTTGTGTTACCCTGAGATGAGGCTTCCTTAGTGTGTTCTGGAGCTACCAAAGCCCAGTTCCTCTAGGCTCTGGATACAGCCTTTGTAGGGGCCCATCTAGGCTGGGCCCTCTTCCCTGGCCTGGGAAGAGCTCCTTGACCCTGCAGAGGTGAAAAGTGGGCTACCAGGGGCTACTACCCCTTTCCCTGCCAAGCCCCCGGGAGGGCCCAAGAGCAGCTCCCTGTGATGCAGCACCCTATTCAAGTATATTTTTCATTTGGCACAAATTAAATATGTCCTGAAAAGAAGTCAATAGAACTAAATGTGATAATGTCCAGTCCTACCTAATGGGGAGTGTGGAAATCTTCTGATAAAGGAATGAGAGTTCCAGACCCTGGCGCTGACCTGCCCAACCAGCACCCCAGCCTGTGTGTGGTCTGCTGCGGGACCGTGTACCCCAGCCCACTGCTCCCCTCAGTACAGCCCTCCCCAGGCACATCCAGCCTGAGACCTGAGGATGTTGAGCCCTGGGCCCTCAAACCTCCCCAGGGCAAGCTTTCACTCTGACTCATGGACACATTTGCAGCTCGTCTGCTCTCCTGGGCTTCCCTTTGGCCAAGAAGAAAGTTTGGCTTCCAAGCAGCACAGAAGGTCAGAGGTGCTGCGCCACCAGGCAGGGACCCAAACCACCAAGCATGGGCTTCCTGGTTTCCTGATGAGCCAGAAAGATGCCCTCCACCCCTCCCTTCCTCAAAGTCAGGATGAGGAAACCCCAGTTTATGACCATCCCAAGAGGCCTCCCTGAGCTTCTGTCCTGCATTTATTGCTTCTGCAGGCTTTCAGGAGGGCTGGCTGAAGAGAGATGTGCCCAGTATTCTACCAGGGCTAACATGGGTCACAGGAGCCCCCAAAAAGCCCTGGCCAGAACTTCAGGCCCTTCCAGAGAGAAGGGTGTGAGCTTCTGGGGTCACATGGCACCCACCTCGCCATCCAGATCTCAGCTGAGCAGACCCTGCTGTTGTAGCCTGGGTCCAGCATCCCATGACTACCCACCCAGCTGCCTTTGGAGGGGACCCCAGGCCTGAGCCACACAGGGCCACCTCTTCCCTTTGGGCACACTTGGAGCTGAGCCCCAACCTTGGACCTGCAGAAACACAACAAGATTGCCATATAACAGGCTCTGACCCCTGAGTCAGGAGCTCCCCAGCACAGGTCACCATTAGGCCCAGCAGTGATAGTGGGGCCAAGGAAGGGCTGACACTTGAATCCAGGCCCCTGAAAGAAGAGAAGAGAGCCACACCACGCTGGGCCTTACCTTGGGGCCAGCCCCCTCTGTGAAGGACCACTTCCCTCCTGAGTTGAAGGCTGGGCAGCATGGGTGTGGCCAGGACGAGGGCCTCTCATTCCCTAGTGCATCCTGGAAGGGTGAGCGGGCATGGGTGGTAGGAATGTCACAGGCACACTTTCAGTCTCTCACCTTCAAGATGGCTTTGGGGCAGAAACAGATATTCTTCAGTTCACAGGTGAAGGAACTGAGGCTTGGAGACGTAAAAGACTCGAGTCTGACATATGGACCCACAGAACAGAAGAGAGAGCCCAGAGATAAACTCCTACAGCTACAGTCAATTAATCTTCAACAAAGGAGGCAAGAATATAGAATAAAGAAAAATAGTCTCTTCAATAAGTGGTGCTGGGAAAGCTGGACAGCTGCATGTAAATCAATGAAGTTGGAACACTCCCTCACACTATACATTAGAGATAAACTCGAAATGGCTTAAAGACTTAAATGTAAGACATGACCCCATAAAAATCCTAGAGGAGAATATAGGCAAAACATTTTCTGACATAAATCACAGCAATGTTTTCTTAGGTCAGTTTTATTTCTTAGAAATAAAAGCAAAAATAACAAATGGGATCAATCCAACTTATAAGCTTTTGCACAGCAAAAGAAACTGTAAACAAAATGAAAAGACAACCTATGGGCTGGGAGAAAATACTTGCAAATAATGCAACTGAAAGGCCTTAATTTCCAAAATACACAAACAACTCAATAGTAAGGACAAACAACCCAATCAAAAAATGGACAGAAGATCTAAATAGATATTTCTCCAGATGGCCAATGAGCACGTGAAAAGATGCTCATCATCAGTAACTATTAGAGAAATGTAAATTAAAACCATCAGGAGGTACCGCCTCACTCTGATCAGAATGGCAGTCATCAAAAAGTCTAACAAATCCTGGAGGGGGACTGGAGAAAAGAGAACCCTCTTATACTGTTGGTGGAAATATAAGTTGGTACAGCCACTCTGGTACAGCACTGTGGTGCTGGAGAAGACTCTTGAGAGTCCCTTGCACAGCAAAGAGATCAAACTAGTCAATCCTAAAGGAAATCAACCCTGAATATTCATTGGAAGGACTGATGTTGAAGCTGAAGCTCCAATACTTTGGTTACCTGACTGCTTCAGCTACTCCAATAGTTTGGCAAAGAGACGACCATTGGCAAAGACTCTGATGCTGGGAAAGTTGAGGGCAGAAGGAGAAGGGGGCGACAGAACATGAGATGGTTGGATGGCATCACCAACTCAATGGACATGAGTTTGAGCAAACTCTGGGAGATAGTGAAGGATAGGGAAGCCTGGAGTGCTGCAGTCCATGGGGTCACAAAGAGTCAGACACAACTTAGCGACTGGAGAACAACAACAACAGCCACTATGAAGAACAGTATGGCGGTTCCTTAAAAAACTAAAAGAGTTACCATATAATCCAGAAATCCCACTCCTGGGCATATATCCAAATAAGACTTTAATTTGAAAAGATACAGGTACCCGTATGTTCATAACAGCACTATCTACAATAGCCAAGCCACGGGAGCAACCCAAATGTCCACTGAGGATGAATGAATAAAGAAGGCGTGGCACATAAAGATAATGGAGCACTACTCAGCCGTAACAAAGAATGAAAGAATGTCATATGCAGCAACATGGATGGGCCCAGAGATCATCATACTGAGTGAAGTAAGTCAGGAGAAAGACAAACCCCATATGATACCACTTATATGGAGAATCTAAAATATGACACAAATGAATCTGTCTATGACACAGAAACACTCACGGACATAGAGAATAGACTGGTGGTAGCCAAACTGGGGGGGTGGAGGAGGGAAGGACAGGAAGCTTGGGATTATCGGCTTCAAACTAGTATACATAGAATGGATCGACAAGGTCCTACCGTATACCATAGGGAACTACGTTCAGTGTCCTGGGATAAACCATAATGGGAAAGAATACATATATGTTTAACTGAGTCACTTTGCTGTACAGCAGAAATTAACACAACATTGTAAATCAACTATACGTCAATAAAAAAAGACCCGGGTCTGAGATGTGAGGCATCACGCCAGGAACTCTGACCCCAGGGCTCCTCCTGCTTGGCCTGGCCTATTCTTGTGAGGGACTGAGGGGCTGGGATGTCCTCACTTTCCACTTGGAGTGTCCATGTGTATGTGGTGTGATAGGTTATGTGCAGTGTGTGGGTGTGAATTTTTTGGTGTGTGTGTGTGCACACACTGTGTGCACATGGTATGTGTATTTGTGTGTTTGTGGGATGTGTGTGTGTGTATGTATGTGGCATGTACACACATGTGTACTACATGTGTGGTGCCTGTGTGTAGCTCTGTGTATGTGTGTGTGTGGCGTGTATATGTATGTGGTGTGTGTGGTGTGTATATGTATGTGTGTGTGTGGTGTGTGTATGTATGTGTGTGTGGTGTGTATATGTATGTGGTGTGTGTGGTGTGTATATGTATGTGTGTGTGTGGTGTGTATATGTATGTGTGTGTGGTGTGTATATGTGTGTGTGTGTGTGGTGTGTATATGTATGTGGTGTGTGTGGTGTGTATATGTATGTGTGTGTGGTGTGTATATGTATGTGGTGTGTGTGGTGTGTATATGTATGTGGTGTGTGTGGTGTGTATATGTATGTGGTGTGTGTGGTGTGTATGGCACATTCAGTATATGTATATGTGTACTGTGTGTGTAGTGTGTGTATATGTGTGTGCCGTATGTATAAGTGTTTAGGCTGTGTATGTCTGTGTGTGTGTGTGTGATGTGTGGTGTGTGTATGTGTATGTGTGTGGTGTGCATATAGATGTATGTATGTGGTGTGTGCATGTACTGTGTGTTTGTGTGTATATGACATCTAACTGCTGATACCATCCACATCCTCCAAGAACAGGGTGCAGGGTCCCCAGGCCTTCACAAGTGAAGTTCAAAGCCTCCACTCTGCACTGAGCTGCCTGAGACAGGACACCTGGAGGACATCTGCCAGCCTCAGATGAGGGAGGCTCCTGGGATTCCCCTGGGCTCCAGGTTGCTCCTCTGGGTCCACTCCACAGCCCTGCCTGCCAGCAAAGGGGCTCAGGACTCCCTAGAAGCCACCTCTGCATCACTCATCTTGGGAGCCCAGATAGCACAGGGGTATAGGGAGTGGACAAGTACTAGAGTTGGCCTTTTCTACCCATGACCTCTGATCTGGTTTCCTGTAGATCCCGCCCACTGCATGTGCACCTGGACCCTGCTGGCCCTCAGCCCTGGGCCAGATACACCCCAGGAATATCCTGGGGTCTGCCGGGGCCAGCTCACTGGAAGCATCACCCATGGCCTCTCTGGGACTCTTCTTGGGCCTCCCTGAACAGCCTGACCTCTGCATGGTCCAAGTTGACACTAGGGGTCCACGTCACAGAGAAGGGAGAGGCAGGCTCTCTGGGGGCCTGGCAGCTGGTGGACGGAGGAGTCTACAAGTCAGGTGATAGGAGAGCAGGGCCCTGTGCTGAGAAGGATACTTATAGAGGACCCACTGAGCCTGCAGAGAAGCCGCTTACCACTGCTGCAAAGAGGGAGCACCCCAAGTATCCCTGGGGTATGCTGCCCTGGTTGGGGCACCTGTGACTGGCAGGATGGCCCCAAGAAGGCCAGGGCTGGACTAATGCAGGAGTGGGGCCAACAGAGCCTCAGCCAGTCCATTCCCAGCTTGCCTCAGGGCACAGGTGACAATGCCAGGGAATCAGTCTCTTGTCCCCATTACCATGGCCAACTTGCTCAGGAGAGAGTCCCTTGCCCAGGCCATTAGTGCTGCCCTTGGGACGTATTCAGAAAAAGAAGTCTTTTCTTCCTGGGGCTCCTTCTAGCAGGCAGACATCAGGTGAGAAACAGAAAGTATCGTGAGGGCCCATGTCTCCTCTATGCGGCCCCCATGTCCTCCTTCTGGAAGTCATTCCCAGTAAGCCTGGGCCTACACCAGGCAGAGTCAAGGGGGCTTCTCCTGCTGTTGTGATTCACGGTCAAGGGCCAGCAAACTGCCACCCATGGGCCTTGTCCAGGCAGCTACCAGCCTGTTAACTGAAGTCTCCTTTGTTTATACATTGTCTTGGCTGCTTTCACTTGAGCAGCTGTGACAGAGGCCCCATGGCCCACAAAGTGAAAATATTACCGTTTGTCCCTTCAAGGAAAAGCTTGCCGGCCCCATGTATTAGAAGCACACACTACTGCTGCTGTGTGCTTACCATGTTTGACTCTTTGCAACCCCACAGACCGTAGCTTGCCAGGCTCCTCTGTCTGTGGAATTCTCCAGGCAAGAATACTGGAATGGGTTGCCATTTCCTACTCCAGGGGATCTTCCTGACCCAGGGAGCAAACCCACATCTCTTGTGTCTCCTACATTGGCAGGCAGATTCTTTACCACTGCGCCACCTGCAAAGCCCTAGAAGCGCATGCTATAACAGGCTTAAAGGTCTTGTGGCCTGTGGACCCAGCTGCCAAGTTGCAGAAAATGCCCAGGTCAGGGAAGGTATACACCACCATGGGGGAGCAACTAGCCAAATGCACACGGGGAGCTCTACAGGCAAATAATTTTTCAATGAATATTATAAGACAATAAAGGATGGGATAGAACAGCAATGATAGACAAAAAGAGTAGGTCTTCCTTGGATCTGGTTCAAATAAACTGTAAAGAGAATTTTGGGGGGATAACTGGAAATTTGAACACTGGACATCTGATGAAAAGAAGTTGTGATTAATTTTTCAGATGTGATAACAGTATTGTGGTTATGTTTTAAAAGTGTCCATTTTTTTCAAAACTTGTGAATACCAAGGGGGAGAGGGTAGGGAAGGGAAGGACTGGGACTTTAGGATTAGCAGATTTAAACTATTATATACAGGAGGGATAAACCACAAGGTCCTACTGTATAGTGTGGGAACTATATTCAATATCCTGTGATAAACCATAGTGAGGAAGAATATATTAAAAAAAGAATGTATATATATGTATAACCTGAGTTGTTTTGCTGTACAGCAAAGACTGGAACAACATTGTAAATCCACTATACTTCAATTAAAAACACAAACAAGTTTTTAAAGTTTCATTTTTTATAGATAAGCTACGGGCTGCAACGTCTAAGGATGAAATGATATGATGTTTTGGATGTGCTTCAAAGTAACAAAAATGGGAAGTCGTTGGGGTGTGGAGAAAGCAGGAGAAACTGCAGGCTGATGGTTTGGGGGTGGGGTGATGGTACAGAAGGGTGCATATATAATTCTGCCTACTTTAACATATGTTTGGAATTTTCCATAATAAAGGGTTAATAAAATAAAATGAAACAAGGCAGACCCCAAATGGATGGTGAACCCCCCAGGATTCTTCAGCATCCCCTGGCAGCAGTTTCTGGGGCAAGAGACAGGAAAATGCCATCACCAAACATGACCCGGAGCCACCCACCATCAGCAGGGAAACCATTCCTCAACCTGGACAGCCCAGGGCTGGAGTCTGACTAGCCCAGTCAGGAGCAGAGCACAAGGCCAGCGGCCCTTCTTCTGGAGTCAGAGGCCTGCCAGCCAGCAACTGTTGTTTCCCGACACAGAGAAGGAGGAGGAAAAGTGGGTGGTGGAGGGACAAGAGAGGAAAGTAGAAATAAATAAGGGGAAATTGAGGCAAAGGAATTTCAAAAGAGCCTGTTTCGGAAATTGCTGTGCAAATAAATTTGAATACCTAGATAAAAAGAATGATTTTCTTTTTATGTAAATGATCAAAATTAACCCCTGAAGACTAGAAAACATAAACCTTAATAAATGCTACAAAGGCACTGAAAACAATTCAATAGTCGTGAACCTGAAAAAACAGAATAGAGAGGGATACAGCAAGCATGCACCAACTCCAAGAGCCACAAAATCATAGATTTATGACCACTGAATAGGGTGAAGCCAGGACACAGCCAATTAAGAGGGAGAAACGAGGGACTTCCCTGGTGGTCCAGGAGCTAAGACTCTGTGCTCCCAATGCACTGGACTGGGGTTCGATCCCTGGTCGGGGAATTAGATCCCACATGCTACAGCTAAGAGTTCTCATGCTGCAACTAAGATTCTGCATCCTGCAATGAAGGCTGAAGATCCCATGTGTCTCACCTAAGCCTCGGCACAGTCAAATAAATAAATATTATAATTATTTATATACATACACACGCACACATATATACAGCGTTAAAAAAGAGATGGAGAAATGGGACATGGGAGAAGGGAGGGGGTAGAATGATTGTTAATGCAGATTTGACTGACTCCCAGTAAACCCCAAACTGGTAAAAGTAGAATTCTGTAGAGTTGATACTGACAAAAATAATATACACATATTAGGGACTTTCCAATGCATACACGTCAACAAAATAAAGATACAATTACAGTTTTTCCTCCTAAGTGTGCCTGAACAGTAGCAGTTTCCTGCTGGATTGTGTTAAGAATTAGGTGATTTGATCACAGGCATTAAATGTGTACAGTGCCATGAAAATAATCCTCTTTAGTGCGTGCAGTGGGAAGTTGGAGTTTGGGCTTTTGTTCGAAGCTTAGGATGGTGAACTGCAGTGTGTATCTTGTAACCCAGGAGGAGGAATGAATAGTTGAATTCTGAAAGTGAGAAAAATGGTCAGTCTGACCCTGTTGTGTTACTGTTCTTTAGTAAAACCTGTTGTGGGAGTCACCCGCTCGGGCTGGGGTATGTTGTTTCACCTGTGTTGTTACCTGTGACTCTGAGAAGAAGAGAATCTTCTTATTTGAATCTTTTATTCTTCATTCTATAGTTTGAAATTACACACATTTATTTTCCCCAGATATATAATGTGCTTCCATGTGTTGTTACAGTAACTGTACAGTCATGTGTGGTTTGGAACATTCCATTTTCCTTTTGCTGTTTACACGGTGGGGATACAGTTTTATTAATTAAAATGCCTTGCCAGACCTGTGTGATAGGTATGTTATCCTCCTTGTCACATGTCAGAAAATGTTCTGGGACCGACTGTGTCTTAAGTATTTTATTATTGCCGGTGGACATATCACTCTTCAGTTTTGTCCTGAGATATGCACAGTGTCTGAAGTGGACCTGCCCATGGTGATCTGATGTCAGACCTTTTTCAGCTCTGTTCTAAGTCTCCTTTTCCCAAATAATTGTGCATCTTCAGCCCCACTTCTCAAAGGAGGAGTATGCAGCCATAGTCCTCTTCCTCCACATCCACCCCCCCCAAAACATTGTAAAGGGTTTAAATTTTTATTATGTATTTATTTGTTTGTCTACACTGAGTCTGAAATCTCACTACGGCATGTCAAGTTCCCTGAGCAGGGATCCAACCCAGGCCCCCTGCATTGGGAGCACAGAGCCTTAGCCACAGGATCACCAGAGAAGTCCCTGCCCAAGCATTTTATTATGAAAAATTTTGACTACACCAAAGTTGCAAGAATTTTATGGCAAATACCCATATATACACTGCCTAGATTCTGTCTTTAATGTTGGCTGTATTTGTTTTATCCCATATCTACCCATCTCTTCATCTTTCTACCCATCCATCAACCCATTTTATTTTTCTGATGCATTTCAAAGTAAATTGCAGACATCAGTTCACTATGATCTAAACACTTTAGTGTACATATCATTAGAGTTCAATATTTGTTTACAGTTTTCTTTTGCTGTAGAGTTTATGTATGGTGAAGTGTATGCATCTTAAATGTACATTAGCTAGGGACTTCCCTGGAGGTCCAGTGGTTAAGAATCTGCCTTCCAATGCATGGGATGCATCTACTTCTGCTTCATTAACTGTGCTAAAGCCTTTGACTGTGTGGATCACAACAAATTGTGAACAATTCTTCAAGAGATGGGAATTACAGACCACCTTACCTGCCTCCTGAGAAACCTGTGTGCAGGTCAAGAAGCAACAGTTGGAACTGGACATGGAACAACAGACTGGTTCCAAATTGGGAAAGGAGTACGTCAAGGCTGCGTATTGTCACCCTGCTTATTTAACTTATATGCAGAGTACACCATGCGAAAAACCAGGCTAGGTGAAGCACAAGCTGGAATCAAGATTGCCGGGAGAAATATCAATAACCTCAGATATGCAGATGACACCACCCTTATGGCAGAAAGTGAAGAACTGAAAAGCCTCTTGATGAAAGTGAAAGAGGAGAGTGAAAAAGCTGGCTTAAAATTCAATATTCAGAAAACTAAGATCATGGCATCCGGTCCCATCACTTCATGGCAAATGAATGGGGAAACAATGGAAACAGTGACAGACTTTATTTTCTTGGGCTCCAAAATCATTGCGGATGGTAACTGCAGCATGAAATTAAAAGATACTTGCTCCTTCGAAGGAAAGCTACGACAAACCTAGACAGCATGTTAAAAACAGAGACATCAATGGGGAGGGAGATGGGAGGGAGGTTCAAGAGGGAGAGGACATATGTATACCTATGGCTGATTCATGTTGAAGTCTGACAGAAAACAACAAAATTCTGTAAAGCAATTATCTTTCAATTAAAAGAAAGAAATTTAACTGTTGTGAAAAAAAAAAAAACCAGAGACATCATGTTGCCAACAAAGGTCCATCTAGTCAAAGCTACAGTTTTTCCAGTAGTCAGGTATAGATGTGAGAACTGGACCACAAAGAAGGCTGAGAGCCGAAAATTGATTCTTTGGAACTGTGGTACTAAAGAAGACAGTTGAGGGTCCCTTGGACTTCAAGGAGATCAAACCAGTCCATTCTGAAGGAAATCAGTCCTGAATATTCACTGGAAGGACTGATGCTGAAGCTGAAGCACCAGTACTGTGGCCATCTGATAAGAAAAGCTAACTCTGGAAAAGACACTATACTGAGAAAGATTGAAGGCAAGAGGAGAAGGGTGAGACAAAGGATGAGATGGTTGGATGGCATCACTGACAGTGGACATGAGTTTGAGCAAACTTCAGGAGATAGTGGAAGAAGGCAATGGCACCCCACTCCAATACTCTTGCCTGGAAAATCCCATGGACGGAGGAGCCTGGTAGGCTGCAGTCCAGGCTAAGAGTCAGACACGACTGAGCTACTTCACTTTCACTTTTCACTTTCATGCATGGGAGAAGGAAATGGCAACCCACTCCAGTGTTCTTGCCTGGAGAATCCCAGGGACGGGGGAGCCTAGTGGGCTGCCGTCTATGGGGTCGCACAGAGTTGGACACGACTGAAGCGACTTAGCAGCAGCAGCAGCAGAAAAAGATATTCCATATACAAAAGCAATTCATTGAAGAAAATCTCAAGAAATAATCCTAACCATAAATGTATAGGAGATACACGAAGAAAACTTTGAACTGCTACTGAAAGATACAAAATGTTTGTGCCAAAACAGAGAAGGCCAGGGGCTTCTCTGGTGGCTCAGCGGTAAAGAATCTGCTTGCCAATGCAGGAGACACAGGTTTGATCCCTGATCTGGGAAGATCCCACATGGTGAGGAGCACTGAAGCCTGGGGCCACAACTACTGAGCTCATGTACTGCAACTACTGAAGCCCTCATGCCCTAGAGCCTGTGCTCCACAAGAGATGCCCCTGCAATGAGAAGCCTGCATACCCCAACTAGAGAGTAGCCTCCCTTGCTGCAACTAGAGAAGAGCCTGTATGAAGGCCCAGCACAGCCAAATACAAATAAATAAAATAATATTCTTTTAAAAAAGGAATCTGCCTTCCAATGCAAGGTACGCAGGTTCAATCCCTAACTTGGGAAACCAAGATCCCACAGCCTGCTAAAATAAGCCCAGCACACTGCAAGGAAGACTTAGCGCAGTCAAAATAAAAAGAAAATTCTTTTTTAAGAAAAGAACAGAAAAGTCCTTTCTACAACTATAGCAATTAGGATAGATTAATCTTGTATAAGAAATTTATAGAATAGGTTCCAAAGTTAAGTCAAAATGTATGGAAATTTAGTAGAAGGTAGAGTGACATTGTAGCAATGGGGGTAAAAATGGACCATTCAATAATGATGTGACAACAGATAAGCCATTTGGAGAAATAAAGCAACATTTTGAGCAGAATAAAGTTATCCTGCTGCTGCTGCTGCTAAGTTGCTTCAGCCGTGTCCGACTCTGTGTGACCCATAGACGGCAGCCCACCAGGCTCGCCCATCCCTGGGATTCTCCAGGCAAGAACACTGGAGAGGGATGCCATTTCCTTCTCCAATGCATGAAACTGAAAAGTGAAAGTGAAGTTGCTCAGTCATGTCTGACTCTTAGCAACCCCATGGACTGCAGCCCACCAGGCTCCTCTGTCCATGGGATTTTCCAGGCAAGAGTACTGGAGTTAGCTGCCATTGCCTTCTCCGAGTTATCCTACTCTAACTCAATACCAAATATATAAAAATTTAAATATAAAACATAAAACCACAAAATTACTAGAAGTAAATGTGATTTTTAAACATAATAAATGCCTTTTTAAGCAATGTCAAACAAACTTGATTTTTAAATGATTGATATATTTGTTTAAATTTAAAAAAATTTTAAACTTTGATATGATACAATAAACAAATGGGGGAAAATATTTGCAACACATAGGACAACCAAGGGGGTCTAATTTCCTAAAGTGATCAAGAGCACTCACACACCAGCTGGAGAAAGACAACCCATAGAACCAGGGGCAAAAATATTAAAAAGTACTCAACTTCGCTTGTGACAAAATATATGCAAAACAGAATGAGATGCTCTGCTCATTTGAAAGCATTGATAATCTGTGTTGTTAGAAAGATGGGTAAATAAATGTGGTCTTTTTCGAAAGCAGTTTATCAAGATTCCTTTAAAAACTTATTTCCACATATGCTTTTTGGCTCAGATGAATTGTGGTGGTGGTGGTGGTTATACCACCAGGAAATGATCCTAAAAATACACTTGCAAATTTTTCCAAGTAAAATTTCCTATAGGATGTCCTGGAGCATTGTTTGCAGGGGCCAATGGCTGGAAACAGTCTCAGTGTCCACCAGTGGGAAATTGCTTAGCTATGGAACATAGGCTGCACATGATCAGCCTACTACAAAACTTTAAAAAGGGAGTTGCTTTTACACTGTGATTCAGATGAGTGTATAGTAGGATGCTCATTGTATGGATGCTGAGCATGCATAAACATTTTCTTTCTGAAAGTATACACAGTGAATGGTTAACAGCAGTTACTCTAGGAGAGAGAGACTATTGGGAGGTGAGCTTTTAATTTTATATATTTCACCAAATCAGTATTTTTGAAATTGATCATGTGCAGGCATCAGTTTTAATACAAACCAAACTGAAACAACAACAAAAACACAGACAAAGCAAAACAGGATAATAAAAATCCATTATCTCAACAGAGGGTGCCAAAGGTATGGATTTATTTATCCTAAAAAGTCTATGAATATAAATTATTTCAAGAGCTTCCAGGCAGTCATGCTGGCCCAGAGATGGAGTGAGTGGGTTTAAGCATCAAGCCCTGACCTCCAGAGGTGCTGGGGGTACCCTGAGGGTGCTGGACTTGACCCCACTGCGAGTGGGAAGGATGGCTCATCCTTGAATTGGCCCACCTCGTTGGAGGGGTATACCACACATTTTTATGTAGAAAGTGCCCTGAAGTTCAGTGGTATTGAATGAGTCACAGGAAAACTAATACGAATGATCAATAGAACATGTACATTAAGAAGTTAACACTGCAAAGCCTTCCCCTTAACTAGTCACACATGTCTCACATCTCCACGTGTCCTGAACCTCAGCTGGGCTTAGTGCTGCTCACCCTTGGTGACACCCTGCTCTTAATGGCAATTCCTGGTTGGGTAGGTAGGAGTTGTACTTTTTGGTCTCTCTAATCCCCTCAAGTCCTGAGATGCCAGCATCTCTGGGTCTAAGATTTGAGCTTCAGTGAAGGAACCCATGCAGGCTGGGTGTTGAGGGACCTAGGGGTGTTTGGGACACAGCCTTGGCCTTGAGCCCCATCAGGGAAGCCACAGGGCCTCTCTCCTGTGCTCCCCTCGGTAGGTCTGGCTGGAGCCTGAATCCAGCTGTGCCCAGCGCCTGTTCCCACCTCCCCCAGCCCAGCAGCACCCTCCCCACCACGGTTACTTCCACTTGACCCTCCAACTGGCCTGGAGCAACGCTCCAGGGAAAAAGGACCTGGGAAGAACAGAACATCAGCTGCAGACAGGCCCGTGTGGGGTATGCGGCGCCTCCTGCTCCCTGCGGCTAACATGACAAGCCCCCATCCTCCTGAGCGCCTGCCTGACAGAGGGGTGCCTGTGGGGAGGTGGCAGGGTGGCGGCAGCAGGGCCCTGGTACCTCTCGAGGCAAGGGTGGCCCCAGTCTGACTCCTGAGCGGAAGCTGACATGTTAATGCTGGCGGCCGGGCCGCAGAAGCGAGGCCTTCATTCGATTTGGGAGCGCCTTTCCCGGCCAGGCCTCTGGTTTGGCTCCTATTGAATTACTCAGCTAAGCAGAGCAGGAAGGAGCTGTTCACCTAATTGCACTTGATGGATCTCTTCGTCTTGTTCAGATGCCAGACACAAGATAGATGCCCTCTCTTTGCATTTGAGCCCCACGCTGGTGCTTTGGGGTCAGCAAGTGGCCGCTCCACATACCGCCTCCCCCAGCTTCAGCTGAGGGGCTGGGCCCCCACGAGCAGCGCCCTAAGCAGGGGCCGCCAGGGACCAGAGGGAGGTTCAGTCTTGCTGAGTGGGGGTGGGTGACAACAAAGGCGGACCCGCGGGCGTGCCATTGACTCCAGCTCCACGGGGTTAAGGGCTCCTTGTCTGGGTAATTGTCTCCCCTTTAATTACAGCGACTGAAAGTGCCTCCTAATTTACTTTAGGACCCTCAGATGACATCTCAAGAAGGATCACATCCGCTCCCCGGCACGGGCCCTGGGAAGACAGCGCTGGCCTCTGCGGCCATTCAAAGACCGCAGCTTCTGCTTGGGGTCTCTGTTCTGCATCTGCTCCCCTCTCAGCCCCTCAGCCCGCCCCGCCCAACACACTTCTGGTGATGATGCAAGAGGGAAACAGAGAACAGAACACAGGAGGGGAGGCAGGCTTCCTGTCTTAAGAGAACCCAGCCCCTAACCCAACCAGCAGCTGAGGGGCCTGATCTTGGGAGCCTCAGCCCCAGTTGCCAGGGGGCCATCAGCTAACAGCTTCTGTTATATCCTAGGTGATATGTTGTCTTTGGAACAAATTCTGTTGAGCACTGGGGATGTTGGCCAGGCTTGGGAGAAAGAAATCATTTCAAAGGGCCTAACACAGCCAGCAGAGGAAGGAGGTCACGGCTCCTGACACCAGGAGAAGGAAGAGCCCCCTTGTCCCCCGTTTCACGGGAAGGAAGGCGTGAGGGGCCACCCTGTAGCTAAGGGTGTCTTTGAGTGCTGGGCCTCAGCCACTGCAGGACTTGGGACACCACTCTGAGGACTTGGGATCCCCTCGGGTCTGTCGGCTTCTCCACCACTGCCTTCCTTCCCCTTAAGCAGACCCAGGGCCTTGCACTCAGCCCAGCAAATGTCAACTGTGGACAGAAGGTGTTTTCATGGCAGACACTGGTGCATCTGATATCCAGCGAGAAAATGAGAATGTCCCACCCAATAATACCCCGAAATGCATCCCAGAGCAATTTACATTTTAAAATTATCAAGGAAACCATGAAAAGCCAAATGGTGAACATAGGGAAGGCCTTTCCAATCATAAAAAACACTGTGAAAACCATTTTTAAAAAAATGAAGGCTTCAACTCATAACAAAATTTAAAAGGAAAGAAAAAAAAATTAAGACACAAAGCTCCCAGTAGAGTTCAAAGGCAAATAACACTGCCCTCGGGGGGAATGTTGTCACATGAACGATAACCGAAGGATTGTTGTCTTATTGTATTAAGATCTCCTATAATTCAATAAGGAGATGGTGAACAGAAGCCAATAACAAAAGCTGTCACATTACTGAGGAGGCAGGCAGGCCAGCAACCCTGGGAGACTGGTTTGCAAAGCAAGGTGGGTTTTTTGGTGTCAGTTGCTAAATTGTGTGCTGTTTTCTGTTTTGCCTTCTCAGGAAATGGGAAGACCCTGGTGGGTAGCCACTCCCTTAAGAGGCTAATGCCCAGGATGCATGATGCTGGGTGTCCTGGGAGAAGAAGGCAGAGAGAATATTTGAGAAGCAGAAAGAGGCCAGGGGCTTCGAGGAGCCAAGAATGAGTGAAAGGCTCTGGGTGCTACATCAGCAGAAGGACCCAGAGCCTGGGTCCTGAGAGAAATTGGGTGAGGAGAGTCTTATGGCCAAGGTAGGGAAGGAACAGCAAAGACTGCAAATCTGAAAGGTCCACGCACATTAGCACCTAGGGGGTCTCACGGGTAACCAGAGTAGAAGGGCTTCTTAGGCTACCTGCCCCACAGGGAAGTTCTAAGCTTGGAGTGAAAGCAAGTTGGTTTTAAGAAAGACAAAGATGAGATCTTTATCCATATTGCAAATAATACATAGAGTGACCCATGATTTATGATAAGGAATGCAAATTAAAACAATATAGTAAAAGATTTTGCCCATACTAAAGGCAAAGGTGGGACTTCCCAGGTGGCTCAGTGGTAAAGAATCTGCCTGCCAATGCAGGAGAGGCAGGTTTGATCCCTGGGTTGGGAAGATTCCCTGGAGAAGAAAATGGCAACCCACTCTAGTATTCTTGCTTGGGGAATTCCATGAACTGAGGAGCCTGGTGGGTTATAGTTGGGGTCACAGATTTGGAAACAGCTTAGCTAGTAAACAACAGCCACCACAAAGCAAAGGCAGTATTTTAAAAATAATCAAACATTCACATAGAAGAATGTAGGGCACACTGTGTGGGAGTTAATTTGGGATTAAATTTTCCAGAGGGCAATCTTAAAAGCGACTGTATCCTTTGATACCAAAATTCCCCTTCTAAGAGTTTATCTAAGGAAACAATCAGAGACCCATCTAAACATTTATGTGTGTTTTTGTTCACAAAACCCACCGAAAAAATTAGAAACACTTAAATACACAGTAACTGGGGACTTATGGTATATATCCACATATGCTAAAGTTGTATTTTAGGACAATATTTAATAACATAAAGATATACTTGAATTATTGCTAAGTGAATGTGTTCAAAATACACATGCACTTTATTTTTTTTAAAAAAAGATCATATAAAAAATGTCTGAAGGGTGTCCCTGAGGAGAGCAGTAGCCAAAAAGTGGTGGAAGAGGCACAGTTTTTGAATACTTGCTCTCTTTACACTCTTTGATGTTTTCCAAATTAGGAATGTAATTACTTCATTTGTTGTTGTTCAGTTGCTAAGTTGTGTCTGACTCTGAGACCCCACGAACTACAACATTCCAGGATTCCCTTCTCCAGAGGATCTTCCTGACCTAGGAATCAAACCAGGGTCTCCTGCTTTGCAGGCGGATTCTTTACCAACTGAGCTATCAGGGAAGCCCTTTTAGTGAAAATCACTCAGTCGTGTCATACTCTTGCAACCCCATAGACTATACAGTCCATGGAATTCTCCAGGCCAGAATCCTGGAGTGGGTAGCCTTTCACTTCTCCAGGGGATCTTCCTAACCCAGGAATCTAACCCAGGTCTCCCGCATTGCAGGCGGATTCTTTACCAGCTGGGACACACGGAAGTTCAAGGCTTCCCTATCCTTCACTATCTCCCGGAATTTGCTCAGACTCATGTCCATTGAGTTAGTGATGTCATCCATCTGTCTCATCCTCTGCCACCCCCTTCTCCTCTTGCCCTCAATCTTTCGCAGCATCAGGGTCTTTTCCAATGAGTCGGCTCTTCTCATCAGGTGGCCAAAAATGACTTTATAATGTAAAATAAATGTTATTTTTAAGTTAATCACAGAATCAAACTGTTAGAAAGGTTTTATGAAGATCTGCTTGGTGGGGGAAACATGCTCTGAGACGAGAAGCCTCAGTCTTCCCAGAAGTCCTTTACAATGGGTATATGATCTCTATTTTCTGATGAGAAAGTGCTCAGAGCTGAAATAACCAAGCCACAGACCAGGCTGAGAGGCAAGGGAGCCTGTCCTTTCTTGACCAGGTCTGTCTGTCTTCTATACCATCCGCCTCAGTTAAGCTTTCATTTGCAAATGAGAATACCTGAAGCTCACAACTGTAGAGCACTAAATACTTGCATTAGAAAAAAGAGGGACTTCCCTGGTGGTCCTGTGGCTAAGACTCCATGCTCTCAATGCAAGGGGCCCAGGTTGGATCCCTGGTTAGGCAATTAGATCCCATATGCCACAGCTAAGAGTTTGCACACAGCAACTAAAAATCCTGCATGCTGCAACAAAGACTGAAGGTCCTGCAGTCAAATAAATACCTTTTAAAAAAGAAAAGAAAAAATCAAAAGAAAGAAGGAAAGAAAATCAAAAGAAAGAGAGAAGGGAAAAGAAAATAAATGAGGCAAAGTCTCAAACTGACAATCTAAATAACTGCACCAAGAAACATAAAAAGAGAAGAGCAAAATAACCCAGAGCAAGCAGATGAGGGAGACCGTAAAGATAAAAGCAGAAGTCAATGAAACTGACAACAGGACAACGATAGAGAAAAACAGTGAAACAAAACTCTGGTTCTCTGAAAAAAATAAATCTCTGGCAAGACTGTCAAAGATAAAATAGTGAGTACACAAAGAGCTAATATCTGGAATGAAACAGAGATATCATTACAGACCCTGAAGCCATTTAAAGGGAGTACTACAAACAATTTACAATCATAAACTTGACAACACAGAAAAATGGACCACTTCCTCAAAACCCACAAACTACCCAAACTCAACCAATATGAAATATACATCCTAAATAGTCCTACAACAATTAAACAAAATGAATTTGAAATTTAAAAGACATATACAGGCCTAGATGGTTTCACTGGAAAAAACTTCTATACATTTACAAAGACTTAATGCCAAGTTTACACAATCTTTTCCAGAAAATAGAGGAAGCAGTTATTTTATGAGGCTAGTATTAGCCTGATACCAAAACCAGACAAAAGATAGTACACAAAAAGAAAACTAAAGATCAGTATCTCTCATGAATTTCAACGCAAAAATCTTCAACAAAATATTAGCAAATCAAATTCAGCAACCTGTAAATCAAATTCAACACCATAAGTTGGGACTTATTCCAAGCCTGCAAGCCTGGTTCAACATTACAAAACCAATGTGACACCCCTTACCGAAAGGCTAAAGAAAAAAAACCACATAATGATATCAATTGATACAGAAAAAGCATTCAAGAAAATCCAACGCTTATTCATGATAACAACTCTCAGCAAACAAGGAATAGGAGGGAATTTCCTCAACCTCGTAAAGATCATCCACAAAAAAACTATAGCTAATATCATAAATGATTTAAAAAACTGAATGTTCTCTCTCTCAGATTGAGAACCATGCAAGGATATCTGTTCTCCCCTCTCTCATTCAATGTAACACTGGAAGGTGTGTGTGTGTGTGCACGCACACACATGCTCACACGTGCACGCTCAAGTTGCTCAGTCGTGTCTGACTCGTGGCCCAATGGAGGGTAGCCTACCAGCGCCTCTGTCCATGGAATTTTCCAGCCAAGAATGCTGGAGTGGGTTGCTATTTCCCACTCCAGGGGATCTTCCCCATCCAGGGATCTAACCCATGTCTCTTTCATCTCCTGCATTGGTAAGCAGACTCTTTACTACTGTGCCACCTGGGGAGCCCCACTGGAAGTTCTACCCATTCCAATAAAGGGAAAAAGAGGAGAGGGCATACAGATTGGAAAGAAAAAAATTAACTGTCCTTATTTGCATATGACTGATAGTCTACATAGAAAATGTCGAGGAATCTACATAAAACACCTAGAACTAATAAGTGTGTTCAGCAAAATTGTAGTATAGGTGATCAACACTCAAAAAAAATCAGTCTCATTTCTAAGCAGTAATGATGAACGGACTAAATACAAGATCATTTACAATCACCCCCAAAGTAATAAAATACTTAGGTGTAAACAAAACATGTACAGGACCCAACGTAAAAACAAGGCCAATTCTTTCCAAATTGATCTACAGATGGACCAAAATGTTAGCAAGATTTCTTGTGTAGATATAGAAAAACTTACTCTAAAAAGGCACAGGCCCTGAAACAGCAAAAGCAATCTTAAAAAGGAAGAATAAAGTGAGAAGAATCGCTCTGCCTGATATTAAAGCTTACTAATTGAGACAGTGTGGTATCAGCAGAGGGACAGACACATCACAGATTAATAGCACCCAGAAATAGACCCACACAAATTTTCCCAACTGAACTTTGACAAAGGTACAAAAGCAATTGAGTGAAGGAAGGATGGCCTTTTCACAAGCGGTGCAGGAGCTGTGGACATGATGGATGGGTGGTTAGTTGTGTTCAATTCATTACAACATGGGGGCTGTAGCCCGCCAGGCTTCTCTATCTGTGGAATTTTTCAGGCAAGGATACTGGAGTGGGTTTCCATTTCCTACTCCAGGGGATCTTCCTGACCCAGGGATTGAACCCACGTCTCTTGAGTTGCCTGCTTTGGCAGGTGGGTCTTTACCACTGTGCCACCCAATTGACATGAAGGCAACAGTAAGAAATCTTGATCTAGATCTTACGCCTCATACAAAAATTAACTCAGAATGGATCATGGATGTAAAAGTAAAACTATAAGATTTTTAGAAAAAAAATAGGGTAAAATGTTATAATCTAGGACTAACAAGAGTCCTTAAATTTGACTGAGTTTCTTTAAAATTAAAACAAAATTTAATTAAAATGAAAAAACAACTGAATTTCCTTAAAATTAAAAATGTTTTGCTCTGTGAAAGACCCTGCAAAATGAATGAAAAGAGAAACTACAGACAGGTAGATTGTTGTAAAATACATCTCTGACAATGGCTTTTAGTATCTAGAATAAATACAGAACTCTCAGGAATCAATACCTTTAAAAAATACAAATAATCCAGTTAGAAAATGGGCAAACGACATGAACAGACATATCACATAAGAGTCTATACAGATGGCAAATAAACCCATGAAAACATGTTCATCACCATTAGCCATTAGAGAAATGAGAATTAAAACTACAATGAGATATCACTATATATCTGTAAAAATGGCTAAAATAAAAAATAGTAACAACATTAAATACTGGTGAAGATGTGAAGAAACTGGATATTTTTGTCACTGGCAGGCAGAGAAAACATTACAGTCACTCTGGAGAACAGTTTGTCAGTTTCTTATATATAAACATACAATTACCACACACTCCAGAAATTGCATTTCTGGGCCTGTATCTCAGAGAAATTAAGACTTATATTCACATAAAAATCTTTACATAAAAGTTCATAGTAGTTTTTTCATAATAACCAAAAATTGGGAACAACTCAGATGCTCTTCAGTAAGTGAATGGTTAAACAAAACTGCAGTATCATGGAGTACTATCTGTACTTTAAATTTCTATTAAAAAGGAATCAACTATTGATACAGATACTAACTGGGATGGGTCTCTAAGGCAGGGTGAAAAAAATCAAGGCCAAAATATTCATAAGGTACTGATTCCTTTCATATAACATGCTCAGGGGGGGTCGGAGGGAAGTGGAGTGTTTCTAAAAGACAGCTGGAGGGATCCTGGTGGGGATGGACGTGTTCTGTCTCAACGTCAATATCCTGGTTCTGACGTTGTGTTCCAGTTTTGCAAGGTGTTACCGCTGTGGGAAACAGTACATGGGACAGATGATCCCTCTATTATTTCTTACAGCGGCCAGGGAATCTCCAATTATCTCAAAATACAAAGTTAAAAGAGAGAGAGAGGTGATACAGCTTGGTGAGGTTGAAGCTAGTGGGCTGGGCAGAGGTCTATCTTGCAGCATATTCAGTCACTTGCTGAAGGCCCATTTACACTTCAGAGCTGCCTCAGGAGCCAGACATGAAGGGCTGTCCACAGGGTCACATGGAGACCCCCAACAAGAGGAGACAATGAGAGACTTCTCTCATGGTCCAGAAGCTAAGACTCCACATTTCTAAGGTAGGGGACCCAGGTTCAAACCCTGGTCAGGTAACTAGATCCCACATGCCCCAACTAAGTTCCCATGCTGCAATGAAAGACCCTATATGCCACAACTGAGACTCGGCGTAGCCAAATAAATCAATATATTTAAAAAAAAAAACACCTGATTTCTGTCAAATTAAAAAAAAAAAGAGTTGACAATGAGCCTTAAGAATAGGCCTTTTGACCTTCAGGCTTCTGGTGGAGCCTATAGGCCCTTTTCAAAAAAATTTTTATTTACTTATTTATATTTATTTTGGGCTGTGCTGGGTCTTTGTTGCTGTGCATGGGCTTTCTCTAGTTGCAGCAAATAGAGGCTACTTTCTAGCTGTGATTCACTGGCTTCTTATTACAGTGGCTCCTCTTGTTTGGGAGCACGGGCTGCAGGGCACTTGGGCTTCAGTAGTTGTGGTGGACAGGCTTAGTTCCCTTGTGGCATATGGAATTGTCCCAGACCAGGGTTCGAACCTGTGTCCCCATATCAGCAGGTAGATTCTTAACCACTGGACCACTAGGGGAGTCCCTGGGCCCTTTCTTACAGTAATATTTAAATGTACAATATAAAAATACATATGATTACAGAGGAAAACAAATAAATAGACAATCATCAAGTTTCTGTAAAGCAGAATTGAGACATAGTAATCCACAGGGTTCTTTATTGACATGTTAAATAAAGAGATCTGTGAGCAGGTCTAATAGTAATTGCTGTCTTTAGACATATAAACATTTTAACCATCTGTAATGTTATGTAAAAACATTCAGGGACTCCTGAATTTCAAAGCTTGAACAGAAGGACAGTAGGGGGTGGCCACGTGACAGTGGGTTTCTGTGGCTGGGTCTGGGGAGGGGTGGGCTGGAGAGGCCCCTCCTTGAGGACACAGGGGAGCAGGCTCCCTCCAGAGCCCTGGACGCTGACCCACAGCAGTGAAGTCCACCTGGCCTCCAGCTGGGGCACCACTACGTCCCTAATAAGCAACTCAGCACCTCTATTTCTTCACCCCTGAAATGAGGACCACAGCCAGGGTCTGACTGCTATGCTTTGGTTGGGGGGCTCAAAGGAGCTAAAAGACAGACGGGCCTATAGGAAGCACTCAGTATGTCAATGTTCTTATTTTTAGTACTACATCTTGTTGAATCTTCCTGACAACCCCACTGAGGAGGCCTGTGGCCCCTTTTACTTCTAAGGACACCGGAGAACACAAATGTCCTGTTACAGGCAGAGGGTGGGGGCCACCTGGGTTCAGAGCCTCCGGTCTCCCCACTGTGGCTGATAGCTTGGCATCCTCAGGGTGAAAGCGCACAGAAGGCTGCTGCTAAGGGCCTGGCCTGGCGAGGCGGGTGGCCTCTGTGTCGGCTGTGGCTGTGGAGCCCACCCTCCTGTGAACCCCACACGGCCCTGGATCATTTTCTTCTACATTGCGCCACCCCTCTCCAATGCTAACACACTATGGAAATCTGAGGATCCCACCCAAAGGTGTCCTGAGCCCCTCTGTCCTTCTGGCCAGACAATTGTCCCAGCTGGGAGGTGCTGCTCCAGGCCAGGTTGACAGGTCCCTCTGGGTCCCATGGTTCTGATACGACCCCTACTTCGGCCAGCTCTCTAGGCCTTAAACACACCCTGCTCCTCAGTGTGCAAGAGCTCTGCAGATGGACAGCCGAGAGCCGGTGTGGACTGAGGCCTCCTCTAGGCTGGGGCAGCAGCAGCCCCGAAAGCTCCACAGATCATGTGGGAATCTTAACTTTTACTCAGAACAGAAGAGGGCTCTGAACTGGCTTTCATCCTACAGGACCCTCTGGCATGTGGTGAGAAGAGTTATGATAACTGATGATGCCCATGACCTTTGTGGGTTGGGCCTTGGCCAGCAGCGTGCTCAGAAATGCTTGCCATGGAACTTCCCTCGTGGTCCAGTGGTTAAGAATCCACCTGCCAATGCAGGGGACTCGGGTTCTATTCCTGGTCCCGAAACTAAGATCCCACATGCCTTGGGGCAACTAAGCCCATGTACCACAACGAATGAGCCCACACTCTAAAGCCTGAGCTTTGCAGCAAGAAAACCCATGGCAACAAGACCCTGTACTGCATCTAGATAGCCTCCCCCTTCTCACTGCAACTAGAGAAACCCCAGGCACAGCAAAGAAGACACAGCACAGCCACAAATAAATACAATTACGGGGAAAAAAAAAAGGAAAGAAATGTTTACCGTGGTGCTCATTGCTGTTTTGTGTGAGAAGACAGAGACAAGTCCTGGTGGACACAGGCCCAGGGGTGGGTGCCTGGAGGGAGAAGAGCCCTTTCCACCAGTGGGGCTGGGCTCAGAGAGGCTTGGCTGTCGATGGAGCCCAGAGCAGGCCCCTCAAGAGGGGAACATTTGGGCAGGAGGCCGGAGCCCACGATGTCATTGCTCTTGGACTCCAAGCCTGCAAGCCAGCACAGCCGGCTCACCCGGCCACCTGCTGTCCCCAGGAAACCCCTGCTTGGGGATGACGCATCTGCCCAGCTCACCCTCGGCACTCCTCCGCGCTTTTGGACTTCCCTCCTGGGGACTTCTGGTCTCTGTCCTGATGCAGCAGCTGGAGCAGCCACCCCCTCAGCCGCATCCCTCCCCCGTGTCCTCCCAGCCCCAGCCTGTCCCAAGATAAAAGACACAGAGGGCCTGCCATGTGAGCCCAGCATGAGAGCGGGCAGGGGACGGCAGGCCAAGCAGGGCACCCAGCTGCGAAGAGGGAACCCGAGCATGAGACGGGGGCTCACGGGGAGACAGTGAGCCTGCATCAGTCTCCAAAAATGGGCACCGTGTGGGGCCAGGAGCACAGGGAGGCCCTTGCTTGGGCCCCGGGCACACCCACTCGGGCTGGTGGGTGGCAGCCAGGCTCTCTACCCCAGTGCAGGATCTGGTTTCAGGGACTGGTCCACTGCTGGTCAATAAATCAGTCCAACAGACACTGGGCTCAGCACAGAGAAATGGCCCCAGCTAGCCTCCTTCTCCCCGCTCCCAGTGGCTGGGGTGGGTTCCTATGGCCAGGCTGACACTGCAGGCTGAGCCAGGGTGGGGCCTAGGTGGAGGGGGCACGGGTGGTGATGTTCACAGGTGCCCAAGGAGCTGAGGGAGCTGGAGAACAGTCTCCCCTGACTTTGGCTCTCCAGGAGTGGCAGTAATGGCCCCTGGGAGGAGGAATGCCCAGAAGAAGGGCCAGTGGAGGCCAGGCAGCACAGGGTGTGAGTGTGGGGCAGGCTTGCCTGGAGTCCAGAGGAGCCAGTCTGTGGGAGGCCTCGGAGCAGGCTGTTCAGGGACATCTTAGAAACAGTGATGGTGTGCCATAAACATGATCATTATTGCTGTAGGTGCTTGCAATATGTCAGGCCCTCCCTAAACCATCATAGCGTGGTGAGTTATGCAAGAATGGTTTCCTCTTATTACAGAAGAATGAATAAAGATGTGGCACATATATACAATGGAATACTACTCAGCCATAAAGAAGACCGAAACTGCATTGTTTGTAGAGACATGGATGGGCCTAGAGGCTGTCATACAGAGTGAAGTCAGTCAGAGGGAGAAAACAAAATATTGTATATTAACACATCTATGCGAGGACTTCCCTGGTGGCTCAGAGGTTAAGCGTCTGCCTCCAATGCGGGAGACCCGGCTTCGATTCCTGGGTCAGGAAGGTCCTCTGGAGAAGGAAATGGCAACCCACTCCAGTATTCTTGCTTGGAGAATCTCATGGACTGAGGAGCCTGGTGGGCTGCAGTCCATGGGGTCACAAAGAGTCGGACATGACTGAGTGACTTTACTTACTTAACACATCTATGCACAATCTAGAAAAACGGTATGGATGAACCTATTTGCAGGGCAGGAATAGAGACACAGACATAAGGATGGACATGTGGAGGGAGGGAGTGGTGGGATGAACTGGGAGGTTGGGAGGGAGGCATGTGAACTACCATGGGTAAAACAGCTAGTGGGGGCCTGCTGTACAGTAGAGGGAGCTCAGCTCAGTGTTCTGCGGTGACCTAGATGGGGATGAGGGGGGAGGGGGGATATATGTATACATATAGCTAATTCACCTTGTTTTATAACACTGTAAAGTAACTATGTCCCAATTAAAAAAAATAAAACAAAATGGAGTCCCAGAGAGGCTCTCACACCAGGTCACACAGGCAGCAAGAACAGGACAGGACTTGGATGGGGCCCTCTGAGACTTAGACCCAGGCTCTGGGCTGATCTGTCTTTCTCTCAGAGGGGGTTGGCTCTGCTGGGGGGGCCAAGTCAGGGTCTGCTCTGAGCCGCCTGGGGAAGCGGCTCTGGAAATGTCACCCTTGGAGCATGGACCACCTCGGAGTGAGTCTAAGTTGGGAAAACAATATGTGGTCTTAATATAGCGCCGGGACAATATCTGTAAACAATCCCAAAGCTAATACTGCATAAACAGAAAGACCTTCTAAAGAGAGGCCAGGGAGGCCCCGGGGATGGAGGCCATGAGCCGTGTGGCTGAGTCTCTGCCTCTGTGGGCACTGTCTTCCTCTGTGCAGGGCTGGCTGAGCCCCAAGGACAGCTGAGAGTACTTTGGAGACAGCCAACAGTGATTAGCCCTGAGAACATTCTAACAGTTGCTCCTTGGAGTGTCTTCTGCAGGAGGGCCAGTGGGCAGGTGGTCAAGGGTGGCTGTTTTCCCAGTAAGTGAGGCGCAGAGGGGTCTGGGGGTGAAGCGGCAACGGAAGCCGCTCTGGCCGTTCCTGGGTTGCTCTGTGAGGCCTTCCCCGTCACCTGAGCCCATCTGCTCCTCAGGGGCCTGCAGGCACTCATGCCTCTGGAAGCACGTGGCTGCTTATCCCCCCAGTTCTCTGTCCCAGAGCCCTGTAGATGGAGGCACCATGCCCGCAGTGTGATCTCATCAAGGCTAGAGGGATGCCGGGGGCAGGGAGGTGGCTCCAACTGACAGCTGGACAGAAGCCTCTAGTGGGGTGTGGGCTGCCAGGCGTGGCTGCCTGCATGAGTGAGAGAGGTCCTGACCTGAGAAGCTCCCATTCCGACAAAAAGCCTATGTGAGCACAGAAGCACCCAGTCGCTGACCTGAGCATCTCGCCTCTGCCAAGGATGACACTTTGGATGGCTCACAAGCCCAGATGTCTGCCAGAGACCTCACTTCTTGGCCAGAGTCTCTGCTGAGGCTTGGAGGAGCCCAGGAGGAGCTGGGCCACCTCTTGCTTTGCCTTGCTGCTGCTGCTTAGTCACTTCAGTTGTGTCCGACTCTGTGAGACCCTATGGACTGCAGCCTGCCAGGCTCCTCTGTCCATGGGATTCTCTAGGCAAGAATACTAGAGTGGGTGGCCACGCCCTCCTCCAGGGGATCTTCCTGACCCAGGGATCGAACCCAGGTCTCCTGAATAGCAGGCAGATTCTTTACTGCTGAGCCACCAGGGAAGATCCTGACTCTGCCTTAGCAGCCCTTAATCATGGCCCTGGCACGTGACGCAGGCCCAGCTGGTTCACAGCAGAACACTCAGAGCTGAGTCCCGGCTGCCCTCTGTCCCTCCAGCAGCAAACCCACAGATGTGAGGCAGAGGAGTGGTGGGGAGGCAGTCCTCCTTCATGAACCAGGGGGTCCCACTACACAAGATCCACAGCCTCCTGAGGTTGCATCCAGCAGAAACTGTTCATGTGTTTTTATCTGTGTGTTCTCATCTAGCTTTCATCAGTTCTTAAAGAGGCCCATGACCCTAAGAAGGTCAGAGTTGGAGTCCAGGACACAGAGGACTCCAGGACTCCCCTGCCCTGCACAGGCTGCAAGCACATGTTATAAGCGGGGTGGGGTAGGGGGTATGGCAGTTGGAAGGAAGAGATGTCAGCTTCTCTGGATAAGACTGATCTCTCAAATCTCCCAAAATCTTAGAGACAAAATGCATTGCATAATTTTGAAATTATATAATTTGGAAACTTAAAAATTGGGCCATTCTGGACACATTGATAATATGGCTGGCTGGATACCTACATCAGGTCTTCCACTGAAAAAATGAAAACCTGGACAAAATACAAAAATAATTTTCTAAAATGCATTTAAAAATTCGTCAAAAAAGGAAGAACTTCTCAAGTCAAAACATTTAGACAATACGGAAATCCAGAAAGACAAGCCAAGATCCAAGTATATGAAAAATCATACCCGTGTTTTCTAAGATTTTAATAGCTTTAGCTTTTACATTTTGACCTTTGATGCCTTTGAGTTCATTCTTATATATGGTGTGAGGTAGGGTTCCACCTTCATTTGTCTGCATGTGGATATCCAGTAGTACCAGCATCATTATTGAAGACTAACTTTTCCCTATTGAATTGATTTAGCACCTTTGTCTAAAATGGATTGATTATAAATGTAAGAGATTATTTCTGGATTCTGTTTTATTCTGTTGGTCTGTAAAGTCTGGCCTTTTGCCAGTATCATATTGTCTTGCTTACTGTTGTTTTATAGTAAGTTTTTTTTCAAACTTTAAACATTTATTTTATATTGGGGTATAGCCAATTAACAATGTTGTAGTAGTTTCAGCTGAACAGTGAAGGGACTCAGTCATACATATACTGCCTCAAACCATCCTCTTATCATCCAGGCTGGTTATAGTAACTTTTGAGATAGAAAAGCCTGTGTCTTGTGATTTTGTCCTGTTTCAAGATTACTTCGATTATTCTGGGTCTTTGTATTTCCATATGAATTTTAGGATCAATTTCTTCAAATAAATAAGTTGGAATTTTGATAGGGAGTTTTAGAACTGTACGTCAATTTGGGGAGAATTGCCAACTTAATGATACTATCTTCCAGTCAATGAATGTGCATGTCCTTCCATTTACTTAGGCCATCTTTCATTTCTTTCAACAATGTTTTATAGGTTTCAGTATATAATTCTTGTACTTTTGTTAAATTATTCTTTTGATGCTATTGTAAATGGATTTTTAAAAAAAGATTTCACATAGGGATGTTCAAGTGTTCCCAACTACAACTGATTTTTGTCTATTGATTTTGTATCTTGCTGAATTTGTTTACTAGTTCTAACATTTTGTGTGGATTCATTAGGATTTTTCACATGAAAGATCATATCATCTGCAAATAGAGAATTTTACTTCTTGCTTTCCAGTCTGGATGCCATTTGTTTTTTCTCACCAAATTGCCAGGGTATAACTTCCAGCACAATGTTGAAGAAAAGTGGCAGGAGCAGACTTGCTTGTCTAGGTTTTGATTTCCAAGGGAATATCCTCAGTCTTTCAGCACTAAGTATGATGTTGGGTGTGTGTGTGCTAAGTTGCTTCAGTCATGGCCGACTCTGCGACCTGCTTCAGTCATGGCTGACTGCGACCCTGTGGACTGTTAGCCAGCCAAGTTCCTCTGTTCATGGGATTCTCCAGGCTAGAATACTGGAGTGGGTTGCTATGCCCTTCTCCATGGGATCCTCCCAACCCAGGGATTGAACCTGCATCTCTTAGGTCTCCTGCATTGGCAGACAGGTTCTTTACCTCTAGTGCCACTTGGGAAGCCCCAAGTATGATGCTAGCTATGGGATTTTCATGGATGCTATTTAGAAGGATGAGGAAGTGCCCTTTTACTCCCAGTTTGATGATTGTTTTTATTAAAGAGGTATTGAATTCTGTCAAGTACTTTTTCTGCATTGATTCAGATGACCATGGGTTTTGTCCTTTATAGTAATATGCTATATTACATTATTTTTTTGGTTTGTTAAACTAGCCCTGTACTCCTTGAATAAACCCCTTTTAAAAGATGCTTACTCCTTGGAAGGAAAGTTATGACCAACGTAGACAGCATATTCAAAAGCAGAGACATTACTTTGCCAACAAAGTTCTGTCTAGTCAAGGCTATGTTTTTTCCAGTGGTCATGTATGGATGTGAGAGTTGGACTGTAAAGAAAGCTGAGTGTTGAAGAATTGATGCTTTTGAAGTGTGGTGTTGGAGAAGACTCTTGAGAGTCCCTTGGACTGCAAGGAGATCCAACCAGTCCATTCTGAAGATCAACCCTGGGATTTCTTTGGAAGGAATGATGCTAAAGCTGAAACTCCAGTACTTTGGCCACCTCATGCGAAGAGTTGACTCTGATGCTGGGAGGGAGTGGGGACAGGAGGAGAAGGGGACGACAGAGGATGAGATGGCTGGATGGCATTACCAACTCGATGGACATGCGTTTGAGTGAACTCTGGGAGTTGGTGATGGACAGGGAGGCCTGGCGTGCTGCAATTCATGGGGTCGCAAAAAGTCAGACACGACTGAGCGACTGATCTGAACTGAACTGAATTATGGTATATAGTCCTTTTAAAAGATATTTATTTATTTATT
The DNA here is from genome assembly GCA_006408695.1 of Aepyceros melampus. NCBI lineage: Eukaryota > Metazoa > Chordata > Mammalia > Artiodactyla > Bovidae > Aepyceros > Aepyceros melampus. The sequence continues at coordinate 67,414 of SJXQ01006511.1, forward strand.
ATTTGCTGCAGGTCTTAGCTGCAGCACACAGAGTTTTTGTTTGTTGTTTTAGTTAAGGCATGCAGAATCTTTAGCTGTGGCATGTGGGATCTAGTTTCCTGACCACAGATGGAGCCCCCTGCATTGGGAGCACCCAGTCTCTGCCACTGGACCACAAGTGAAGTCCCCTATAGTCCTTTTTATATATTGATAAATTCAGCTTCCAAGTATTCTATTGAGCAATTTGTGTCTATATAGTTATAAGACTTTTTGGTCTACAGTTTTATTTTCTTGTGATGTTTTTATCTGGTTTTGGAATCAGAGTAATATTGCCCTCATAGAGTAAGTTAGAAAGTGTTTCTGACTGTTCTGGTTTTTGGAAGAGTAGGTGAAGGATTTTTTTTTTTAATGGCCCACCTGGATTCTAAGTTCACTCCAATAGCCAATTTTATCTGTTTTGCCAAATCCAGAGCTCTCTGGAGCCCAAGTAGATGAATGCTGGCATTGAGAGATGGCCCAAATGACAGGAATCTTAAAATACTTGGTTTAATTTACCCATAAAGATATCTGAACCTAGACTTTACTTTGAGAGCAATATTTTGATTACCATTCGATTTCTTCACTTGTCATAGGTCATCTCAGCTGTTCTCTTTCTTCTTGAGTCAGTTTTAGTAGTTTGTGTCTTTCTAGGAACTTCATCTGAATTATCTAATTTGTTGCACTCAACTGTTCATAATATTTTTGTAATTATTTTTATTTCTATAAGGTCAACTCCAGAATTTCCACTGAGATCATTTTATAACTTCTTTTTATGGATATTTTATTTTTGATGAGACATTGTCATCATAGCCTCTTTCATCTTTTAAACATGGTTTTCTTTAGCTCTTTGAGTATATTTTAATAGCTCTTTTGAAGTCTTTGCCTGTTAAATCCAACATCTGGGCCCTTTTACAGAAACTTTCTGTTGCCTGCTTTTTTCCTTGTTTATGAGTCACACGTTCATGTTTCTCTCCATATCTTATGATCTTCTGTTAAAGACTGAAGAGTTTAGGCAATAGATTGCAGAAATTCTGGATACTGATTCCCTTCTTCACCCTCTCCAGGGCTTACTTTTGCTACTGAGATTGTCTTATTTTTTTAGTGAGCTGGCAAAATTCTTCTAGTGAAGCATTCTGCTACTCAGAGGGTGCACCCTCAGATATATACACAGCCAACTTGGGATAACAGGGGCTTTCTCAGGGCTCTCTCTGACTTCCTCTTTCCCTGATCTCTGTGTTCATCTCTCTACCTCTTTTGCCATCACATCCAATTGTCAGTTTCCACTGCTTGATGGTAGATACTCTATGTTTTTAATAATATCCATCAATTATTCCATAGTCCAATCCAAGTAACTTATGCAGGGGTAATTTTTGGAATTTTTTCTGACCCTAGGAGTTTTTTTTAGCTATCTCTTTGGTTCTTCCTTGCAAACTAGCTGTCCTACAATTTAGCTTGGTGCTCATGGAGTTATCAACTTCTTCTTTGCCTACCACCAAAATCTCCATTCTCTTAGATAATTCTTAGGTATGAATTTGCCTCTATTCTGTTTCAAATGAAGACTTCCTCAGCAGAGAGTTTGGGAGCTCTGTGTTCTCATGGATGGCCTCTCCCCCAGGGAAAAATCTCTTGGACACTCTTCTAAGTTACTGGGTGGGAGTGGTAGCCTCTGATCTCCTCACTTTGTTTTTCCTGGTGTGGAACAACTGCTTGTCAGTGAGTCAGAGTAAGCAGGGACCCAATATTCTTGGCCTGCTGTGCCTGAGTCAGGAAATGTAAGAATGGATTCCTCAACTTTTCAGCAGCACTTGACTGTAATTTTGCTTCTGCCACTCAGAGTTCACTAGAGGGTCCAACAGCAGGTTTGAGCAAGCAGATGATTGAATCAGTGAGCTTAAAGATAGGTTAATTGTGATTCTCCATTTGAGGATCATTAAGAAAAACGAACAGATCCTAACAGACCTATGGGATACCATCAAATGTACCAACATATAGATTATGAAAATGCCAGAAGGAGAAGTGAGATAAGGCAGAAAAAAAAATTTTTAATTAATGACCCAAACATCCTATGTTTGAAGAAAGAAGTGAATACGTACTTTAAAAAAATTCTCAAGTAGGATAAACTCAAAGAGATCCACACTGAGATATGTTATAAATGAACTATTAAAAGATAAAGATGAGGAGAGAATCCCAAAAGCAAGCAGAGAGAAGCTACTTGTAATACACAAGAGATTTTCAAAGACATTAGGCAGAAACCTTGGAGGCCAGATGGCTGTGGGATGAAATATCCAAAGTGTTGAAAGAATGAAATGGTTAACCCCAAATTCCATATCTAGAAAAATTACCCTCCAAAATATCAAAGAGAAATTCCCAGATTTAGAGAACAAAAATGAAAGGATTCATCACCAGTACAACATACACTAAAAGGAGTCCTTCCGGCTGAAATGAAAGGACACCAGACCATAACTCAAACCCACATGAAGAAACAAAGTATACTGGAGAGGGTAACTACATAGATAAATATAGAAGTCAGTATTAACATATCTTATTTAGCAATTCCCCTTTTTATTCCATATGATTTTAAAGACAACTACATAAAACAATAATTATAAATCTGTGACAATTAATATCTGATTTACAAAAGCTTAATTTGTGATAATGACATAAAGGAGGTGCTGCTACATAAAAGAAGAGCTTTTATATACTAATGAAACTAAGTTGATATGAATCCAAACTAGATTTTTATAAGTCAAGGTGATAATTAAAACCTGCAAGGCAATCATTAAGAAAATAACTAAAAATATATAGAGAAATAAATAAGAAGGGCAAAATATCTACTTATCACCAAAGAAGGCATTAAAGAAGAACATGGGATGGCAGAAGAATATGATCATAGGAAACAAAAGGTAAAAAGGCAGATGTAACTCCAATTATATAATAACATACATGTGAATGAACTACTCTTCAGAAAGTGGTGCTGGGAATGTTGGACAGTTGCATGTAAATCAATAAAGTTAGCACACACTCTCACTCCATGCACAAAGATAAACTCAAAATGGCTTAAAGACTTAAATAAAAGACTGCTGCTACTGCTGCTAAGTCGCTTCAGTCATGTCCAACTCTGTGCGACCCCATAGACGACAGCCCACTAGGCTCCTCTGTCCCTGGGATTCTCCAGGCAAGAATACTAGAGCGGGTTGCCATTTCCTTCTCCAATGCATGAAAGTGAAAAGGGAAAGAGAAATCGCTCAGTTGTGTCCAACTCTTAGCGACCCCATGGACTGCAGCCTACCAGGCTCCTCCGTCCATGGGATTTTCCAGGCAAGAGTACGGAGTGGGGTGCCATTGGTTTCTCTGAAATAAAAGACAAGACACCATAAAATTCCTAGAAGTGGTCATAAGCAAAATACTCTCTGACATAAATCATACCAGTGTTTTCTTAGGTTAGTTCCCAGGCAATAGAAATAAAAACAAAAATAAACAAATGGGACCTAATCAAACAAAAATCTCTAGCACAGCAAAGGAAACCATAAACAAAACAAAAAGATAACCTATGTAATGGGAGAAAATATTTGCAAACAATGTGACCAACAAGGGCTTAATGTCCAAAATATAAAAACTGCTCATACAACTCAATAACGAAACAACTCAATCAAAAAGTGGGCAGAAGACCTAAGTAGGCATTTCTCCGGAGAAAACATACATTTGGCCAAAAAGCACATAAAATATGTTCAACATCGCTAAGAGAAATGCAAATCAAAACTACAATGAGGTAACACCTCGTACCTGCCAGAATGGCCATCACTAAAATGTCTATAAATAACAAAGCCTGGAGAGGGTATGGAGAAAAGGGAACCCTCTTATACTGTTCAGTTCAGTTCAGTTGCTCAGTTGTATCCTACTCTTTGCGATCCCATGGACTGCAGCATGCCAGGCCTCCCTGTCCATCACCAGCTCCTGGAGTTTACCCAAACTCATGTCCATTTAGTCGGTGATGCCATCCAACAATCTCATCCTCTGTCGTCCCCTTCTTCTCCTGCCTTCAATCTTTCCAGCATCAGGGTCTTTTCAAATGAGTCAGTTCTTTGCATCAGATGGCCAAAGTATTGGAGTCTCAGCTTCAGCATCAGTCCTCCCAATGAACACCCAGGACTGATCTCCTTTAGGATGGACTTGTTGGCACTCCTTGCAGTCCAATGGACTCTCAAGAGTCTTCTCCAACACAACAGTTCAAAACCATCAATTCTTCGGCGCTCAGCTTTCTTTATAGTCCAACTCTCACACCCATACATCACTACTGGAAAAACCATAGCCTTGACTAGACAGACCTTTGTTGGTAAAGTAATGTCTCTGCTTTTGAATATGCTACCTAGGTTGGGTCATAACTTTTCTTCCAAGGAGCAAGAATCTTGTAATTCCATGGCTGCAGTCACCATCTGCAGTGATTTTGGAGCCCCCCAAAATAAAGTCGACACTGTTTCCCCATCTATTTCCCATGAAGTGATGGGACTGGATGCCATGATCTTAGTTTTCTGAATGTTGAGCTTTAAGCCAGCTTTTTCGCTCTCCTCTTTTACTTTCATCAAGAGGCTTATACTGTTAGTGGGAATGTAAGTTGGTGAAGTAACTATGGAAAACAGTATGGAGGTTCCTCAGAAAATTAAAACTAGAATTAACATAAGATGAAGCAATTCCACTCCTGGGCATATCTGGACAAAAATATATTTCAAAAAGACATATGCACTCCTATAAGCCAGGCTTCAGCAATATGTGAACGTGAAGTCCCTGATGTTCAAGCTGGTTTTAGAAAAGGCAGAGGAACCAGAGATCAAATTGCCAACATCTGTTGGATCATGGAAAAAGCAAGAGAGTTCCAGAAAAACATCTATTTCTGCTTTATTGACTATGCCAAAGCCTTTGACTGTGTGGATCACAATAAACTGTGGAAAATTCTGAGAGAGAGAGGAATACCAGACCACCTGACCTGCCTCTTGAGAAATCTGTATGCAGGTCAGGAAGCAACAGTTAGAACTGGACATGGAACAACAGACTGGTTCTAAATAGGAAAAGGAGTACATCAAGGCTGTATATTGTCACCCTGCTTATTTAACTTACATGCAGAATATATCATGAGAAACACTGGACTGGAAGAAACACAAGCTGGATTCAAGATTGCCGGGAGAAAAATCAATAACCTCAGATATGCAGATGACAGCACCCTTATGGCAGAAAGTGAAGAGGAACTAAAAAGCCTCTTGATGAAAGTGAAAGAGGAGAGTGAAAAAGTTGGCTTAAAGCTCAACATTCAGAAAACGAAGATCATGGCATCTGGTCCCATCACTTCATGGGAAATAGATAGGGAAACAGTGGAAACAGTGTCAGACTTTATTTTTCTGGGCTCCAAAATCACTGCAGATGGTGACTGCAGCCATGGAATTACAAGATTCTTGCTTCTTGGAAGAAAAGTTATGACCAACCTAGGTAGCATATTCAAACCAGAGATATTACTTTGCCGACTAAGGTTCATCCAGTCAAGGCTATGGTTTTTCCAGTAGTCATGTATGGTTGTGAGAGTTGGACTGTGAAGAAGGCTGAGCACCGAAGAACTGATGCTTTTGAACTGTGGTGTTGGAGAAGACTCTTGAGAGTCCCTTGGACTGCAAGGAGATCCAACCAGTCCATTCTGAAGGAGATCAGCCCTGGGATTTCTTTGGAAGGAATGATGCTGAAGCTGAAACTCCAGTACTTTGGCCACCTCATGCGAAGAGTTGACTCACTGGAAAAGACTCTGATGCTGGGAGGGATTGGGGGCAGGAGGAGAAGGGGACGATCGAGGATAAGATGGCTGGATGGCATCACTGACTCCATGGGCATGGGTCTGAGTGAACTCCGGGAGTTGGTGATGGACAGGGAGGCCTGGCGTGCTGCGATTTGTGGGGTCGCAAAGAGTCGGACATGACTGAGCGACTGAACTGACTGATCTGAACTGATGCTCATAGCATCGCTATTCACAATAGCCAAGACATGGAAACAACCTAAATATCTATTGACAGATCAATGGATAAAGAAGCTATGGTACATATATACAATGGAATGCTACTCAACCATAAAGAAGAAGGAAATAATGCCATTTGCAGCAACATGAATGCAACCAGAGATTATGACACTAAGTGAAATAAGTCACAAAGAGAAGACAAATACCATATGATATCAGTAACCTGTTTATTTAACTTATATAGAGAGGACATCATGCGAAATGCTGGGCTGGATGAAGCACAAGCTGGAATCAAGATTGCTGAGAGAAATATCAATAACCTCAGATATGCAGATGACACCACCCTCATGGCAGAAAGCAACGGAAAATTAGAGCCTCTTGATGAAAGTGAAAGAGGAGAGTGAAAAAGTTGGCTTAAAATTCAACATTCAAAAACTAAGATCATGGCATCCAGTTCCATCACTTCATGGCAAATAGATGGGGAAACATTGGAAACAGTAAGAAATTTTATTTTTGGAGGATCACTGCAGATGATGACTGCAGCTGTGAAATTAAAAGATGCTTGCTCCTTGGAAGAAAAGCTATGACCAAACTAGACAGCATATTAAAAAGCAGAGACATTACTTTGCCAACAAAGTTCCATCTAGTCAAGGCTATGGTTTTTCCAGTGGTCATGTATGGATGTGAGTTGGGCCATAAAGAAAGCTGAGTGCTGAAGAATTGATGCTTTTGAACTATGGTGTTGGAGAAGACTCTTGAGAGTCCCTTGGAATGCATGGAGATCAAACCAGTCAATCATAAAGGAAATCAGTCTTGAGTATTCTTTGGAAAGACAGATGCTTAAGCAGAAACTCCAATATTTTGGCCACCTGATGCAAAGAACTGACTGATTTGAAAAGACCCTGATGCTGGGAAAAGTTGAAGGCAGGAGGAGAAGGGGATAACAGAGGATGAGATGGTTGGATGGCATCACTGACTCAATGGACATAGTTTGAGCAAGCTCTCGGAGTTGGTGGTGGACAGGGAAGCCTGTTGTGCTGCAGTCCATGGGGGTGCAAAGAGTCGGACAGGACTGAGTGACTGAACTAAATTGAAAATATGGCACAAATGAACTTATCTACAAAACAGATTCACAGATGTAGAGAACAGACGGGTGGTTGCCAAGGGCAGGGGTGGGAGAGGGATGGACTGGGAGTTTAGGGTTAGCAGATGCAAACTATTACATGCAGGATGGATAAACAACAAAGTCCTACTGTATAGCACTGGGAACTGTATCAAATATCCTGTGATAAACCATGATGGAAAAGAATATTACAAAGAATGTATACATGTGTATAACTGAATCACTTTGCTTTACAGCAGAAATGAACATAACATTGTAAATCAACTATACTTCAATAGAAAAACTAATTAAAATGCAAATCTTTCTTCAAAACATGTGAATGAACTAAACAATCAAATCTAAAGGCAGAGATTTTCATATTAAAGAAAACACGGTCCAACTGTACTCTGTCTGTAGAAGATGCTTCCTCAATAAACATGAATTACCACATGGTCCAGCAATCCCACCCCAGGTACGTACTCAAGCAAACTGAAAATTTATGTCCACACAAAAATTTTTACACAAACGTTCACGTGTTTGGTTTCATAATAACCAAATAACAGAAACAACTCAAGTGATGAACAGATAAACAAATGTGGTATATCCATCTAATGAAATAATATTCAGCCACAAAAAGGAATAAAATGTTGATGCATGCTTCAAAATGAATGAACTTCAAAAACATGCTGAGCAAAATAAGCCAGACAGAGCCACAGATTGTATGATTCCATGTATATGAAACATCCAGAACAGGCAGATCCACTGAGACAGTAAACAGATTAATTGCAGCCAGGGTCTTGGGGGAAGGGTAAGGATGGGGAGTTACTATTTAATGGGTACAGTATTTCTTTTGGAAGAGATAAAAATGTTCTGAAATTAGATAGTAGCTATGGCTTTACAACATTGTGAATATACTGTTAAGTTACTGAATTGTACTCCTTAAAATGGTAACTTTCAGGGGATTTCCTTGGCAGACCAGCGGTTAAAACTCCACACTTCTAATGAAGGGGACATGGGTTCGATCCCTAGTCAGGGAACTAAGATCCCACATGCCATATTCCTGGTCAGGGAAATAAGATCCCAGATGCCACATAGCACCGCCAAATAAATAAATAGAAAGTGATAACTTTCATGTCATGTGAATTTTACCTCAATAAAAAAAGAATATTTGACTTTGCTTGGTAAAAAAAACCCTCAGAATGGGAGAAAATAATAGCAAATGAAACAACTGACAAAGAATTAATCTCCAAAATATGTAAGCAGCTTAATATCAGAAAAACAAACAACCCAATCAAAAAATGGGCAGAAAACCTAAACAGACTTTCTCCAAAGAAGACATCAGTTCAGTTCAGTTCAGTCGCTCAGTCGTGTCTGACTTGGCGACACCATGAATCGCAGCATGCCATAGAGGTGGCTAATAAACACATGAAAAGATGCTCAACATTGCTCATTATTGGTTTATCACTAAGTCACGTCTGACTCTTGCCACCCCATGGACTGTAGCCACCAAGCTCCTCTGTCCATGGGATTTTCCAGGCAAGAATACTGGAGTGGGTTGCCATTTCTTTCTCCATGCTCATTATTAGAGAAATGCAAATCAAAACTACAATGAGGTGTAATCTCATACCAGTCAGAATGGCCATTATCAAAAAATCTACAAACAATAAATGCTGGAGAGGATGTGGAGAAAAGGGAACCCTCTGACACTGTTGGTGGGAATGCAAATTGATACAACCATTATGGAGAACAGTATGGAGATTCTTTAAATAACTAGAAATAAAATTGCAATTGGACCCAGCAATCTCACTCCTGGGCAAATACCCTTAGGAAACCATAATTGAAAAAGACACAGGTACCCCAGTGTTCATTGCAGCACTATTTACAATAGCTAAGACAAAGAAGCATCCTAGATGTCTGTTGACAAATGAAAGGATAAGGAAGTTACAGTATGTGTACACAATGGAATATTACTCAGCTTAAAGGAACGATTTGAGTCAGTTCTAACAAGGTGGATGAACCTAGAACCTATTATACAGAGTGAAGTAAGTCAGAAAGAGAAAGACAAATATTCAGACAAATATCAGATATTAATGCATATATATGAAATCTAGGAAGATAATACTGACAATCCTATGTGCAGGGCAGCAAAGGTAACACAGACATAAAGAACAAACTTTTGACACAGTGTGGGTAGGAGAGGGTGGGCTGATTTGACAGAATAGTATTGAAACATACACATTGCCACATGTTAAACAGATAGCCAGTGGGAGTTTTCTGTATGACACAGGGAATCCAAAGCTGGTGCTGTTACAACCTAGAGAGATGGGGTGGGGAGAGAGATGGGAGGAGGGATCAAGAGGGAGAGGACACAGGTATCAGTTCAGTCGTGTCCCACTCTTTGCACACCTATGGACTGCAGGCTTTCCTGTCCTTCACCAACTTCAGCAACTCCCAGAGCTTGCTCAAACTCATGTCTATCGAGTGGTGATGCCATCCAACCATCTCATCCTCTGTCGTCCCCTTCTCCTCTTGTCTTCAATCTTTCCCAGCATCAGGGTATACCTATGTATACCTATATATCTGTAGACACATGTATACCTATGGCTGATTCATGTTGATGTATGGCATCATAATATTGTAAAATAATTATCCTCCAATTTTTTAAAAAAGGAATATTTGATAGAGATTTTGGCAGGGAGAATGTCTAGGGAATGGGAGAGAAAAAGATACTAAGGAAAAAATATGTGAAAACTAAATTTTATGTTCTATACACTACAATGGTTGAACAAAGCTCAAACTAATAATAAATTTAAATTCATGATACACGGTAAATTTTAGTCTAAGAATGACATAAATAAGAGTCAGAGAGGAGGACGAAGCCTTCCAGAGAGGACTAGAATGTCAGATCTAGAATGTAGAGGCCTCCGAGGCATCACTCAGCATGTAAAGATAACTCAGGTTCACACAGAACAGATAATTTTTCTCTAGTTCCACATTCAACCACTTATAGGTGAAAACTCGAGCACCACCTCCAATACACTGGCTCTGAGAATGCGGTTCTGGAAATTCTCATAGCTAGTCCCCGCATTCACAAATAAAGGATTGCTTAGCCACACCCTTGGCTGAAGGGTGCAAGCTTCCTAACAGTGAATCCCCTAATTGTAGTATCTTTTGCAAAGTGGGTAGGCTGAGAATTTTCTAACTCATCAAAAGACTGGTTCTTTTTTGCCTATCAGTTCTTTTCTCAATTTCTCTCTCACAAATTTTACTGTAAGCAACAAGGAAGAAACAACAAAAAAACAGCTGCACCTTTCACACTAAGCTTGGAAATCTCAACCAAATATCCAACATCACTGTTACAAACCCTGCTTTCCATACAACCTGGAACACACTTCAGCTCAGTTTCCCGACACTGAATACCAAGGATTGCCTTTCCTCCAGTTTCCAAATGTTCCTCATTTCCTTCTGAATCTTCACCAGAAGTTCCTTTAATGTTCCTGTTTCTACAGTGTTCTGTTTATGATGATATATGGATTCTCTATGACAATGCAGCCTTGCACACCTGAGCCCTCACAGGCTGAATCTTTAACAACCATATTTTTTGCCAACTGTCTGTTCAAAGCAATCTTGGAATTTTCTATCATGTTCTCACAATTCTTCTAGCCCTACCTATTATCCAATTCCAAAGCCACTTGCCTATTTTAGGTATTTGTTACAGCAGCACTCCACTCCCCAGTGTCAAAATGTGTATTAGCTTGTCATGGCCGCTTTAACAAAATACCACAAAGTTGGTAGGTAGCTTAAAACAACATAAATTCACTTTTTATGAAAGTACTCATGGTGCAATTGCAGAAGTGCAACTCTGTTTTTGTTTTCCCTTTTCTCTTTTCCTATTTTCCTTTTGCATAAATCAAGTCTGTGTTATGATTCCATTTTATTTCCTTTTTAAGCTCATGAGCTATAACCCTGTTTTGTTATTTTATTTTAAGGTTTAGAGTACATATCATTACCTGATCACAGTCCACTCCTTCAAGTGCTATTGGCTCACTCATCTGTATTTAATAAACCCTCCAGGGATGTTGGATTTTGTGATACACTGTGGTAGAGATGGCCACGTCCCCAGCTGTATCACTGGAGAGCTGATTGACTCAGGTAATAACTACACAGTCACCATCTATTAAAAAAAAAAAATCTACCAAATTCCAAGGGTTTACATACATTTCCATTTAATCTACACATACCCTGAGCAATGGGACTGTTCATTCCTTTGCCCAGATGAAGAAGCCAAGGCTCAGTGGCTATAAATGACCTGCCCAAGGTCCCCTGCTGGCCAAGGGCAGCACTCACGGCCTGTCCTGAGGCCCGCACTGTCTGGTGTCTCTGGCCTTTGAAGTCACACCAGTTCAGCTTTGGTCCTTTGTGAGACTCCTCTGATGGCTCAGACAGGGTGATGAGGGTTTTTCACAGGACCCCGTATCATGTGGCCTATAACTCCTCATGGGACAATCATGGCTTCCCTGGAATCAGCTCTCTGCAAGTCCTCTCTGTAACCTATTGAGTCTGTGAGATCTTGTTTGATGGGTTTGAATCAAGGTCACCTCCAAAGATGTCTGAGCCCCTTTGCAGCCATTGCCAAAACCTCCCCTGATCATCACCAGCAGGCTTCCTGACCCCAAATTAGGCAAAAATGCCCATCCTGCTAGTCACCCTAGAGTGCTCTAACCAATCACCTAATGCCAAACTTCCAGCAGGGATTTTCTTTGTCCTGAGGCCATAACAGTTGACTACTAACCCATGAAAAGCGTCGATTCCCCCTGGTCTCTCAGGAGGTCAGCCAGCTGTGCTTGCAGTGCCCACATTAGCTCTGCTCTTTGCTCTTAATAAACTCATTCCCTCTGACATGCTCTGGGTCTGGAAATTCTTTTCCAAGCTCATGGTTGGACTCTGCCTCAACACAAATGGGAGCCTCCTGGGGAGTCCTGATGGACTTCTGGCTGGCTCTGGGGAGCTGGGGGGTCTGTGGGCCTGGGCAGTGCCCAGGCAGGTTGGACAGCTCTAGCTCACCTCCCCCGGGGAGGGAAACTGTGCCCAGCATGCCTGCTGCCTGAGGACTCCACACTCTCAAAAACCTGAGTCACAGCTTGGGGTGGCCCAGCAGGAGGTGTCTCTGGGCAACTGCAGAGGGGCTATTTTAGGTTCTGTTGTATTTTTCATAAGAAAATATTTTTAGACCAGATTCACCCTCAGTGGCAACATGTAGCTTCGAGCTAATTATGCAATTAATCAGCGGGAGTGGGATGGTGCGGGTGAGTGTGTGAAGAGCGCACTGTGCCACTCGGCTGGCTGGGATCCAGGTGGGAAGGCCACAGCCACCAAGAGCAGAGACCACACAGAGTCCAAGACACTTGCCACCTCCTTCTCTCAGACCAGCTCGCCCTGACTCTAGCAGGGAACCTGAGCACCCCGCTGCCAGGGGCTGGGACTGCCTACCCACAGCTGCAGCTCCCTTGAGAGAAGGAGAAAGGCCCCCTGTCCTGCTCTTGGGAGCAAGATACCAGCCAAGACTGGGCCCCACAGAGGTCACAAATCTGAGAGCCAGCCTGCTCAGGAACTATGTGGGGCCCACAGTGCAGAGATGCTGCATGGAGCTATGGGAGCCACATCCCGAGTCAGGGTGTTCGCCGGCCTGGAGATCCGGGCCAGGAGCCCACCCAGCCCACCATCCACTCTGACTCAATGCTGCCTCCTCTTCTTAACTCACACCAAGCCTCCCTAAGAGTCAGGGCGGTTCAGAGTGATTCCCTGACAGCCCTGCTGAGCGAACGTGTGGGTGACTGAACTGCAGGTGGAGAAGCCTTTCCTCTGCCAGATTCCAGGGAAACCCTGCCACCAGCAGATACATCCCTGCTCTGAGGGACGACAGCACATTCTGTCCCAGAGTCCACAGCCAGGGTGAAGGCTCTGACCAGTGCAGCCGCACCCCGCCTGCTGCTGCGCCACGTGGCCTCTGCACTCACACCCCAAGTTTCTGCCATGGGACTGGGGACTGCAGTCGGTAATCGGAGTTCTTTCTATCTTTCCCTTTTGCTCCTGCACCTAAGAAGTGGGGAGTTGTGACTTTCAAAAGGTTGACTTTGATAGTGCTTCACTCAGCTGTGGGGCTTCCCCCATGGTTCAGCACCAAAACTCTGCCTGAGATGCAGGAGGCCTGGGTTTGATCCCTGGGTGGGGAGGATCCCCTGGAGGAGGGCCTGCCCAGCACTGCACTCCAGAAAATCCCACGGACAGAGGAGCCTGGCAGGCTACAGCGTTGCAAAGAGTCGGACATGACTGAAGCGACTAAACACACACACACTCAGTTATGAGGGTAATGAGAAGTTGAAACTGGCCAGGAGACACATCCTGCCTCCTCAGATGAGGCAATGTCACCTCCCAGGTAGCTGTAAGGGTTGCACAGAGCTGTGGGAAGCAGCTGCTTCCACTCTGCCAGCCCTGTTGGGAGCCCCCAACTCCTGGCCCTGTGACAAAGCCACAGCATCCCCAGGAGAGGCTCCTGCCCCCACAAGGACTCCTGAGCCTCCTTCCTTGCCTTTTGCTCTTTGCCCAGCACTGCTCAGCTTTACGAACTCCTCTGCTCTTGCCCTATTCAACTGCTGACTGGTAGTGAAGAGCGTCCCCAGACCCCAGTCCACCCAGAGACACTGCCTGTGGCCAGCGTCATATAGTGGGTTCTTCGCCGGGCCGGCCTGGCAGGTGTCTGCTTAGACACCTGTCCCCTCCCCAAACTGAGCACCACAGAAGCTGATGTTGACAGGTATCTGATTTCCCTGCTCCAAGGGCTCCTCCCGGCTCTCCTCCAGGGGTGTTGACCCCTCGCCCAGCCTGAGCTGGGACCAGCCTGGCTCTGTTCCCGGGCAGCTGGAGGAGGTAGGCGAGCCTGCCACTCACCACCCACGGTGCTACCGCAGCAGGTGCCTGCTGCCTGACCCAAAATAGCCCGAGCTGGGGAAGCGGAGCGTGACAAGGATCACGCAGCCCAGCTGTTGGGAACGCAGCACCCTCTCCTCCTCTCTCGCTCCCGTTCAGCTCAAGCTCCATATCCCTGGCGACATCTCTGCTGACCGCCTCAGCCCTCCAGGGGGGCCCCCGCCCCTCCCTCGGGCGTGGAGCTTCTGCCCCTGGGAGCTGAGCAGCAGGAAGAGGTGACCGAGCTCTGTGGGGAGACAGGACAGCAGATGCAGGCTGTCACAGAATTTTGAAAGATGGAAACTTGGAGGATGAGCGGTACCTGACTTCACAGAGTGGAAAGGCCCAATCTTCGCTAGCACCAAGGGCAGGCAGGGCATCAGTAAGTGAGAAGCGAGCCTGACTTCCCACAAGGCGGGGGGCCCCGGGTGGAAAGGGGGACTGTTAGCTCCCCCCTCGACCCCCTGCTGCCACCGCCCGGGCTCTGTTGTCATCTCCTCTGGTTCCCTCCTCTTTTCCATCGCTCCATCTCATCAGCCTGGGGACACACCAAGCTTACTCCCACCCAGGGCTTTGGGGCTTTCTGTTCCTCCTGCCTGGATAAGCTCTTCCTCCAGAAACCCACAGGCTCACTCGCCCTTGTCAGGCCCCTAGTGTCTCCTCTGTCTGCTCTGAGAAGACTGGAGTCCTCCCTGCAGCTGCCCTCGCTAGTAGTCGGTAAGGCTCTGCTGAGAGACCCAGGGAGGGTTTGCAAGTTGCTGGGAAGAATAACCCCCAGAGTCGTCAGCATTTTTATCTACTCTTACTTCATCCCTGGTATCAATTTACTTCTGCATCTCAGTTTTTCATAGTACCTAAGGGAAAGGAGTCGGACGCGACTGAGCGACTGAACTGAAAGGAAACAGCTAAGTAGATATTAAATTCTACTTCAATTTTTGAGTACTGTGTTATGCATTCTATGTTTCTTTAAAGGCTAAGTGCAAACACTGTTCCCTTTTTAGCACCTATACCGTTTTGTATTTCACCATCTGTGTCACACATATACACACACAGATGCTGCATGGATCTGAGTTGGCAATTCTCAGCAGTCTTGTTTCCTAAATTCTTCTGGCCACTGCAAAGTGAACTTCGTGTCTTCGATACTTGATTAAAATAACTTTTAAAAAGTCCAAATACTTGAGCACTGGGTTTGGGTTTTCCTTTTTTTTTTTTTAACAGTAGAAGTTAGATAAATTTTTAGATCAAACCATGATGTACTCTAATACATAGACATTATTACATCTCTAACATACAAGCTTATGACATTTAAAAAAAGAAAGCATGCAAATGCTGAAGACCTTCAAATCCAATTGACTAGGAACAGAAGTAACTGACATGGAGGTTGGCTGCTTCCCCACAAGATGCTGGACCAATAATATTTCTTCCTATTCCTCTTTCCATCTCTGATCATTCTTTCCCTAATTCTTACACCATAAAGCTTTTTTATCATTTTTTTGTTCACCTATTGCTTTGCCTGGCCCAGAAAGATAATGTTATCATTCACATATCTCAGGCTGCAACAGTTCAGTTCAGTTCAGTTGCTCAGTCACGCCCAACTCTTTGCGACCCCATGAACCGCAGCATGCCAGGCCTCCCTGTCCATCACCAACCCCAGACTCCACCCAAACCCATGTCCAATGAGTCGGGTGATGCCATCCAATCATCTCATCCTCTGTCGTCCCCTTCTCCTCCTGCTCTCAATCTTCCCCAGCATCAGGGTCTTTTCAAATGAGTCAGCTTTTTGCATCACGTGGCTAAAGTATTGGAGTTTCAGCTTCAACATGAGTCCTACCAACGAACACACAGGACTGATCTCCTTCAGAATGGACTGGTTGGATCTCTTTGCTGTCCAAGGGACTCTCAAGAGTCTTCTCCAACACCACAGTTCAAAAGCGTCAATTCTTCATCGCTCAGCTTTCTTCACAGTCCAACTCTCATCCATACATGACCACTGGAAAAACCATAGCCTCTACTAGACGGACCTTTGTTGACAAAGTAATGTCTCTGCTTTTGAATATGCTGTCTAGGTTGGTCATAACTTGCCTTCCAAGGAGTAAGCGTCATCTAATTTCATGGCCACAATCACCATCTGCAGTGATTTTGGAGCCCTCAAAATAAAGTCAGCCACTATTTCCACTGTTTCCTCTACAAACAAAGGTAATTCATGTTACTCTCTCCGTACATCCTGGGAAACATATATACCATCATATGTAAAATAGATAGCCAATGGGAATTTGCTGTATGATGCAGGGAACTCAAACCAGGGCTTTCTAACAATCTAGACGGGTGAGATGGGGAGGGAGGTGGGAGGGAGGTTCAAGAGGGCGGGTATGTAGTTATATCTATGGCTGATTCATGTTGATGTATGGCAGAAACAACACAATACTGTAAAGCAATTATCCTTTAATTAAAAATAAATGAATTTAATTTTTTAAAAAAGAAAGGTAATCTAAGCTTCAAATGTTGGATTTGGTACAATGTTGGGAATCCTATAGCTCTGCCAGTTGCAAGCTTCTGCTTGACTTCTGAGGCTTCTGTTTCTCTGAAACAAGAGATCAGTGCTTCTGGGGAAGTGGAGACACAGTTACATGAAATACATAAATAGGTCAACTGGCTTAAAGGAGTGTTCCTAGGTAGTAACAGGGCCAGCTTTATGTATATATGAGACTTAGCTTTCTCCATTGCCTAAAAAAAAAAAAAGAAAGAAACTTGACATGCTTCCTATGTGTCTTTATATTAGAATTGTTGTTCTCCTTCCTTATTCCTGCAACTTGTCACCTTTAAAAAAAAAGACTGTCCTCTTTTTTCTAAATTTTAAAGACAAGGTTTTCCCCATTATTCTTGATATTTTATGAAAACAACAATGTATAATAAATTGGAAAATCACATATCTCTGCTATAATATCAAATAAGCATTTTAATCAAAGCTCTACTAAAAATCCTAATAAGAAAAGGCAGTGCAGCCATTATGGAAGACAGTATGGAGGCTCCTCAGAAAACTAAAAATACAGTTGCCAAAGGATCCAAGAATCCCACTCCTGGGCATATATTCAGACAAAACCATAATTTGAAAAGATACATGCATCCCTATGCTCATCGTAGCACTATTCACAATGACCAAAACATGGAAACAGTCTAAGTGTCCATAGAGAAGTGAATGGATAAAGAAGATGTGTATATATAAACAGTGGAATACTACTCAGCCACAAAAAAGAACAAAATAATGCCATTTGCAGCAACATGAATGGACTTCGAGATTGTTTACTGTGAAGTAAGTCAGATAAAGAAAGACGAATATCATATGATATCACTTAAATGTGCAATCTAAAATATGGCACAAATAAACTTAGGAAATAGACTCACAGACCTAGAGAACAGACTTGAGGTTGCAAAGGGAGAGGAGGATGGGGGAGGAGGAAGAATGGATTGGAAATCTGGAGTTAGCAAATGTGAACTATCACATATAGGATAGATAGACAAGAAGGTCTTACTGTATAGCACAGAGAACTGTATTCAGTATCCTGTGATAAACCATAATGGAAAAGAGTATGAAAAAGAATGTATACCTATATATAACCGAATTACTTTGCTATACAGCAGAAATTAACACAGCATTGTAAATCAATGATCTTTAATAAAAAAGAGACATTGCATATTATAGAAAAATCAAAAAATGAAAGTTAATAGAAAAAAATCATGAATGTCAAATTATCACCAAAAGGTGATGCTGCTGCTGGTACTGCTTTTTGACCTAAGCATGAAAGTTACAATATGATTCACAGTTACTCAACATTCAGTGAAATACCTGACACAGAATTATTGGGTTGGCTAAAAAGATTGTTCAGGTTTTTCCATAAGTTGTCATGGAAAAACCCAAACGAACTTTTCACAATACTTCTATATTGTGGGCTTTTGTGGCAAAGGACTAGTACTCATTCTGAATACTCATAGTCTAACACAGCAATAGGAATAACAGTAGACACTCAAGCATTTGCTGTATTGACATGTTCCTTTTCTTATTAATACAGTCAATTCTTGGCAGTTCATCTACTATACAATATTTTGTGGTTATTGTTCAAGAGCATTTTGCACCCCATTCCCTAATCCTCTGTAGTGCTTAAGACTAGAAAAATAATCACATATTTGTTTCTTATCCAGCTCCTTGAGCCTCAATGCAAAGCGCTTCATTTGCTTTGTTCAGTGCTGGGTCTTCAGTACCTAGAACAGTGCCTGGCGCATACTAGGCGTGTATGACTGGATGAATGAATAGAAAAGGATCTGACTTGGTTATAAAAGATATTTACTTAATCATATGTTAAAAAGTAAAATTAATTTAAAACGATATCATAAGAGGGACTTCCCTGGTGATCCAGTAGCTAAGACTCTGTGCTCCCAATGCAGGGGCCCTGGGTTCGATCCCTGGTCAGGGAACTGGATCCCACGTGCCACAACTGAAGATCCTGCACACTGCAACTAAGATCTGACACAGCCAAGTAAATAAATACATATTATTTTCTAAAAAAGAAGCTGTCATGAGATAATGCCACTGGAAACTGAGGGCAGGGAGTGGAGGGAGGAGGAGATGTAGGCAGAACCAAACTCTTAGTTTCCTTGAAAGCTGGTTCATCACTTAGTTGACATCTAAATGGAAAAATCAAGAAATAGCAATGTAAGCATTTTCTTAGAATCTGAAAGTATATACCAGATGGAAGAGCTGTAAAGCCTAAATGAGATCCTTCTAGGGGTGGAGAGCATTAGGGCAAAAGACTGCCATTTTTCTTTATAAGCCTTGTAATAGGCTTAAATGTTTTATACAGACAATGTACACAGATTGCTTGGATGAAGTTTAAAAATCAGGTAATCAAAGACAACTTTGTTTTAATGCTTTATGTCATTAAATTCACTCGCTCAGCTTGATTTTGTTAAATCTAGGCAACTTTTTTCATACTTTTTAATGAAACTTTTAATTTTTAAAAACAGATTCATATGAAATTCTAATAAATAATACAGAGAGAATTATTAGTACATTTATAATGTACTTTTTACCCAATTTCCTCCAATGATAACATCTTGTAAAACTATACTACAATGTCACAATCAGGATAAACACAAATACAGTGAGGAGATACAGTATCTCCATCACCACAAGGATCCTCATGTTGCCATTTTATTGTCATATATGTCTCCCCCCTCAGCTCCCCCAAGGAAAAGAGTTCCCTGCCCCTTCAGTTCAGTTCAGTCGCTCAGTCGTGTCCGACTCTTTGCGACCCCATGAATCGCAGCATGCCAAGCCTCCTTGTCCATCACCAACTCCCGGAGTTCACTCAGACTCACGCCCACTGAATCAGTGATGAGGTGGCCAAAGTACTGGAGCTTCAGTTTTAGCATCATTCCTTCCAAAGAAATCCCAGGGCTGATCTCCTTCAGAATGGACTGGATGGATCTCCTTGCAGTCCAAGGGACTCTCAAGAGTCTTCTCCAACACCACAGTTCAAAAGCATCAATTCTTCGGCGCTCAGCCTTCTTCACAGTCCAACTCTCACATCCATACATGACCACAGGAAAAACCATAGCCTTGACTAGACGGACCTTAGTCGGCAAAGTAATGTCTCTGCTTTTGAATATACTATCTAGGTTGGTCATAACTTTTCTTCCAAGGAGTAAGCATCTTTTAATTTCATGGCTGCAGTCACCATCTCAGTGATTTTGGAGCCCCCCAAAATAAAGTCTGACGCTGTTTCCACTGTTTCCCCATCTATTTGCCATGGAGTGATGGGACTGGATGCCATGATCTTCGTTTTCTGAATGTTGAGCTTTAAGCCAACTTTTTCACTCCCCTGGGAAACATCAATCCATTCTCTGTTTCTATAATTTTATCATTTCAAGAATGTTATGCAAATGGAGTCATGAAGTATGTAACCTTGGCTTTGTTTTTTTTCACTTAGCATAATCCTCTGGAGTTTCATTCAGGTTGATGCATGGACCAATAATTTGGTAATGCTGTGTAAAATTTCATGGTGTGGATTTGCCACAGTTTGTTTAACTAATCACTCAATAAAAGACTTTTCTAGGATGCTTCCAGTTTTCAGCTACCACCAAAAAAGCTGTTATGTATCTTCTTGCACAGATTTTTGTGCAAACCTGTTTTCATTTCTCATATATAAATGCCTAGGAAGGCAGTTGCTGGGTTACAGTGTAGTTGCATATTTAGGGATTTTGTTGTTGCTGTTATTGCTGCTGCTTGTTTTTTTGTTTTGTTCTTAAAGAACGGCCAAACTGTTTCCCTGAGTGGCTTTACCGTTTTATGTTCTCGTGAGCAATGTATCCAATGGATCCAGTTTCTTGCATCCTCACCAGCATTTGGTGTTGTCACTATTTTTATTTTAGACATTCTGATAGATGTGTAATGGTTTTAATTCACAATCCTCTGATGGACAATGATGTTGAATAGCTTTTCATGTGCTTATTTGCCATTTTGGTGAGATGTCTCTTCATGTCCTTTGCCCATTTTCTAACTGGGTTTTTTTTCTTTATTGCCTTCTGAGAGTTCTTTGTATATTTTATATTTTTATCAGATATGTGGCTTACAAATATATTTTCCAAATATATTGTCTATAGCTTGTCTTTCATCCTCTTAATAGAATATTCTGCAGAGCAAAAGTTTTTAATTCTGAAGAAGCCCAATTTATTGATTTTTAAAGTGGATTGTGCTTTTAGTGTAAGTCAAAGAACACTGCCTAATCCTAGGTCCCGAATTTTTTCTCTTATTTTTTTCCAAAAGCTTTAAAGTTTTAACTTTTACATTTAAGTCTATCATCCTTAGTAAGTTAATGTTTTTTTTTAATCAGATATGAGGTTTAGATTGAAGTACAACTCTTTTTTTTTTCCCCAACGACTATCTGATTTCTGCAACACTATTTGTTGAATAACCTATCTTTCCTCTACTGAATTACTTTTGCACCTTGCCAAAGATCAGTTCAGTTCAGTTGCTCAGTCGTGTCCGACTCTTTGCGACCCCACAAATCGCAGCATGCCAGGCCTCCCTGTCCATCACCAACTCCCGGAGTTCACCCAGACCCAGTGATGCCATCCAGCCATCTCATTCTCAGTCACCCCCTTCTCCTCCTGCCCCCAATCCCTCCCAGCATCAGAGTCTTTTCCAATGAGTCAGCTCTTCACATGAGGTGGCCAAAGTACTGGAGCTTCAGCTTCAGCATCATTCCTTCCAAAGAAATCCCAGGGCTGATCTCCTTCAGAATGGACTAGTTGGATCTCCTTGCAGTCCAAGGGACTCTCAAGAGTCTTATCCAACACCACAGTTCAAAAGCATCAATTCTTCGGTGCTCAGCCTTCTTTACAGTCCAACTCTCACATCCATACATGACTACTGGAAAAACCATAGCCTTGACTAGATGGACCTTAGTCGGCAAAGTAATATCTCTGCTTTTGAATATGCTATCTAGGTTGGTCATAACTTTTCTTCCAAGGATTAAGCGTCTTTTAATTTCATGGCTGCAGTCATCATCTGCAGTGATTTTGGAGCCCAGAAAAATAAAGTCTGACACTGTTTCCAGATCAGTCAGGCTTTATTCTGTGGGTTTTTTCCTGAGTTCCATATTCTGTTCCATTCATCTATGTAACTAACCTCTACCAGTACCACAGTCTTGATAACTATAACTGTATAATGTCTTTATTTTTTTTTATTTTTTTTTATTTTTACTTTATTTTATTTTACAAAATCAGTGGACTAATTCCTCCTACTCTATGTTTCTTTTTCAAAATTATTTTGGTTTTTCTAATTCCTTTGACCTTTCATGTAAGTTTTAGAATAATCTCAACTTGGGAAGAATTGATAGGTATCTCTACCATGTTCAGTTTTCCAGTATACAAACACAGTATGCATCTCCCTTTATTTAGATCTTCTTTGACTTCTTGCATCAGTGTTTAGTAGTTCTCAGCATTCAAATACTCTACATGTTTTGTTTTAGTGATTATAAATAGTATTGTATTTTTCCAGTTTTATTGAGGCATAATTGACAAAATTGTATTTAAAGTATGAAAATTGAAAGTATTAGTCATTTAATCATGTCTGATTGTTTGCAGCTCCATGGTCTGTCCATGGGATTCTCCAGGCAAGAATACTGGAGTGGTTTGTCACTTCTTTCTCCAGAGGATCTTCCTGACCTGGAGGTCAAACCAGATCTCCCCCATTGCAGGCAGATTCTTTGCCATCTGAGCTACTGAGGAAGATTATTTAAAATATGCAATATGATTCTTTGATATATATATATATATATATATATATTATGAAATAATTACCACAATCAAGTTAACACATCTATCACTTCACACAGTTACCTTTTTTGTACATGGTCAGAAAGCTTAAAAAATCTACTCACAGCAACTTTAAAGCATACAGTATAGTGTTATTAACCATAGTCACCATGTTGTGTAGTATCCACCTTATAACTGAAAGTTATAATATAACTTATTCATCTTACAGCTTAAAGCTCTCACCCTTTGACTATCTATCCACTTCCTCCTCCAACCTCCACTCAAGACCTTGGAAGCCACTCTTTCCCTCTTTCCTTCTCTGAGTTTTTAAAAAATTCCTCATATTGATGAGATCATACATATTTGTCTTTCTTTATCTGACTTATTTCACTTAGCATAATGTCCAGACTAATCCATGATGTTGCAAAGGGAGGATTTCCTTCTATTTATGGATAATTATATATAACATTTTATCTGTTTACAACACTCAGTAGTTTCCTTATCTTGGCTATTGTGAGTAATGCTGCCATGAACATGGGAGTGGAGATATCTCTTTAAGATACTGATTTCATTCCCTTCAGATATACCGCAAAGTGGGACTGCTAAATTGTATAATAGGTCTATTTTAAATTTAATTTCAGTATTCCTGTGTTCAGGCTAATATATAAAAATACATTGATTTTGTTTATCTTTTATCATGTGACCTTGTTGAACTTACTTAACAAGGGTTCTCAGAGGGTTTGGTGGGATTTTTGCATATTTTTTTGAATTTTCTATGTAAACAATCATGTCACCTGCAAACAGAGACAACATTACTTCTTACTACCCAGGCTGAATGACTTTTATTTTATTTTCTTGTCTTATTGCACCATCTAAACCCATCAGTACAATGTTGTGGCAAGAGTGGTCATTCTTATCTTTTTCCTGAGCTGAAGGGGAAAAGCATTTAGTCTTTCAGCCTGGGAAGGAAGAAGTAATGTCACTGTCATAAAATTTAAATTTTGGTTTTTACAGAAATAAAATATATTTTAAATTTTATAAGTCTTCTCTTACCCAAAGAGAGTAATTTTTTTTCTATTAAACCCTTGGGAAGGCAATTATCAATTTCAAAAACCACTTGTTAGTGAAATTAATGCTAAACAACTATTTTAATTATTAATAAACAATATATATATAATGAAGAATGTTATTCAATTGATTTGTTAATGCAAAAGTCCCAGAGAGGTAAAGACAAAAGAAATCAATAATAACAATGGAAACTATGTACAAGATTATTGCTATAATTAATTAGTAAATTACTTTGAGCACTTAAGGCAGCCTGTACTGACTGAGTCTGGATGAGGGCTCTCTTTGCAGGTAGGAATAGTTCTAGTATTAAAAAATGTGAATAAATGCCTAGTAAGTTAAGGATAGTAGATAAAAAAGTATAATGTTGACTATAGGTTTTTGATATTAATAAAAACACTTTATCAAGTTGAGCTATTTCCCCTTTGTTATTTTTTCTGAGAATTTATCATGAATTGGATATTAAATTTTTATAAAATGTTTGTCATAAAATAGAACCTAAAATTTACCATTTTAAGTGTTTTAAAGTGTACATCAGTGTCAGATGGTGTAAATTCAGTATACTGTTTTGTAGAGAAGGAAACAAAGAACTCGGCAAGGACACCTTGTCTCAGGCCTCTCAGTGGGAGGAGTGGAGCTCTGCTGTTGGCAGCACCCCGAGCTTGCGCAAATACACAAGCTCCTTAAGGAGGGACAAGTTCCCCAGGCTGCCAGGTGTGAGGCCTGCCGGGATTTGCACTTGGGCAGACCAAGGGGCCAAAGACAAGCAAGAACAATCTGCCAGTTTCCTATTGAAAAGCCCCTTCCAGCTTCCTGTCTCCTCCAGGAGAATGTCTTACCTCTTCAGGCTAGCATCCAGGGTCCCTCAGACTGACTCTTCTAAAAGCATCAACCAGGGCAACTCTTCCTCTAAACCCTAATGTCCTGCCCTTAGAATGGAACCCAAGCCCTGCCTGCATCCTCAATAAGTAACGGTGCCCAGTACTTAAGCAGGGCATGTTGTGGATACACTAACATACATCACCATCATGGACAGATGGAGGGACAGATAGGTACAGATATTCTGGTGAAGGAATTATGGTTATCATTTAAAAGTTTATTGATTACTATTTCAAAGTTTATGATTATTATTTGAAGTTTCATATCTGTTACCATCTTGCCATTTATCAAGCGCATACTTAGAAAGGGTAGATCCAACATGAAACTTTGTCCATTGTGAAGGGAAAGAGACAATGCTGATTATGTGTGTGTGAGAGAGAGAGAGAGAGGATGGGGGAGGGTGCTGATCAGGGGCTGGGGGGCACAGGCCTGCTCGGGCTGGACCACTGCCCCCTATAGGACCTGCTCCTGAATGCACTCAGCCTGATGCTGCCCACATCCAACACTTCCAGCTTATCCAAGGGGAAGGTGGGGGCGGGAAGTGTCACATCTCATTTCCTTTGACTAGTTCAAGAAGAAACAGAGCTTGGTTTCTGAGACTCATAATTAAATGAATTAAAATGTTTTCCTTCACGGTGACTTTGCCAGCTCCCGTCCACCTCTCCCTGGCCCTGTTCCCAGCAAGGGGATCGAGGCTGGGAGGACGCGGAATGACATGTTGTGTGCTTCCAGAGCAATTAGCTTGTGCATCGTCATGTTGGGGAGAGATTTATGGCTGGCTCTCGGAGCATTCCAGCCCAGACCTCCGCAGCCCAGATTTGTCTGCTGGGGAAGTTCCTGGAAGCAGAGCCTCAATATTAATTCCAATTACAGTCGGATGAGAACCCATTCATAAGGACTGCCTTTGACAGGCTCCTCTCCTGCCGCTCTGGCCTGACCTTGAGCCGCCATCACTGTCGCCAGCCTCAGAGAGAGAGGAAATTGCACTGGGCTCAGCCTCAGGCTTCCCAGCATGCTGAGGAGGCAGGCTACGGTGTGCTGGGCTTGGAGGGGGAGAGCTGAGGGAGCATGAGGAGGAAGAATATGAAAGGACATGATGTCTCATCACCTTTAGTTGGGGGACCATCCTCAGTATTCTCCCTAGAATCTTCTGGAAGCGTGGCAGTATGTGGAGGGGGAGGGTCTGAGCTTTCCCTGGGACCATCCTTTGACCTCTACTCCCAGAGCAGGAACCCAAGCCCCTGATGGACCCAGGATTCGCTGCAACCACATCCTCCAACGGCTCCCGGATGCTGGGGACAAAGCCTGACCATCAGTGTCTGCTTGCTGAGCTGTCCCTTGAGGGGTCCTGGGGGAGCAGAGCTGTCAGTGACTGACACACACTCATTATCACATCTGGAGACGGATGATCCTCATGACGCCAAGACCCCAAGGACTAAATACAAACCCAAGGAAGCAATTACCCAAGTATCGATTATGGATTATGCTAACAACATTGCTAATTACATCAAAAGATGTGTATCCACTGCACCAGCCTGTTAATGGCTTGCATGAGGTATTAAGGCTGCTAATTGGGAAAAACAGCAGGTTTATCACCAGTGTAATGACAAGGCCCTGGAGAAACAAGATGGCCAA
>SJXQ01006511.1:93595-133271 GCA_006408695.1 Aepyceros melampus
CCCCCCCCCCCCCCCGCCCCCGCGATGGAGGCCTTGAGGACCACGTCCATCACGCAAGATCAGAGTGAGTGCCCTGGTCAGCCAGTGAGTGGTGAAGTGTGACACAGGGCCTCCTTTGCAAGGGTGGTGGCTCACGAAGGCCAGGGACTGGGCCCCTTCCTCCAGGACAGGAAAATGGGGGAAGCTTTGGGTCCCTCTACCGAAAGGATTATCTCATGCTTCTCTCTCTGCCAGGACCATTTCTCCCCTTTCCCATCCCTGCCACCACCTACCACTTGCCTTACTTGCCTTACTGGTTAGGGTTACTCCTGGAAACCTCCCTCTGTTCCGCTGATTGAGTGAGTCCCTCTTCTGGCTCTCAGAGGGCCAGTCCCTCTTGGGATAGAAGGTTGAGTCCACCTTCCTCTCTCCAGACCATCAGCTCAGTAAACAGTGACTAAACAGACCCGATTAGGTAAGAGTTACTGGACCAACCATATGTAGTTCTAGTTTTTTATGTGTTTATATTTTTTCACAATTTCTGAGCATTCTATATACTTTCAATATTATAGGGGTCCTATTCTGAACACGATATTTTCTCATTATATTTCCTTTTAAATTATTGCATTTTATTTACTCAAGAAATACATGAGTACATTTTCCATTAAAAACCCAGACCTTCACAAAAAATACAAAACATACAAAACACATAACAAAAACTGCCTATATTTTACTCAGTTGCAAACTTTTACTAGTCTATTTTTAATTATAAAACCAGAAAACTGCCTTTTCTCATCCCTTTTTCCTCCCCCCATTTGTTGGCTTCTTTTTATTTTTAACATAAAATCTGTTGGGGTTTTTTTCAGGGCGGGGATAGGCCACAGACTGAGGCAGTGACTTCCTGCCCGGCGCTTGGCCCTACCAATGGGTTGCCCCCTCCTGACTTTTTTTTAAATTTTATAATTGGAGCCCTTGGTGAGGTTATGCGTGCCATGAGAACCCACTCTACACCATGACGCTGGCACCTCAGTGTTGGCCAAACTCTGGAGTCATTGACTGGTTTGACTTTCATACAGTGAATATGCTTTTGGTCTGTACTGATCATGGAATAAACACATCTCTCTTTTAAATAAAACAAAACAAAACAAAACAAAAAACCCCAGACCTTATAGTCAATATCCCAAGGCAACAGAAATAAAAGCAAAAATGAACAAATGGGACATAATCAAATTTATAAGCTTTTACACAGCAAAGGTAACCATAAACAAAACAAAAACAACCTATGGACTGAAAGAAAATGTTTGCAAACAATGCAGCTGACAAGGGCTTATTTCCAAAATATACCAAGAGCTCAACAACCACCAAAAAATAAACCAAATAAACCAATCAAAAAGTGGGCAGAGCTGGGGAAGATGTAGCTGCCTCTTCCCCGAGCCACCCCTTTGCCTCCGGACTTCTCTGGGGTCAGCAGCCACCAGAGAAGGGGCTCGGGGTCGCGGGCTCAGCCGACTACCATGGGCTCTGTGTCAAACCAGCAGTTTGCAGGTGGCTGCGCCAAAGCGCCGGAGGAGACGCCGGAGGACGCGGCCCGCGTGGCTGAGGAGCCGCAGCTGCGGCACCGTGCCGGCATCTGTAAGTGGTTCAACGTGCACAGGGGGTTCGGCTTCCTGTCCATGACCTGCGCAGGGGTCGCGCTCGACCCCCCGGTGGATGTCTTTGTGCACCAGAGTAAGCTGTACATGGAGGGCTTCTGGAGCCTGAAGGAGGGGGAGGCCGTGGAGTTCACCTATAAGAAGTCCGCCAAGGGCCTGGAATCTATCCGAGTCACCGGCCCTGGTGGGGTGCTCTGTATTGGGAGTGAAAGGCGGCCCAACGGGAAGAATATTCAGAAACGCAGATCAAAGGGAGACAGGTGCTACAGCTGCGGAGCTCTAGACCATCTTGCCAAGGAGCGCAAACTGCCACCCCAGCCCAAGAAGTGCCACTTCTGCCGAGCAGCAACCACGTGGTAACCACGTGGTAGCCTCCTGCCCACTGAAGGCCCAGCAAGCTCCCAGCCCCCAGGGAAAGCCAGCCTCCTTTCCAGAGGAGGAAGAAAAGATCCATAGCTCTGCCATGCTCCCAGAGGCCCAGAATCGAGCCACAGTGGGTGGGGGCTATCCTTTTGTGAACAGAAAATTTTGAGGAGCAGGCATCAATCGGCAGAGTGGAGAAAGTGGGGACAGGGTGGGTAGGGAGCAGCTGGCACTGCCATGTATCTGAGGCTGGAGTCCACAGCATCACCCCTTCTTCCCTCTTGGTGGGAGGAAAAGTGAGGCAAAGAAACTCCAATCAGCCCTATCCAAATGCACACGAGGGCTTTGGGGGTTAACCCTCCCTGCATGCTTTATCTGAGTCGCCAACCCCAGAATCTCCAGCTTTTGAAAGTGGCCTGGGTAAGGAAGTTGACTTTTAAAGAAGAATGTGGAATAATATTTCCCATATCAGAGTGTAAAGATTAAGAAGAAAACAGATTGACGGACCCAACCCACAAGCCACTACATTCTGTGGGAGGAAACATCTCAGGGGGGTGGCAGGGTTTTCCTCATTTTCTCTCCTCATAACCCCTTCTTGGGACAGAATGCTGAGAAATGTCTCAGGTAGTGGGTTGTGATGACAGGCAAAAGGGGTGATCGAGGGAACAGCGGCAGACCTGCCGCTTCTAAGCTCATTCTCACCCCATCCTGGGCCAACACAATTTTATTTATTTGCTGCCTTGGGTGACTGCACCTTGGTTCCCTCTTTCTCCAGGATGCCAACTGCACTAGCTGTGTGCAGATGACGTATCTTGTGTATTTTAACTTTTTTTTCGTAATATAAATATTCTGGTTTTGTATTTTGTGTATTTTAATCTAAGGCCCTCATTCCTGCACTGTGTTCTCAGGTTCATGAGTAATCTCAGGGAAAGTAGGCAGCAGCTCTGGGTCTGCACGGCAGGAATGCTTTTTGTTGCTGCATCACCAGAGGGAACAACTTTTGGAGTGTATAGCCTATTGAACTACCTTGTTTCTGCCAATTAGAAGCGGCTCTTCTGCTATAGTGCCCTCTTGAAACCCCTCCATCTTCATCAGCGTTTCATGAGAGACTAGGGTTTAACTGAGTTGCCCTATGACTTGGGTCTCCTTCGTACTGAAAGATTGGAAATTGGTCTGAACAGGAAAACGTAGTGCAGAGAGGTTAGCAGAGGCTGGGTCAGGGAAGAAGTGCAGGGAGGGGAAGCCAAGATTAGGCAAAGGCCATCTGTATGTGTGATAAAGGATTCCTGTTCCATATCTATAATCCCAGGGCACAGGACTCGCTTTATATACCAGGTCCATTCTTCACCTGACTGGGCTAGGCCGACCTAGCACAACAGAGTGTAAGTGTGTGTTTTTATAAGAAAAGGAAGTTGGTAAGGAGAGGTTTTTAAGAACAATGCCTCTGTACCCATCTTGAGCTGCCCAGAGATGGATATGTAAAGCAAGGACAAGATCTTTAACAATTCTGGAGTTTTCCTCCTTGGCTTCCAGAGGGACCATCAGCAATGGCTTCTTTGTGGTTCACAGAGCCAGGGTCCTGACCTGCTGAAGCAGTGATTAGTATCATGGCAGCTAAAGAGAAAGTGGAGGAGGGGGTTCATTTACATGCTGTGAGGTCACTGCAGACCTGCCTCATGGTGTTGTCATGGGGCAAATGCAATAGAACGCATTGGGTGATGTGTGTCTGATCCTTGTCTCCCCCAGCTGCTGCCCCCTCTAGTTATTATATTTGTCTGGACTTTGTAGGACTTCACAAGTAGCTGACTTGGTGACTTCTAGGTGGCCTAGTTTATGTAAATATAATGTGTTGGTCTTCTCCATGTTCTTTTGGGGTTTTATTGTTTACAAACTTCTTTTTATATTGAGAAAAATAGCCAAAGCATCTTTGACAGAATGTTCTGCAGCAGGCAAAAAGATCTGAAACATAAGCTTGGGGGCCCCACTTCTTGAAGTGGGGTCATCTTGAACCACACTTTCTTTGTGTTCCCCTTCCTTTATTTCCTATTTCAAACAAGCTCTGTCCTAAAAACTAGATTTCTATCCCCTCCTCTTTCCACCTTTTTGCCTCCCAAAATAGACCATATACCTATATGTTTAATTTGTGGGGTATCTGCAATTAAACGATTTGTGCAAAAATCCTGAAGAAGCTAAGATCTCTCCATCCCTTGTTCTCAATGTTGAGTCATGTCCATTCCTTGATTTGATTCATGCTAGGACTGCTATATTTGGATGGATTAAGACCAACTTTTAATTTCTAACCCAAGGGTGAAAGTGAAGTTGCTCAGTCGTGTCTGACTCTTTGCCACCCCATGGACTGTAGCCTACCAGGCTCCTCTGTATATGGGATTTTCTAGGCAATAGTACTGGCGTGGATGGCCATTTCCTTCTCCAGGGGATCTTCCCGACCCAGGGATCAAACCCGGGTCTCCTGCATTGTAAACAGATGCTTTACCATCTGAGCCACCAGGGAAGTCCAAGGGGAGAGAAGAGCAATGAAGAGGGCTTTCTATGTAGAAGATGGGCTGGGAGACCACGAAAGGAAAGATGAATGTATAGCCAAGTCACTCAGGAATGGTTATGCAGGTGCAAGAAACTTATTTCAAAGTAGCCACAAGATTGTTGGGTGAATGTAACTCCATGTTTACTGCTAGAAACCAAAGCTTTGTATGAGATCTTGAATTTATAGGGAGGGAGGGTAGAAAAGCATGTACGCATCTGTTCTTTCCCTCATCCCTTCTTATTCCTGAACTGCAGGAGACATAGCCCCTGGGCTTGGCGACCCCATCTGGGCAGTGTTTATCTGATGGCTGATTTCGCTGTGCCAGGTACTTCCTTTCCCATTTGCTATCATTTTGTAACATATTTGCTGACCCTTTTCCCTTCCCTTTCTTTTCCTTGGGAATATACAATGAATAAAAACTTATTGGTACTGAAACTGTAAAACAAACAAACAAACAAAAAGTGGGCAGAAGACCTAAATAAATATTTCTCCAAAAAAGACTACAGATGGCCAATAGGCATATGAAAAGATCCTCAACGTCAGTAGTTATTAGAGAAATGCAAATCACAACTACAGTGAGGTACCACCTCACACCAGTCAAAATGACCATCATTAAAAAGGCTGGAGAGGGTGTGGAGAAAGGGAATTCTCCTACACTGTTGGTGGGAATATAAATTGGTGTAGCCACTATAGGAGATAGTAAGAAGGTTCCTCATAAAACTAAAGATAGGATTAACATAGGAAGAGCAATCCCACTCCTGGGCATGTATCTGAACAAAACTATAATTTGAAAAGATGTATGCACTCCTATTTTCATAGCAGCACTATTCACAGTAGTCAAGAGAGGGACACAACCTAAATGTTCATTGACAGATGAGTGGATAAAGAAGATGTGATACAGATACACAAGGGAATACCACTCAACCATCAAAAAGAATGAAATAATGCCACTTGCAGCAACATGGATGGATCTAGAGATTATCATACTAAGTACTATAAGTCAGAAAGAGAAAGACTAATTGCATATGATATCACTTAAATGTGGAATTTACAATATGACATAGATGAACTTATGAAACATAAACAGAAATAGACTCACAGACATGGAAAACAAACTTACCGTTACCAAAGAGGAAAAAGGGTGGTGAAGAGATAAATTAGGAGTTTGGGATTAGCAGATACAAAGTACTATATCTAAAATAAACAACAGGGCTTCCCTGGTGGCTCAATGAAAAAGAATCCTCCTGTCAATGCAGGAAACACGGATTCAATCCCTGGTCCAGGAAGATCCCACAGGCAGTAGGGCAACTAAGCCTGTGCGCCACAACTATCCAACTTGTCCTCAAGAGCCCAGGAGCCACAAATACTGAAGCTCACACACCAGGAGTCTGTGTTCCACAATAAGAGAAGACACGGCAAAGAGAAGCCCGCACACCACGGTGAAGAGTAGCCACTGCTCACCGCAACTAGAGAAAAGCTCCTGCAGGAAGGATGACCCAGCACGGCCATAGAATACACACATAATAAAAATCAATTCAGTATCCTGTAATAAACCATAATGGAAAAGAACATGGAAATCAATATCTATATTAGGCTTCCCTGGGGGCGCTAGTGGAACACACCTGCCAAGGCAGGAGACATGAGACACGAGTTGATCCTTGGGTCAGAAAGAGCCTCTGGAGGAGGAAATGGCAACCCACTCCAGTGTTCTTGCCTGGAGAGTCCCATGGATAGAGATGCCTGGTGGGTTACAGTCCCTGGGGTCACAAAAAGTTGGACACGACTGGGTGTGTGTGCACACACACACACACAAACACACCTGAATCAGTTATATACATCTGAATCACCTTGTATTAGTAGTTTCACTAGAAACTAAAGAAAATGAAGTGAAAGTTGCTCAGTCGTGTCTGACTCTTTGCGACCCCATGGACTATATAGTCCATGGAACTCTGCAGGCCAGAATACTGGAGTGGGTAGCCTTTCCATTCTCCAGGGGATCCTTCCAATCCAGGGATTGAACCCAGGTCTCCCACATTGCAGGCAGATTCTTTACCAGCTGAGCCACAAGAGAAACCCCAGAATACTGGAGTGGGTAGCCTATCCCTTCTCCAGCGGATCTTCCCAACCCAGGAATCAAGCTGGGGTCTCCTGCATTGCAGGCGGATTCTTTACCAACTGAGCCATCAGGGAAGCCCTGATATTAATAGTTTCATTAGAAACTAAAACAACATTGTAAATCAATTATACTTAAATAGGATTAAGTTACAAAACCAATCCAGGAACTTGTACTGATTTACAAAACAAAAAACCACCCCTGAAAAAAAACAAAGCTCAGACCTTCTAGATAAAGTTAAATCTCCTCTTTGCTGCTGTCTATTAATACAACCTCAGAGGGGGCACAGTTGTAAGCTGGTGTGGATACGTGTAGACTATTTGTGTGTCTATGCACACACATTTGTTCCTACAGAAATAATGTTTTGCATGCTGGTGTGTGTGTACCCAGCTAAATGACTTTCTTGTCCCACGTGCAGAACCAGAGTATGGCAAAAACGAAGGGAGGACAATCTAGCCTGTCATAGATGGTTTTCTTGACCATCCTGATAAAGAATGAGAAATGATAGCACTGGACTATCAATAAAAATAATGTGGACAGTGACTTATGTTGCAGTGAGCTACTACAGAATGACACAGGTGCCATTTTCCCCTCCTGGGACATGCATTGGGATTTTGAGGACACCGAGGGCCCTGGGATAACAGGCCCCTGACTGTCCCTCCCACCTCCTTCCCCACTGTGGCTCAGCCTATTGTAGGCGAGGACCCAAGTCTTACTCTTCCCTGTAGTGATACCTACACAGGCCTGGTGTACCCGGCAGATGCCCACTGAATGCTTGTTAAAGGCATGGAATAAATCCAAGGAGAGCCATGGTAGAACAAGCAGCCTCCAGCCAGTGGCTCCAGCTGGGACCCCAGTGCACCCGAACAAGGACATCTGATAATAGAGAGTCTGTCTACAGAGGTGGGGGAGGGCGGAGAGCAGTGACGTCTTGAGGTATGAAGGGACAAGGGCAGGGTGTGGCCGTTGCCCTGGAGACGGGGTTTGACAGAAGCCAGGCATTTGGTAGAGGATGTGGCCACCCAGTGCAACCTGGGAGTGGAGGAACAGGGAAAGAAATGCTCCCAGGTCATTTTTTGCGACTTGTCAGTGCCTCCTGATGTCTGAGCCCAGCAGGAGCCAGAGGCCAGACAGCCTGCCGCTGGACAGGGCTACGTGGATCGCAGAAGGCCTGCCACCTCCTTGGAGCCATTTGTTGGTGTGAGAGGCGGGGAGAAGGCAGCAGCAGGAGCATGCCCTTCAGGGCTTCCATCAGAACCTCAGGAGTTCCCTACCTGCCCACCAGCCCCACCACACTCCAGCAGCAGTGGGGGACGGACTGCACACCTGGGCCCTTGGGGGGAAAACTGAAGCATGCTCCTGTTCCTTTGCAGCCGGTGACATCAGTCGGTGACATCACCAGGCTTGTCCTGCGCATAGAGGGCGTCAGAAGTTCAAATACCTCATCAGGGAGGGGGGAGGGATGGCGTCAGCTGTAAGGGCTGTGCCAGGAATGCTGCTGCTGGTGTTTGAAGGAGCCCCGCTTGTGCAGCTGTCTGGGGTTGTGACCCCAGCTCTGAGCAGGAAAGGTCTGTTCACAGCTGGGCTGCTTCTGAGCGTGTGTGACTGGTGCTGCGGGGTGGGTGTCTGGCCCCGGCCTGTGGGATTGTGTGAAACTGCAGGTAAATGGCATCCAGGTCTCCATAGGAGCATCCTTTCAGCAGAAAGGCTTCCCCCCGCCCCTTTTTCAGAGTCCTATTTGGGCTGGAGGTCAGTGCCTACCTGTCTTCTGCAGCTCAGGTGCCTCCCCTCCAGTGGCAGCCCATTCCCCTCCTCTGCTGCCCCAGCCTCTCCCCACCTCTCACATAGGTGTCTCCAGAGGAAGAGTCCAGAGCCACTCAGAAGCTGCCTCAAAATACAGCGCAGAGCAAGTGTAAGGGAGGGAAGAAGACAGCCGGCTGCACCCGCCAGGCTCGAAGTATGCTGTGTGTCCATCCACGTCCCCTTGAGAACTGCAGGGCTGAGGTCTGGGAAGTTGGGTGTGTGGCTTCACAGCCCCTGGCACCAGGCCAGTCTTTGCACCCCACGTCCTTGCACACCTGGGCCTTCACTGTCTCCTCCTGCTCACCAGCCACCCACAGCACCCTGCTGTCCTGTGAAGTTCAGCCCCACGGCCCCACCTCCCCCTAGCAATCCGCAGCTTCCCCGGCTTTCCCAGGGCCCCTCCTGAGCTGTCACCTTGGCCCTCGCTTCCCTTTGCCTCAGGGATCTCACCAGTCACCTCTATGCTTCCTGTAGGGAGAGGCCCGGTCACTGTCCAGGGCGGCACTGCTCCCTGGGAGGTTCCCATGTCAGGGCCACAGAGAATGATCATGGAGGGCACCCAGCCCTGCACTCAGGCCCGGAGAGCCCTGCCCGGAGCGTGGGTTCTGAGCAGAAACCTGAGAGACCGAAGGGAGCAGACCCCAAAGAGCGGTTCAGGTGCCTGGAAGGAAGGAGCTGGCACGGCTCCGGCAGGACAACCTTCTGCTGCTCCTCCCTCCTGGAAAAGGCGAGCCATGACAGGAAAGAAAGGGCACAGCAGGGATGAGGCCTCAGCCAGGGTCTGCCGGCCTGTGCTCTGCAGAGGCCGCAGGAGCCTGAGTCCCACCCGGTTTGCAGCCTCCAGGGCTTCTGTGCCTTACTGCCTTCCTCCGAGATAGCTGGCCCACCAAGAGGAGGAACCACGCAGCCACCAGCTGTCACCCCAGCGAGGATCCCACCCTGGCTACTAGCCACCCCCCTCCTCAGCATCCCCAGGGACAGGTTCTGAGCTCTCCCCCAACTCCGCCCACCCTCCAACAGCCCCAGAATGACCGCCCCTGGGGTCGGCAGTTCACGAGAGAGCGTCCTGTGGGTCAGTGGCCCACAAAGTCCTTTGGTCACGTGCACTGGAAAAGGCCGCACCCCACCCGCCCCACTCACTGCCAATCTTGCTTCTGAATTTTTAATGCAGGTTCACCAGATAAAAGGTTCTGAGAGATTCTGCAGCAAATAAACATGCAACATTTCCTACATCTATCTGATCATGAAGTCCTTTCTCATCTAACACATTTTGAGAAGTGGTAACTAAAGTACAGGGCTGATCACTTCTTCCTTCAATACTCGGGTGTCTCCTTGGACCTGCCCTTTCAGTCACAGATAGGCATCCTATTGGCCTTCTTCGTTCCTGCTTGCCTCCAGGACACGGGTCCTTTGCTTCACCTCTGGGCCACCCCGAACCTGGCCCTGATCTCTCAGCCTGGGCTCATCTCCCTCTGCACACTCCACACAGCCTGGTGCTCACACACTCTATACACAGCACATGTTGTAGGCCTCCTCGCCCTCTTCCAGCGCTTCTCCAGCCCAGACTGCCCTCTCCCATCTCTTCTTCAGTCCCTTCAATTGTAACTCATCATCAAAGTCTCAAATGCTGCCCCTTCCAAGGAGCCTTTCCTGATTTCTGTCAGGATAACTTACTCCAGATGGGTACTGTTTCTTATTCTTCCCTTTCTGTTTCAGCCAAGTGCTCTCCGTCTCCTGCAAAGAGCAATCCTTGTGGGAGAGCACCAGATCTGATATGGCTCGGTGTCCCT
Organism: Aepyceros melampus; assembly: GCA_006408695.1. NCBI lineage: Eukaryota > Metazoa > Chordata > Mammalia > Artiodactyla > Bovidae > Aepyceros > Aepyceros melampus. Next base: position 103,838 of record SJXQ01006511.1, read on the forward strand.
CCCCCACTCCATCTGCCAGGACCTTGCACAAGACTGTTCCAACAATACTATGAAAGTGAAAGTGAAACTGTTGGTCGCTCAGTTGTATCCAACTCTTTGCGACCCCATGGACTGTAGCCCACCAGGTTCCTCTGTCCATGGAATCCTCCAGGCAAGAATACTGGAGTGGTTTGCCATTCCCTTCTCCAGGGGATCTTCCCACCCAGGGATGGAACCTCGGGCTCCCGCATGCAGGAAGATACTTTACCGTCGGAGCCACTATAGTTTTGCCAATAAAATTACACCAAGCAATAATACACCGATAGTAATATACCAAGCAATAAGTAGATGTTATTGGAATCACTTTTCTCACCTCTCCGTTTCATCCCTGGGAAGAGCAAAAGGCCAAGGTGTTCCTTTCATGGGCGCTCTGGGATTATAGCGTAACGTACAAGCCGTTAGAAGTCGTATATATAAGAATAACACATCTTACTAAGACTGAGGTGGGGTCTCCTTTGAAGCATGCACGTAGTGAAGTACAGAGTCAGCCCCAAGAGGAGCCATCATCTAAGGCACCCCTGAGGCTGCACCAGGGTCAGCAGAGGCCTGGGACCTTGAGGACCAGCACAGCGTGCTCTGTCCGTGCAGGTAGGTGTAGGGAGGAAGGGGTGAGGAGATGAGGAAGAAATGAGGCAAATAGGAATGGGAAGGAAGTAAAAGGTAATAAAGTAAAGAAGCCCAAAGAGGGGAGAGGGAGGGTCGCCAAGGAAGCCTGGTGCATCCTCTGTTTTTTTTAATCTTGGCCGTGCTGGGTCTCTGCTGCTGTGCAGGCCTTTCTCTAGTTGCAGAGAGTGGGGGCCACCCTCTAGCTGCTTCTCATTGCAGTGGCTTCTCTTGTGGAGCACAGGCTCTAGGGCACTCAGGCTCCAGTAGCTGCAGCTCCCAGGACTAGCGCACAGGCTCAATACTTGTGGCACACGGGCTTAGTTGCTCTGTGGCGTGTGGAATCTTACCAGATCAGGGGTTGAACCCAGGTCTCCTGCATTTACCAGATCAGGGGTTGAACCCATGTCTCCTCAGTCTTTGCTACTGAGTCACCAGGGAGGCCCTGTCCTCTGGTCTTGGAGACATTTGGGGGACATACAGGAGAGTTCTGGAACAATATAGCACATCCTGCCTCGCGTCTCTCTGCTGGTGCTGCTCTGGGGAAGCTTAGCGGGGTAACGTGTGCCACCTTGAGAAGGACAGTGGTGCAGGGCCAGGTCCCTGGAGTGAGTGGTGAGGACAAGCTGGGCTAGTGCCAAAAGTGGGGACAGGTCCCCTACCATGCCCTAGGCTGGCATGGGTCACCTGGGTGCACGTGCCGTCTGCAGGGGACTGAGAAGTGATGGAGGAGGAGAGGGCAGGGGAGAAGGCTTTGCCTCCACACCCTCCCTTCTGGGGCCTCAGGCCCCAGCTGGTCCTCCCAGCAGAGCTGTGTGCACGGACCCTCCCCTTTCCTGGGTGCACCTTTCTGAAAATGAACTTCTGTGCCCAGAGGTCATCCCAGGCCCTGCTCCTCAGCCTGTGTCCTTGAAGCGGCCATATCCTATGACCTTCTCAGTCATATGACAGGCTCCTTGACGTGCAATCCCATCTTAGGTATCTTGGTTCTCTCTCCCCTCCCCTTAAACACACCCATATAAGTTGTCCCTAAATCTGAAGGGATGCCATTGCTCAGCAAGGAATGAATAAAACAAATGAAATCAGGCCACTGGGCTCAGCACTCTCTCGGTCTTAACTGTGATAATACTCCGATCATGGGAAACTGTCATCAGATATTTGCACTGGCATCTCCACTTTAGGTCATCTGTCATTAGAACCGGAGTTGGACAGGAACCCAAGGCCCTCCTCACTCAATTTGAAGAAACCACAGGGCTCGGTTTACCCCCTCTGCTGGGGGTGAGGGGGTAGCGGGCGTGGTGTGTGTGGTGTGTGTGTGTGTGTGTGTGTGTGTGTGAAAATCTTGTTTCAGAGGCTTTGGAGAACAATGCCCGTCCCTGTGAATGCGTGCTGAGAGCTGCCAGATACTGTCATGGTCCCATTAGGCATATGGGGATTCTGACCGGAAGTCCCACTCGGGAAAGGCAGCTGTTCCCGTTCGCAGGTGGAGCATCCGCCTGACGTCACCGGAGCTGGAGGCAGACAGGCCCCTGGACAGCCGGGGACGAGGGCGGTGGCCTTCCAACACAGCCACCTGCCACCGCCTGACAGATTGACGCAAGGAAGGTGGAAACGGCCTGTTCCTGGCCTTCTCCGACCAGAGGAGGATTGAGAAATGTGTCTGGCATCGGTGCCGCAGGAGAATACATAAGCAGCCAACTCGCTTACTGGAAAAGAAATGAGCTCATCCGCCAAGCCAGCCTGAATCTTAATGGGAACACCATGCGGTGGGGTGGGAGGGCTGGAAGGGGGTTTTGTCCCAGCCTGGGGTCGGGGGCACGGAGTACTTTCCACCTCAGGCGCTGCCCCAGGAGCAGCAGAGTCCTTTGGAAAGCAGCGATGATTCTGAACACAATAGTCTTGAAGCCAAGAGCCAAAGTGGAGGAGAGAAATGCACCCAAGAAAAACCAGGCTTAAAATGAGAGTGGTCGGCAGGAACCCAGACTGCTGAACTGGCCCATCTGCCACATTTTCAGATGGAAAAGAACCAGGAAAGGTCTGATGACAATGAAGCCCACCATTGTGCATTGTGGAGAAGGCCTATCACTCTTTCCCCCTCTTTATGCCAATAATATACATTAATCAAAAATAAATAAGCAGGGGGTTGGGGAGGGAAGGATTGGGAGTTTGGGGTTAAAAGATACGAAGTTAGCATGGATAAGCAACAAGGTCCTGCTGTATAGTACAGGGAACTGTATTATAATACCCTGTAATAAACTATAATGGAAAAGAATATGAACAAGAATATATATATATATAACTGAATCATTTTGCTGTACAGCAGAAATTACACAACCTTGTAAATAAATTATACTTGATTTTTTAAAAACCTCAAATAAATTAAAATTTTAAAAATTAAATATCAAGTGAAATAAATTTTTAAAAATCTCAAGTAAATAAATAAGCAAAAAGAAGGGATGAAAACCCCTCATCGTCCCACATGCAGATATGGAGAGTGAGTGTATGACACACTGAACCCACGCAGATCTCTGATGAGCTCCTGGGTCATGAGAAGGCTGCTGGTCCAGGGATGACACTTTGATAGCAAGGCCCTGCCAGATGTTTAAAAATATACATGTATATACATTTTTGTTCTAAGAAGTTTCCATAGAGTACATACTATTTTGTAACATGACTCAATTTAATAACATATCTTGACTTCTATTCCATATCAAGAATATACTTCAATAATAAATTTTATCTGCTATACAGAAGTCCATTGTATATAAGTTCTAGAATCTATTTAACCAGTCTTCTATTGTTGGACACATGGGTTGTTTTCAACTTTTTTTCCTATTATAAATAGCATTTGCAAAGTTGAGTCTTGTTACTAAAACTTAACGATACATCCTAAATTTCAGTAAGTTAAAGACATGCATACTTTGGGGACCTTCCATAAAGACCTCCAAAAAAAGTTTACCACAAGCACAACCACCAGCAGTATACCAGTCACTCCCACTTAAAACAATTCTCCAGTGAAGTAAAAGCAAATGATATCCTCAGGTTCCTGTCTCAGCTTTTGCTACATCAGAAAAGTCATACAATTTCTTAATGGGAAAGCCCGGGTGCTCACTCCCTTATTCATTGTACATCTCCCCACCACCTACTGGGCAGGGAGGCACTGGACTGGCACCATCCAGAAAAGGACAAAGATGCCATAAAAATGGTCTGTTTTCCCAAATGTCCTCCAAATACTTCAAGAAATTTACTTTTTTTAGAAGGGTCTGCTGAAACACTATCTGTCACCTTAGATTTGCCAATAAGGCACTTGAAGCCAAGGTGTGGTGACCTGCCCAGTCTCAGATCTCTAGGAACCAGCCCAGGGGCTGGCCCTTCATCCTTTTCTACTCCCACCAAAGCTAGTTAGTGCCCCTCCCTCCAAAAAAGGGCATCGTCATCTTCTCCTGGCTCCATCATGGAGGTGCTCTTCTCCTCTGTTTCCTACACACTTGGTGAGTACCTGTCACTGAGGTACCAAACTGTGCTGGGGGTGTGATGGAGGAGGGTGTGTGAGGGGAGAGGAGGCTGTCAGGGAGAGAGCTGAAGCAACCTGGGCCATGTCCATCATGGGGACACACTCCTGGGGACCGGGTGGGCATGGTGCTGGTCCCAAGTCCTCAGGACCCAAGATGCACTTGGGATGAATGGCCCAAGTCAGCCTGGGATGCTGTACCAGCCCTTACTTGTTCCTCTGTCCTTATTGCCCTCAGAGCTGGGGGTAGGGGTAGGGCAACTGCTGAGCTCTCCCCTGATGGTGAGGAGGAGGAGGAACTGTGCTGCCAGGGCAGGCGGCAAGCCAGTCAGAGACCATAAACCCAGGCCTGGACTAGGACAGAAACAGAGGGACGCCCAGAAGTGGTCAGCTGGAGAAATGCATCTGAGGGCCGGTCAAGAGGACCTATCCCTGACAAAGAGGGGAAGGAGAGCAAGGTGTCTATGGTGATGGGACATTTTCCTCTGCAGGACATACAGAAAGTTTGGGGGCAGAGGTTAAGAGAATTTGGACACAGGTGAATCTGGAATGACTTTGGGATAGCCCAGTGGACACGTGTGGTAGAAATTTGGACAAGAGGCTCGGGAAAAGTTGATCACCACAATGGTTAGTTTTAGTGTCAACTAGACTGAGAAAAGGGATGCCCAGAGAGCTGATAAAACATTATTTTTGGGTGTGTCTGTGAGGATACTTCCTGAAGAGATGGGCATTTGAGTTGGTGACCTGAATAAGGCAGAGGGCCCTCCCCACTGTGAGTGGGCTTCACACTGAGCATCCAAATAGATCAAAAAGACAGAGAGAAGATAAACTCATTCTCTGCTTGGGCTGAGATGTCCATCTTTCCTGCCCTAGCTCACTGGTGCTTCTGGTTTTCAGGCTTTCAGAATCAGATGGGAACTGGCACCACCAGCCCCACCTGATCCTCAGGTCTTCAGGCTGGAATTGAATTTCACCCCTGGCTTACCTGGTTCTGCAGATTTCAGATGGCAGGTGGTGGGAGTTCTCTGCCTCCATTAACTCCATAAGCCAATTTCTTCAGTAAATGTGCTTATATATCCATCCACCTATATCCGATTGGTTCTGTCTCTCTGGAGAACCCTGACTAGTACAGTCACGTACCCTCCTGAGATCCACTGGGAACCCATGAGAAAGTTGGTCTAGGAGTCCTTGGACTCAATGCCTGGTGAAGCAGGTAGGGTGGGTGGACCCAGCTCAGGGAAAGAGCATCACCAGAGCGAAGAGGGCTGAGCGGAAAGCCCTGCCCCTCCGAGGGTTTCTGGACATTCACTGGGCAGGTGGAAAAGATGCAAAGAGGAGAAGTTGCAAAAGAGGGTCCAAGAAAGAATACACAGGGAGGAGTTGAAGGAGGAACATTTCCTAAAAATGATCCATTAGGGCTATAAGTGCAGCTTCCTATTGACCCACAAAGCCACCTCCAAGAATCTGTCCTTCAAAACCACTTACACAAATGCTTGAAAACGCTTACAAAGATATTCATAGTTTTTGTAAGAGAGAAAAAATTGGAGGCAACCCCAGTGCATATGGCAGCAGCTGGCATGCTGTAGCACTTCATAAGCCATTCATTTAATGAATGAATAAATTCAGTTTCATTAATAGGACTACTGATCACCTAAATTATGGAAGATCAATTCCAAAGTTTCATGCTACCATGAAAACATTAAGTAGACTTACATTCAGGGGTGTTTATGGTGTCCTGTAAAGTGAAAAAGTCACCAAATGTTTCAGATAAACATGGACTCCTTTCTGAAAATACATATGTGTATATTTGCATACATACACCTGGGTATTATGGGCTTCCCAGGCTGACCTAGTGGTAAAGAACTCAACTGTCAATACAGGAGTTATAAGAGACATGGGTTTGATCCCTGGGCCAGGAAGATTCCCTGGAGGAGGGCATGGCAACCCACTCCAGTATTCTTGCCTGGGAAATCCCATGGACAGGAGTGCCTGGTGGGCTACAGTCCATGGGGTTGCAAAGATTCAGACATGACTGAAGTGACTTGGCATGCCCACACCTGTATATTATACATTATATAGTAACATTTATTTGCAAGGGATTTGTTTAGAAAGTGCTCTCAGGTGAAATTTTTAAGGGACTGAGGGAAGCAGGCAAAGACAGAGAAAGAAGCCAGGGAAGATCCTGGGCCCATCAAAAGCCTCGCCCGATCCCCATGGGAGCTCTAGAGTATGAATGGAACCACAGAGATGCCCCACCTCAAAGAAAGGGGACCAAATTTTTGTTCCTGCATTATGCAGTCATTGATTTCCCAGGTGGGCAGTGGTAAAGAATCCACCTGCCAATGAAGGAGACGCAAGAGATACGTGTTGGATCCCTAGGTTGGGAAGATTCCCTGGAGGAGGAAATGGCAACCTACTCCAGTATTCTTGCCTGGAAAATTCTACGGACAGAGGAGCCTGGCGGGCTACAGTCCATGGGGTCGCAAAGAGCTGGACACAACTGAGCACACAGCACACACACATTATGCAGTCATTGGTTGGGAGCTGGCCCCACGGGACATACTTTGACATCCCAGACACTGCTGGGTGAAGCAGATCATTTCTGCTAAGGGTGATTCTCCAGAAAAGGGTGCAACTCTGAACCATTAGCAGCTAGGATGGGTGTATTGGTCAGATGAACAACATCTAGGCAAGCACTAACAGTATCTAACATAGACGTGCAAATGTGTGTGTGTGTGTGTGTGTGTGTGTGTGTGCAGGTGTACAGAGAAAAATCTGGAAGAATATTCTCCAATGTATCAACAGCAGCTACCTCCAGAAATGGAGATGGGTGTTGGAGGAGGGTAATGAGAGAAGAAAATGTTATATTTCACTTAATATGCTTCTGTCTTAGGTGTATTTTCTTGAAGCACCATGCATTACATTTGTTAAAACAAACAAACAAACAAAAGGAGGTTGGCCAGCAGAGTTAAAAGCTGCAGCTAGGCAACTTTTAGGCCAGGCTATCTAAAAATGGAGAAATGCCCTAGTGGGTTCATAAGAACCCTCTGACTGCAGAGTGCTTGGGGATCAGGAATGGGAAGACAGGGGGGCCATGAAATAGGACTAGCAGTTTAGCAGAGGATGTTGGAGACTAGGGGGGTGGCCAAGAGCCACACCTCCAGGCTGTGCAGGGACCCTCGGCCATTTCAGCCTTTCTGGGGCTGAGTCTCCCTGTCTCTCCTCACTGTCAGCACTCTCTCTGTAATGAATGATTCTTTTCTTTCTCTTGAAATGAATGAACAAATCTTAAGAAACTGATGCCAAGGGCTGGGATGTTCCTTCCCAGAAGATAAATCATACATATTGTCATGAGAGAGAACAGGAATTTGTCAGGAATTATGGTTCTTGGCCATCTGAGGTTCCTCTTAGAAACTAGAGTGCCAGGGCATCTGGCCCACACAGAGGCGGTGAGTGGGGAGGAGGCAGTGAGCAGGCTGGCCCAGAGGACACTAGCCCGGTGGACAGCTGAGCCCTTGCAGCCAGCCCCCGGCCACGGCCAAGCTTCTCTTGGGCCCTCCAGCCCAGCAACATTCTGGTCTCCATCGAGGGGTGGGAGCCAGGCTGAGAGCCTGACCACCGAATAAGGGTCACAGACAGCGCAGCAGAAAGTGGAACTCTGAGACACTCAGCCAGTGTCTGCTGGCTCAAAGCAGGGGCCATCACTCACTGGTGCCCATCTCAGGCAGTTTGGGCTGCCACAGACTGGGTGGCTTAAAGAATGAATGAACACATTCTTCCCATAGCTGTGGGGGCTGGGAGGCCACGATCTGGATACCAGCAGGGTCAGGTTCTGCTGAGGACACCCTTTCTGGGTTAGTAGCCACTTTCTCGTTGTACCCTCATATGGCAGAGAAAGAAGAGAGGCCTAGCTCTTTTCTGCTTCTCAAAGGGCACTAATCCCATCGTCAGGGTTCTACCCTCATGACCTAGTTATCGCCAAAGGCCCCAGATCTGAATACCATTGTATTGTGGTTAAAGTTGCAACATATGAATTTGGAGAGGTCATAAACATGCAGTCCATACCTACAGTGATGTTCCAAGATGGTAAATCTTCAGGGGAAGACAACCTTATGAAGGAGCCTAGTGAATTTAGAACAACACTTAGTATGATGGTGATGACACTTAAGCAGGTGGTTCTGGCAGGATCCGAAAACATGGAGAGTGCCAAAGAAGGTGTTCTGTTGGAGCAGATGAACCTGTAAATGTGACTGGGCAAAGAAGTCACTCGCTAGGAAACACTGATGATCCCAGAGGGGACAGCCCAGCCCCTGCCTTAGCTCCTCAGAAACCCCCTATGGAATGTTTCTGTACCATGGCGAGCCTGTTTGACAAGTCAAGAGAAAGGAATGGAAATATTAATGATAGATGAATTGACATGATAAAGCAAGTAGGTAGGATAGGTTTAACACTCTAAAATCTCCATGTGCTAAGTTGCTTCAGTTCTGTCCAACTCTTTGCAACCCTATGGACTATACAAGGCTCCTCTGTCCATGGGCTTCTCCAGGCAAGAATACTGGAGTGGGTTGCAGTTCCTTCCTCCAGGGGATCTTTCCAACCCAGGGATAGAACCTGCGTCTCCTGCATTGGCAGGCAGGTTCTTTACCACTAGCACCACCTGGGAAGCAAAATCTCCATATGTAGAGCCAACTTTTCTCTCTGTTGTTAGAGATGATCACAGGATTACACAAGATGATGCTTGGAAATATGAGGTATGTGGTTAGGGTGTTAGAGACAAGCCACTGTGGGTGACCATGGATTTCAGTTTAAAAATGATGGCAGTGGGTCACATAGACCCAAATCATTTAAGAGTGGGATGTAGAGACCTGGAGCACAAACATGGGAGTAGCATGTGAAAGTAATTTTTACCCCAGATAGATTACAAAAATTATAGGATAGTGGAAAAAAATGAGTGCAAGTCACTCAGTTGTGTCTGATTCTTTGCAACCCCATGGACAATACAGTCCATGGCATTCTCCAGGCCAGAATACTGGAGTGGGTAGCCTTTCCCTTCTCCAGGGGATCTTCCCAATCCAGGGGTTGAACCCAGGTCTCCACATGGCAGGTGGACTCTTTAGCAGCTGAGCCACAAGGGAAGCTCAATGGAAAAAAAGGAAGAGACTTTATCTTCAGCAAAAGTAAGACACAGTAATGATCTATGGATTGAAAATTTCTGTTGTTGTCTAGTCGCTCAGTCATGTCCTTCACCATCTCCTGGAGCTTGCCCAAACTCACGTCCATTGAGTCAGTGATGCCATCCAACCATCTCATCCTCTGTTGTCCCCTTCTCCTCCTGCCTTCAACCTTTCCCAGCATCAGGGTCTTTTCAAAGGAGTCAGTTCTTCGCAACAGGTGGTCAAAGTACTGGAGTTTCAGCATCAGTCCTTCCAATAAATATTCAGGGTTAAATTTCAGGTTAAATTTCCTTTAGGATTGACTGGTTTGATCTCCTTGCAGTCCACAGGACTCTCAAACAGTCTTCTACAACACCACAGTTTGAAAGCATCCATTCTTCAGCGCTCAATCTTCTTTATGGTCCAACTCTCACATCCATACATGAATACTGGAAAATCCATAGTTTTGACTAGATGGACCTTCGTCTCTGCTTTTTAATATGCTATCTAGGTTCGTCATAACTTCTTCCAACGAGCAAGTGTCTCTTAATTTCATGGCTGCAGTCACCATCTGCAGGGATTTTGGAGCCCAAGAAAATAAAGTCTGCCACTGTTTCCTTTGTTTTCCCATCTATTTGCCATGAAGTGATGGGACTGAATGCTGTGATTTTAGTTTTTTAAATGTTGAGTTTTAAGTCAATTTTTTCACTCTCCTCTTTCACTTTCATCAAGAGGCTCTTTAGTCCCTCTTCACTTTCTGCCATAAGGTGGTATCATCTGCATATCTGAGGTTATTGATGTTTCTCCTTGCAATCTTGATCCAGCTTGTGCTTCATCCAGTCTGGCATTTCATATGACGTACTTTGCACGTAAGTTAAATAACCAGGGTGACAATATACAGCCTTAATGTACTTCTTCCCCAATTTTGAACCAGTTTGTTGTTTCATGTCCGGTTCTATTGCTTCTTGACCTGTGTACAGATTTCTCAGGAGGCAGGTCAGGTGGTCTGGTATTCCCATCTCTTTCAGAATATTCCACAGTTTGTTGTGATCCACCCAGTCCAAGGCTTTAGTGTAGCCCAGGAATTAAAAGTAGATATTTTTCTGGAATTCTCTTGTGTTTTGTATGATTCAATGAACATTTGATTTCTGGTTCCTCTGCCTTTTTTAAATCCAGGAAGTTGTACATCTGGAAGTTCTTGGTTTATATACTGTTGAAGCCTAGCTCGAAGGATTTTGAACATTACCTTGCTAGCATCTGAAATAAGTGCAGTTGTGCAGTAGTTTGAACATTCTTTGCTCTTCTTTGGGACTGGAATGAAAACTGACCTTTTTCAGTCCTGTGGCCACTGCTGAGTTTTCCAAAATTGCTGGCATATTGAATGCAGCACTTTTACAACATCATCTTTTAGGATTTGAACAGCTCAGCTGGAATTCCATCACCTCCACTAGCTTTGTTTATAGTGATGCTTCCTAAGGCCCACTTGACTTCACATTCAAGGATGTCTGGCTCTAGGTGAGTGATCACACCATCATGGTTATCTGGGTCATTAAGATCTTTTTTGTATAGTTCTTTTGTGCATTCTTGCCACCTCTTCTTAATATCTTCTGCTTCTGTTAGGTCCATACCATTTCTGTCCTTTATTGTGCCCATCTTTACAGGAAATGTTCCCTTGTTAGCTCTAATTTTCTTGACGAGATCTCTAGTCTTTCCCATTCTCTTGTTTCCCTCTATTTCTTTGTATTGTTCACTTAATAAACTGAAATCTGCTCAGAATTCACATGGGGAGAAGATGAACTGGAGAGGATTCCTTGTGAGCAGCAGATCTCAGGAGACAATCAAAAACCTGCCTTTCCTGTAGGTAAGGGGCACACTCTGGAGTGACAGTCCTATATCTATGACTGTGGGACAGAGGGAGCAGTAAGCAGGAGGCAACAGAAGTGCTGGGACTTCCTGGTGGTTCAGTGGTTAAGACTGCATGCTTCCATTGCAAGGGCCATGGGTTCAATCCCTGCTCAGGGAACTAAGATCCCAGATTCCACTCAGCTTGGAGAGATAAATAAATAAACTGTCTCTAACACACACACAAAAAGGAAGATGTGCTATAAAAACATCCAGAGAGTGAGGCTGCAATTCTCAGAAACTGCCAGTAAAAAACGTTCCCTAAAATAACCTCCTGCTGATATCGAAGCAAGGAATATCCAACACATTACACAGTGAACTAAAAGGCTGCTGGCATGGCATCAGTATAAAGAAAATCCCAGGGGGCGAAAAGTGAGTAAGATCAGCAAAAATTACCAGGCCAAAAAAAACAACAAAAACTCATCTGAAAAATGTTACCATAAAATGTTAACAACAAAACATCTTTCTATGAATTAAAAAAAAAAAAAAAACTTTACAAAGCAACAATGTATTTGAAGGAAGATCACAAAGCAGAAATACAAAATAGTGAGACAACCAAAGAGAATAAAGAGTGTAGCATTTCCTTTGTGGTCCAATCCATAAGAACCTACCTGCTGATGCAGGGAACACGGCTTGGATCTCTGATCCAGGAAAATCCCACATGCTGCTGAGCTCGCACTCTAGAGCCCATCTCTGCTCTGCTCTGCTCTGCTAAGTCGCTTCAGTCATGTCCAACTCTGTGCGACCCCATAGGTGGCAGCCCACCAGGCTCCTCCGTCCCTGAGATTCTCCAGGCAAGAACACTGGAGTGGGTTGCCATTTCCTTCTCCAATGCATGAAAGTGAAAAGTGAAAGTGAAGTTGCTCAGTCGTGTCCGACTCTCAGCGACCCTATGGACTGCAGCCTACCAGGCTCCTCCGCCCATGGGATTTTCCAGGCAAGAGTACTCCCCAACAAAAGAACCACTGCCAATGAGAACCCTGAGCACTCCAACTAGAGAGTAGATCCTGCTCACCACAACTAGAGAAAACCTGTGTGCAGCAACAAAGACCCACAGCCAAAAATAAATAAATAAAACTCTTTTTAAAAAGAGTGTACACATGAGGAAAACGTATTAAAGGACATGGAGGATAAAAATGAGACAGGCAACCAAAATGAAGCACACAAGAAAGAGCCAAAAGAATTTGAGAGAAAGAAAGAAGGATTTGAGACAGAGATCAAAGTTAACATATTTGGTCTATAAATAATTGTAAGTGTCCCTCATCTGGTTTTTAGAAACAGATTTTCAGATTACATCACAAAATAAAATCCAACTCTAAGCAAATACAAGATTAGCACCAAAAGATGGACAAATATACCAGGCAAACGTTAATAAATAAAATCACTTCCTCATGCACTTCTCTCTGTTAAGCACATTCTTTAAACATGTCTCACCGAGCATGAACTACAAAAACTACACACTTCTAAACTAAAGGCTTTACAATGATAACTATGTTCATCTTGTCACACAGTGTTGAAACATATCTCAGAGTATCACTCTATAAAATGCTGTGTTTAGAAGTGTTTGGTTCCTGTAGTTCATGATGAAAATGCAAAATTGTATAGCCACTCTGAAAACAGTTAATAATTTTCTTAAAAAGTTATAGATACCCTTACTATATGACCCAGTAATCCTACTCTTGGGGATTCATCCTAGAGAAAAGAAGACTTATATTCCCACAAACACCTGTGTACAAACGTACCCAGCAGCTCTATTTATAACCGCCAGAAAAGTGAAGTGAAAGTGTTAGTCCCTCAATCAAGTCCAACTCTTTGTAGCCCCAGGGACTGTAGCCTGCCAGACTCCTCTGTCCTTGGAATTCTCCAGGCAAGAATACTGGTGTGGCTGGCTAGCCATTCCCTTCTCCAGGGGATCTTCCTGGCGCAGGGATCAAACCCAAGTCTCCTACACTGCAGGTGGATTATTTACCGTCTGAACCACCCGTCATAACTGCCAAAACCAACCCAAATTTTCTATGATAGACAAATGTCATATAGCCATACAGTAGCATGAAAAGAAACAAAATACTGATGCCCAGAACAATATGGATGAATTTCAAGGTATTGTGCTTATTCAAAGTAGCTGGTCTCAAAAGGTAATAGACCATATGATTCTACTCCAACATAATTTTCTAAAAGACAAAATTATAGTGATAGAGAACAGATCAGTGGTCTATAGGAGCTAGAAATGAGGGGAGGGTGTGAATAGCATGAGATTTTTTTTTAGGTTCTAGAACAATTTTGTATCCTAATTATTGATCACTATGTAAATATATATATTGTATACAAATACATATACATGTTTCATAACTTATTGAGCTATACACCAAAAGAATTTTTGAAAAGTCAATTTTACTGTATAATTATTTTTAAATAAATGCATTCAGTCATTTAAAGAAAAGCTGAGAGAAAACATAAAGACATCATTAACAAAGATAAAAACATAAATTGGTGATTTGGGAAAAAAGAAAAATGGCATAATTGATAAATAAATTCAAAACCTTGTTGTGGGAAGGCTGGTGGTAGGCTAGAGTCTATAAACCATCTGCTACTGCTGCTGCTGCTAAGTCACTTCAGTCGTTGAGGAAAAAGGGTTTTATTAATACCACAAAGAACAAATGGTAAGGGAGAAATAACCAGAAACAGAAGATTAAAAGAATTATAAATACTTATTTGGTCAATTATATTCAAATATGTTTAAAAACATTCAAGAAATTAATAATTTCCTAGAAAAATATACCTTTATTAGAACTAACTTCAAAAGAGTTAGGAAATTTAAATAGAGTCATTTGCAAGAAGGAGATAAGATTGTTGTTACAAGTTGAATTGTGTCCTCCAAAATTTATATATTGAAATTCTAACCACCAGCAACTCAAAAGGTGCTCTCGTTCAGGGATACAGTTATTGAAGATGTAATCAGTTAAGTTAGGATGTGTTAGCTGCTCAGTTGTGTCCAACTCTTTGCGCCCCAGGGACTGCAGCCCGCAAGGATCCTTTGTCCATGGGATTCTCCAGGCAAGAATCTGCAGTGGGTAGTCACTCCCTTCTCCAAGGGATCTTCCTGACCCAGGGATCGAACCCACGTCTCCTACACTGCAGGCAGATTCCTTACCATCTAAGCCACCAGGGAAGCTGGTGAAGGATGAAGTCTCACTAACTTGTATTAGAGCAGGTTGGGACTAATACAGCAACTGATGTCCTTATAAAAAGAGGAAATGTGAACACAGACGCAGGCACACAGGGAGATGCCACATGAAGATGGGAGCTATGCAGCCACAGAACAAGTGATCCCCAGAAGCTAGGAGAGAGGCCCAGGACAGATTCTTCCCTAGACCCTTCAGAGGAGTGCGGCCCTGCCGACACCTTGAGATCAGACTTCTGAACTCCAGAACTGGAGACAAGAAATTTCTGTCATTGAAGCCACTCAGTTTGAGGTACCCTACTATGGCAGCCCCAGCAAACTAATATTGTTTTCAATGAATTATTCTCCAGAATAGCCTTAGATAATTGTATAAGATAATTTACACAGTTTTTAATAAATAATGATACTTTCAGTGCTTTTTAAGCTACTACAAAGTGGTGAAAATGAGAAAAAACTTCTAATGTCTTCCTGTGAAGTGGAGTGTACTAACAAAAAGGGAGAAAATATAGACCAATCTGAATTATTAATTCCAATTTTAAAATCCTAAACTGAATATTCAAAAACAAAACTTATCAATGGACTAAAATAAAAATACATCATTATGACTAAGTAGAATTTATTCCAAGAATAAGAGGATAACTGAATATCAGGAAATTAATTCATGAATTTGATGGCTCTAAAGAAAAAAATTAGATTGCCTTCACAGACCATAAAAAATTTATGTCCAGTCTTAGTTTAAATATTTTAAATGAAAAAAGAATATATTAATACTTCATATGATAAATGTATATCTACATCAAAAATTCACATCACTAGAAAAATTCCTATCAGTGTCAGAAACAAAACAGATGTCCTCTATGACATTATATCTAATATGGTACTCAAGGAAGCAGCCAATACAATTAGATAAGAGAAATAAATTAGCAGAAATTTTGGAAAGAAAAACTATGGTGTGACTCTATATCTGAAAAATCCAAGATAATAAGTGTTTTGAAACAGTATAACAAACAAAACACATTTATTGAATTAGCAAAGAACGAGGACTTCCCTGGTGGTCCAGTGGCTAAGTCTCCATGCTACCAATGCTGGGGGTCTAGGTTTGACCCCTGGTAGGGAAAATAGCTCCCACAAGCCACAAGTAAAGATCCAGTGTGCCACAGCTAAGATCTAGCACAGATGAATAATTAAATTAAAATAAACATTTTTTAAAATTAGCAGATAACAAAATCCACTAAAATCCATAGCTTTTCACATATAAAAGCAATAATCAAGTAGAAAATATGAATTATCAACTCAATAACAAAAAGACAAAGAATCTAATTTTATTTTTTCTTTTTATAATTGATTTTTATTTTTTAGTTTGTTTTGCTTTACAACACTGTATTTGTTTTGCTATACATTGACATGAATCAGCCACGAGTGTACATGAACTCCCAATCCTGACCCCCACCGACCCCCGACCCCCTCCCCACACCTTCTCTCTGGATTATCCCCGAGCATCAGTCCCAAGCATCCTGCATCCTGCATCAAACCTAGACTGGCGATTCGTTTCACTTATGATATCATACATGTTACATTGCCACTCTGCCAACCCATCCCACCCTCTCCCTCTCCCACAGAGTCCAAAAGGCCGTTCTATACATCTGTGTCTCTTTTGCTGTCTTGCGTACAGGTTTATCATTACCATCATTCTAAATTCCATATATATGTGTAAGTATACTGTATTGGTGTTTTTCTTTCTGGCTTACTTCACTCTGTATAATCGGCTCCAGCNTGCCAACCCATCCCACCCTCTCCCTCTCCCACAGAGTCCAAAAGGCCGTTCTATACATCTGTGTCTCTTTTGCTGTCTTGCGTACAGGTTTATCATTACTATCATTCTAAATTCCATATATATGTGTAAGTATACTGTGTTTTTCTGGAACTCACTTGCTTTTTCAACGAGCCAACGGATGTTCACAATTTGATCTCTGCTATATGAGCAACAGAATGTTTTAGGGATTAAGATACTTGTCTCTGTTGCTGTTTGGGAGCCTCTGATCCTGGCTGTGCTGCGCTAAGTCACTTCAGTCGTGTCTGACTCTTTGCAACCTTATGGACTGTAGCCCGCCAGACTCCTTTGTCCATGGAATTCTCCAGGCAAGAATATTGGAGTGGGTTGCCATTCCATCCTGCAGGGCTTCTTCCTGACCCAGGGATTGAACTTGTGTCTCCTTTGTCTCCTGCATTGGCAGGCGGGTTCTTTACCACTAGAGCCACCTAGGAAGTCCCCTGCTCCTGGCTAAGTGCTGGTAAATGCTGGAATGTCTATGGGGTCGCACAGAGTCAGTCACGACTGAAGCGACTTAGCAGTAGCAGCAATGACAAATAAGAATGCCTGCCCTCTGCTGGTTCACAGTCTATTCTGGGAGACAGATAAGGAGAGCAGCAGTTCCTGCACTGTGTGAATACTACTGTGATAGGAACACAAATGCAACTTTGAGCTGCTGGAGCTTGCCCTTCTCCAGGGGCTATTCTGTTTCCTGTACATGGTGTGCTTTTGAGATAAAGTGAAGCGCTGTTGCTTGCTGTTTTGTTATGATGTTTGTTTCCTTTGCAGTTGGCACAACTGAAGCACAGACAATTTTAAGACTAAGTTCTGAGATTATGTAGTGAGAGGTCCAGCTGGGAAACCAGGTCTTTTTTAACTCAGGCAAGATGCATCAGAACATTATCTAGTGGTTTTGTCTTCATTGTGGAAGACTTTTGTCCTGCTGTACTCTTTGTTTATAATACATTTTTATTTCAGTAGACTTGGTTCTCAGAGAAGGCAATGGCACCCGACTCCAGTACTCTTGCCTGGAAAATCCTATGGACAGAGGAGCCTGGTAGGCTGCAGTCCATGAGGTTGCGAAGAGTCGGACACAACTGAGCGACTTCCTTTCACTTTTCACTTTCATGCATTGGAGAAGGAAACTGCAACCCACTCCAGTGTTCTTGCCTGGAGAATCCTAGGGACAGGGGAACCTGGTGGGCTGCCATCTATGGGGTTGCACAGAGTTGGACACGACTGAAGTGACTTAGCAGCAGCAGACTTGGTTCTGCTGAGACATTTCTGTCCCATAATATGGGAATAAGAGTTTTGTTTTTACCTTAAATATATATATGTAGTATTTATACTTGTATATATTATATGTGATAAATATTGAAACATTTTAAATATATATAAAATATACACATACGTGTGTGTGTAAATTTTATAATCACAGCTATTGAAATTGTGCCATTACATAATTAGAGGCTGTTTTTTTAGGTGTGAAAAATGTTTAGGACTATTTTATTAGATTACACTTGGTTTCTTTATTGTAAGATAGAAGGTAGTGTGGAGCTAAGGCTGAGGTGTTTGGTTTTGTTCTTCTATCCAGGCATACTCTTGAAAGTATAGAGTAGTAGAGAAAGGATGGAATTTAAATCTTGATCCAGCAGGTGACTCAACCTCTCTGAGCTTGTGTTTCAGCATGTGTAAAATCACAATAAAATACTTGCTTAATTCTTATGAAGAATAAGTAACATACGTAAAGTATCAATATCTCCATGCTTGCCTGTTACAGTAACTCCATACATGATTGCTGTTATTGTCCTTATAATTATATGCAACAGTGTCCTCTGGATTTTTTGGTAGAACTTTCCAGCAACTAGTGTCCCTTTGACTGGTCCTATTCCTTCTTCGTATCTCAGAACATTCCTGTTGTTCCATGTATAAGTTTAAACAGATAAGAGAGCTGATAAATGTGGATATTAAAACAGTGTCTGAGATAGCTGGGTATTTTTTTTCAAGGATGATCGTGGCCTCGTTCAGTTAGAAAGGGAAGATAGGAGTGTTTTTGTCAGTTTTAATGAGTATCATGATAAACATGTTCAGGATATTAAAAAAAAGATTTGTGATGTAGTTTTGGCTGTTACACAGGTAAGAGCATGATAGTAGGATGACCAAAGAGAAGCCAGCTCCAGACAGCTGCATCCTGCCTCCAGAAGGGATGGGGGACTATGGGCCAAGGAGCATGCCCACTGACGAGACCCACCTTTGCTGCGTGATGGATGCAGACTCCTGTGGTGGAAAAAAGGTTGGCCATTGGTGCCAGCCAGACCTGGGTTTACATTGCAGCCCTGCTACTTCCCAGTTGTGGGAGGTTTCTTAACCTTGATGAGCCTCAGTTTTATCATCTGTAAAATGGGTTAGTTTAACTGTGGTAATCTAATAAAGTTGGTGGAAGGATTAGATGAAGCAGTATTTAGTGCTCGACACAGTGTCTGATACATTGGACATACAGAGTAAATGGTAGTTTTTAGTTTTCTTTCTGCTCTCTTTGTGGAGGATATTTATACAAGCCCTCTCATTTCATCCTACAGCTCATTTTCCATTCTGTTTCGTTCCTAAGAGTTTTAAAAACAGTAAGTAGGATTCAGCTAAATGAATGTGAGTAGTGTTTTAAAAAATTAAATAGCCTCGATCCAGTTGTATCACTCTTTTTCTTTCTCTTAAACATACTGTTGTATCAAAGAAAGGAACCGGAATCATAATAAACATTGAAGAACTCTGTCAACATTGGCACCATGAGTACCGAAAGGTTCTCTCCTATTAGCTGATGTTTATATCAGTAGTTAACTGTGTAGATAATGTTGCCATAGTGTTGAAATGAAATCATGCGTGTGAAGCCAATGGGTAATAAGCAACTGACATTCATTATCTGCTTCATGATCACTATCCTCTGCTACCACTATGTATTAAACACTGGTAGGCTCCTTAAGTACTTTCTTTACTTGTAGTGCTACCTGCCAATTAGTGTTAGGGCCTGAATCTGGACCCAGGACTGACATGGTCCCAAGGGGATTGCAGAGCCTTTGAGAGGCCCCAGTAGACTATAAGCTTCTGGAGAACAGAGTTGGTTCTGATCACCACTAAATCTCAATTCCCATCACAGTGTTCATCCGATACTAGATGAAGGCTGAAGTATATACAGGAATGAATGACTCCAGAGTAATAGACTAGTCACTGTAGGTTCCAAAAACATCTTTCAGCAATCTTCTTTTTTTCAAATAGTATATTTGAAAGAGATATAATAAAGAATTCTAAACCAATGTTTTTCACCTACTCATTGACATCCAGTGATGGATTAAGAAATCCGGTGGGTCACAGCCATGATTTTTGTTTTATTTGTTCTAATCCTTCTGTTGATAGGAATTGGTACTGAAGAGAGTTTATTGGTTTCAGAGAAGGTATTTTTAGCCATAAAGACCTCAGGCAAAGCCAGGATAATATGTACTGCTGTGAAGTGCCCCAGAGTTTGTCAACAAAATCAAAGGTCAGACAATTCAAACGCCAGGATTTCTCTTCTAGTTTATTGGGGGATGCTTTTGGGTCAGTTATTGTTTCCTTGCCCAAGATAAGTTAGAAAAAGAAAGAAGGAATTGAAATTCATTTGCGGGGAAACTATGCACCTTAATGGATTGTTCTTCGCAAGCTGCCCTGGAATCACCTTATTAAAGACATTTCTGTAGTTTACTCTCTGTTCTGTGCCTAGTGGGTTGTTTTCTGAAATAGAGATACCATTGTCACTAATGTTTCCCATTGTGCTGGACACATTAACAGTAGTCCCTTGAACAGACATGGTCTCTTATGTGATGCCGTGATACTTCTTTAGACATCTTCCAATATATAAATATTTTCTTAGTGCTCAGCAGATCAGGCACTCTGCATGAAAATGGTAGGAAATACCTTTCATCTGAGACATTGCTCAGCTGTTCTTGAAACCCTGAGTAGTCTTCCCAAAGAAATGGAGCTAGCATTCCTAAGTTTCTGTTTGAGTTTTGTGCCCAGAACTTATGCTGGCATGCCCACAGTACACGAACTTTCCTGGCCATGAGTTTAAAAACGTGGTTTACTAGAGTGTGGCAAAAGACATGGAGATTGATTGTAGTCTCTTAAGCAGAAGGAATGACACACTCTGCAAAACAAGACTGCAGAAAACCAGACAGATGGTTAACTACTGTGATGATGCCGTGCTGGGTGACCACACCCCAGGCACACAGACAGGACTGACACTGAGTTCAGTTTACAGGCTTGAAGGGAGAGGCTGCCCTTTTTAACACTATTTTATTGGATGAACTTTACTGGTGCTTAGGTAGAGGCTAAAGTCGAGACAGATAATAGCCCTTGAGTCTTAACCCTTTAGAAACTGGCTTTCCTTCTCTGTTCCCAATACTGGAACTGTATTCAGTTTGGCCTTGCACTGTAGTCTAAAGGATTAGAAAAGGAATTCTAAATTAAAGCTCCAGGAATCAACTTGTATCAGTATTAGCAATAAAAAAATAAAGGCAGAGAACAGGCATCTTCCCTTCCCAGTTCTGTGTGTGTATGTGTATTTGTTTTACTTCTTTTGTAACTTTTCCACTTAGAAATAATATTGGCCTCTTTTCTTTCAGACTCGCTCTTTACTGAGTGTATTTGAGGAAGATGCTGGCACTCTCACGGATTATACCAACCAGCTGCTCCAGGCAATGCAGCGCGTCTATGGAGCCCAGGTATCCTCCTGCCCACTCACCTGGAGAGGAACAGAGTAGGAGCCCTCTGCCCTCACCTTGAACTTCTCTCAGGAGGTAGAGAGATTTGAGTCAGAACACCCCCCTTTAAATTTTTAAAATAAAATCACAATTGTTTTCTCTTCTCTTCATCTCAAAAAACTAAGGACAGTTTGCTTTCATAGCCTAAGAAAGAGGATAATTTTCCTGTAACTAGTAGAACCAGTAGAAAGGTACCACATCACTGCTTTCTAATTAAAAAAAAAAATGCAGTACCAAAGGGAAACATTTGGGTCTCCTCTTCCTACTTGTGAATGAGTGGGTTCAGTATTCTGAGGCATGGCTCTTTTCTTTCTCATAAATATCAGTCTTAGATGTCAGTGCAGATGCATAGAGATGTTCTTTCAAGTGCTTCCTTTGAAAAGACTTGAGTCACAGTTCTAGAATAGTGGGTGGTTCTTTGTTTTGAGGAACAAGTATCTTTGTCTTGCAAAACCATGGAAAATAAATTGCTGAGTAGCAAAAGTGAATCTTTTTAAGATCAAGAATTGCCTATATATGGAACTTGCTAGGATAAAACTTAAGAGTTACTAAAAAATAAAATTTGTCATGTTATACTTCAGAATATTATGGCAACCGGTTTCATTATTAATTCCTTGCTGACTTAAATCTGTCTGTGTTACTGTTTCTTTTTCTCACCTATGATCTCTAAATAAATACCACATTCAGTGTATAATAGTATATATTAGTAGTCATATGTAGTCATTTATTATTACATACTTATTCTTCATGTATAATCACTTATTATCATTATTTTATTAATCATCCATTCATATCATATGGACTTCCCTGGTAGCTCAGAGGGTAAAGCGTCTGCCTACAGTGTTGAGAGACCTGGGTTCGATCCCTGGGTCAGGAAGATCCTCTGGAGAAGGAAATGGCACTCCAGTACTCTTGCCTGGAAAATCCCATGGACAGAGGAGCGTAGTAGGCTACAGTCATATATGGGAAAAAGACTCAGTCCTTGCCATTAGGGAGCTTACAGCTGGGTTGGGAGACAAAACTGTTAGCAAAGAGCGTAGAGGTGCTGGGAGAGAAAGGGTGCCTAACCTGGAGGATTGTGCTGGACACCCAAAAGGAGGACGATTGTGACGGTTGAGATTTATTGACTACTTCTTAAGGTCCAGGCACAGTTTCATTTCATTTAAATTCACTCACAGTTCTGTGAGGTGAGTGTTGTTACTATTTTCTTCATTTTCTAGCTCAGGAGATTTAAGGATTCTGACGATGAATGACTTCTCGAGTCCACCCTATTAATACATGGTAGAGCAAGTCAGCCTGAAGCCAAAGCCCATGCTCTTAACCACTAAACATAAGGGTGGTAGCCTGAGCTAGGGCAGTGGCATTGGCAACAGGAAGAGGTAGATTGGTGACTGACTGAATGTGAAGGGGTCAGGTCAGTGAAGAGTGATCAAGAATGATGCCCAGGTCTCTGACTTGAATGACAGGGTGCACAGTTGGGAGAACACAGGAAGAGGAGCAGGATGTGTATGGGGGTGTGTGTGAGTGTGTGTGTGGATGTGTGTGTGTGACAGTGACAGGAATGGCAGAGATGCCAGTCTTAATTCTTGAAAGGCTGAGGCGTCCATGGGACATCAAAGGAGGGAAAGAGATCATGTTGAAAGTTCAGATCAAGAGTTCAGGCTAGAGACAGAGATCTGCAAACTACTGTGTTATAAAAGTGTTACTTATTAATTGGAACTAATTTTAGTGACCAAAAGAATCACACAGGTATTTGTGGTTTTGCTTCTGAGGTAAAGCATTCAGAAACTAGGAGACCCACTTCATCAGTTTTTCAAAAACCCTATTTATTTCGATTACATTTTTTGTATTTTTTCCTGAATATTCAAAATTTAAGAGAATAGAAAATTTTTTTACTGAAATTTGCTTCCTCTTCAGGAATTTGAATATTGTCGTCAAATGATTGGTCTCCTGTTTAAGGTTTAAGAGTCCCAAGACTTAAGGGACTACAACTCCGCCACTCCCAAGAGTCTCTGCTCTGCCTCTCCGTGTCTGTCAGAATCATTTACTTGGAGATGTCCAGACACTCTCTTACGTGTTTTTTTTTTCCTTTTGAGCCCAGAAAACTGCATTTTGCCAAAATTAAGTGGGTCTTGCATTCCGAGAGACTGTAACCAGCTCTCAGTTCACACCACATGATCATCACATGGGCTTTTGTGCTGGCAGAAACCCTTCCTTCTGCCTCGGCGTTTCTTGTGGCAGAAGCTTAGCAGGAACGTCTGGCTAATGCTGCCAGCGCAGTGACAGATTCTGGCAGTGTGCGGTGGCACTCAGATTGGCTGAGGTCAGGGCTAGTTGTTTTTCAGGTTTATTTGAACATGTTTGGTTTCTTAAGAAAACTTTTCTAACTCCTCTTTGATCCATTTGTTTATGTCCATGTATGTGGTTGGGAAGAGAGAGAGAGAGAGGGAGGAGAAAGAGAAAGAGCTGCCAGTATTTTCATTCAGCATTTTCCCCTAGGTTATGTTTTCTTGGTTTTATTTAACATTCTTCCTTAAGTATTTTACACCTAGACCTGTTAAATTATATTAATAGAGTTTTGTAATTTCATTTTAAAATACAGGTGCTTAGCAAGATGTTTTTCATTATTACATTTTTAAACCAGGTTAATGCTATTAATAAACGATAAATGTTCATAAAAGATATTTTAAATCAAGCCACATGGTAATTTTCTGGATTCTCATACAGTGAACTTGACCATTTGGGCCTTAGTTTTAGAAAGAGGAAGAGTGAAAAAAACTAGAGGAAAGTTCTGTGAGCAGTTTTGCTGATATTGGCTGGTTTGGGGAATATCTGTAATTTTGTTTATCTTAAGCAGTAGAATGAAGCTATGGGCTCTAAGCTGTTTTCAGCATTTTGCAGCAGTCCTTGGATCGCTTGTGGTTTCCTAACTGTCAGACACGCCATTGCACACGAAGGAGCTGCGTACTCCATTGTAGGGCATCTGAATGAAAGAATTCGTCTCCTGCAGCAGAGATGGTTTATACTTAGAAATCTCTGCTGTCTTTCAAACTATTGACTAAGTAAGTTTAAAACTTACATAGTGTTTAAATATATGCATGTGTATACATATTCAGTAAAAATCTGCCCAAGTTTTACATTTAATATATTTGTTTTGATTTTGTATATGTGCTGTACTTTTGTTTCTTTCCTAGAAAGGTTAAGGTTTTTAAAAATCTTTAAAAAATGGATTTATTAGGATCTGGCAAGTTTACTTTGGTAATACAACTTCTCTCAGACACTGTACTGAGGAAACAGGGGAAGGTCAAATGATGTTCCCAGCAGTGTTAGTGAAACCTGGCATCTCCTAGAACCTGTCTTTCTCCACCAACAGATGACAAGCCTCTATAGTTGGTGCCTTCAGTCTGGATGGGTTTTTTCATTTGTTCTGGTGTTTGTTTGTTTTTTAATTACGTTTTAGATGGAATTTTTTGCGTGAGAACCATGGTTCAGGCTCTTTCCCTTTCCTTCAGCAAAACTGGCTTGCTTAAACATGGTCTCATCTCTGCAGCTGTTCCTTTTTTATTTAACTTTTTTTGTTAAATTTTTTTTTACAACTTTAAAACACACCCTGCAGCATATGGGATCTTAATTCCCCGGACAGGGATCAAACCCATACCCCTTGCATTAGAAGGTCGAGTCTTAACCACTGAACCAACAGGAACATCCCTTTGCAGCTGTTCTTTTTCTTTTTTTTTTTTTTGCAGCTGTTCTTAAACAGACCTTTTGGCGTGCAGAACTCCTGATCCTAAAATGTAAAAGTCCGCACTGGAGTTGGGAATCATATCTTTTCAAATTGGGCTTAGACAGCGGGAGGGGATAGGAGTAAAGTACTTTGCAAGATATGCGTACATTTGTTATTATAAAGAGGAAAATACTTTTCTTTAGAAACGATGATATATAGATAGCTAGATAGATATCAAGCTAAATAAGTCAGTGGTGTTCTTGGGAAACAGAGTAGTGGGCATCCAGGAGTGTGAGCTTGTAATAGGAGAGAGAAGGATTTGGAAGGCATAGAGCATCAGAACTGTGTATTTTAATAATAAAAATAGTACGAGACACATAAATGTGTACCACACACTTGGCGAGACACCTCTTGTGTATAATTTCATTTAGCTTTCCCAATAAAGGAGTGGTGTTATTATAGTAGGTGTTTACAGGCAGAGAAACTAAGAGCTTATGCAGCTTGCCTGTGGTCATACAGCTGATGAGAGTCAGGATCAGAATTTGAACTCAGGTCTTTGACTCTAAAACTTTACTGCACTCTCACTCTATACCACCACGCTGTACTCTCTTGACATACTGGTCTCTGAAAATGTCAGCTGAGGCTAAGGAAGTGGGAGTCTTCAACAGTTGTTCTTGTCATCACAGAACAACCCTGCTTAGCAGCCTAGCAGCTTTGTAGTGTGTTAAAGGTGGGAGTCAGTTCCTTTTTGTGTCCCAGAGAAACCCCCCTCTTTAATTGGGTTTTATTCATAATGGTTTCAATCAGTGCATTTTAACAGCTCTCAAAAACAATCACATTGAGGTTCATATGACAGGGACAGAGGAATATGTGTAGCTCAAGGCTGAGGTACAGGAGCAGAGAGCCCCGGAATAGTTCCTGGAAGCAACCTCAGAGACCTGGGTTTTTGCACTGGGTTTGCATATGGAATCTACACCCTTCCCTCATGCCAACATTGAAGGCTTTCAGATTGGTAGAGAAGATTATTCTGGGCCAGGCTCATTCCTTAGGTACGAGGTTAAGTGTGTGACCTTAGACGTTCAGCTCTGAGTTCCAGTCTTGGCCACTTGCTGGGTGACCTTCAGCAGGTCACTTGACTGCCTGCGTTTCCTTATCAGTTAAACAGAGGTCATATTAATATTAATAACCACCTCATAGGTGGTTGTGAGGGTTAATGGAGCTAGTATCTGTAAAGTACAAGATCAGTCCTTGGCAGGCAGCGCTCACCGTCAACATACCCGCCTTCTAGGCCTTGAACAATCATCGTCACGAGAGCACTGCACCCTGGGTCCACTGGCTGGGATAAATAGAAGTTGGCCCTCTGATCTTGACTTTCCTGAAGGGGCAGTGTAGCTGCGTTCCTGACTCCTCACTGCATCGTTGATGTTTGCTCCTTGTTCTAGAATCCGGCCCCCACTGGCTGCACAGGCCGCTTAGTGCCTGATTCCCAGCCCCTGTCCACCCTCCCTCCCGGGCAGCACCCGGTGCTGGTACCAGCGGCTCCTGCACAACTGACTGTCTCTGGTCCCTGTGACAGTGTCTCTCCTGAGTCTTTGCCCACCATTCTTGATTGTTTTCTTGTCCTGGCACCCTTTGCTGCCTACCCCTTAAGTCTAATTCCGCAGGAAGCCTTCTCTGGTTAGTGTCTACTAGCTTGCTGGGCAAGGTCACTGCAGCACAGCCTGGCCATCTCAGAATCTATTTCTAGCCCTCGTCTCTAGGTCCTTATTCCAAATGACTTTTGCCTCTTGTCATATGAAGAGTTTTCCACTCTTACCTGAGCTACTGCAGCACCATCCTAAGCAGTTTCCCTGTAGTCAGGGGATTGTCTTTCGCTCTTCTGTCCATTCTTTACCCTCAAGCTACCACATCCAAACCTTCCCTCCCTCCCTTCCGGTCTCCAGATGCTTCTGTGGCTCCAAGATGAACCCCCTCAGTAAGGCACGCAGAGCTTTTTGTGCGCTGAGTCTCAGCCTGCTCCTCTAGTTTCGTCTTCAGCTGGCCCAGTGTGCCTGGCGCTGCACACATCTTGAGACTGTGCTGTGCCGTTCTGCTGCCCCAAATCCTCAGGGACCCCTTGTCCTGGCAAATGGCCTTCCCAGCAGGTGACTTTTAAAGCTGCCTTCAGATCCGAGGTATCTGACACCTTTCCTTTGTTCCTTTTCTCCCTTCTGACCAAAGCACCCAGATGCCTTGCACTCTTGTTGGTCAGAGCTCTGAGGGACAGTGTGTGGGATTTTTTTGCCTCTCTGTGCACTATGAGCTCCGAGAGCAGATTTTCTTTGTCTCCAGTGCCCAGCACCTTGCCTGGCCTCATTCACTATGTGATAACTAGGTGTTAAATGAAGGACTGACGAGAATGTCATGTACCCTCAGTGTGTGCTTGATCGTCCCTCCCA
The DNA here is from genome assembly GCA_006408695.1 of Aepyceros melampus. NCBI lineage: Eukaryota > Metazoa > Chordata > Mammalia > Artiodactyla > Bovidae > Aepyceros > Aepyceros melampus. The sequence goes on from SJXQ01006511.1 coordinate 130,989, forward strand.
GATCTGGGCCCCGCCATCAGCACCTTAGCTTGGGGCACTGCCATCGTGGGTCATCCAGTCTAGGGTCCAGCCGTCTTGGACTCCTCCTCTTCCCCCATTCACTCAAACCTGATGTTTTTGCCTCAGCGATACCAGGCAGATCTCTGCTGCCTTTTCTGTTGTCTGGCTTCAGTTCAGTTGCTCAGTCGTGTCCAACTCTCTGCGACGCCATGAATCGCAGCATGCCAGGCCTCCCTGTCCATCACCATCTCCCAGAGTTCACTAAAACTCCATCGAGTCGGTGATGCCATCCAGCCATCTCATCCTCTTTCACTGGCTTCAGCCTTTTCTCTCTCTCGCTCAACTTCAAATGGTCTCTTGACCCTCATGTCATCCTCTTCTCCCTTCAAGGTTTCTTTTACAACACAGCCACTTACGGAATTCTGCTCACATCTGACCTTGTTATTCTCCTGCCCAGATTCCTCAGGGCTTCCCTGGTACCTGCAGAGTATTGTCGGAGTCCTCAGCAGGTACCCCTTAGGGCCTGCCCCAGTCAGGGCCCTCTAACCTTTCTCCTTGCCATGCTCCAGCCTGGGCTCCTGATCCCATCAGCTTGCAGGTAGTGCTGTGATGAATGAGACTCTCAACCACTTGACTTTAGGCAACGCTCTGGCCAGATGTTTGGTGTAGATCACAGCAGTGCCTACGCTGTGACGGTGACCCTAGTGGATTTCCTCTGCCCCTGCTCCCGGCCTCTCTTTTCCTGTCCAGGGGCCTTCAGGCGATTTCAGGTGACAGTTGCAGTTGGTGAGTGCTCCATGCCACCATGAGGTAAACAGTTCTTTGTCCAAATCTCAGTTTTCCTTCTGGGTTTGTCAACCACTGGTCTTTCTGCTTGGCACCAGCCTTGCAAATTAGTGTTAAAATAGAACATTCTGTCAGTAAACCCTTCGTCGGGTTCTTTCTCTTAAGGATCTTATGACACATCTGCTAGAGTAGATAGGAACCAGAGAGCTATTCCAGAGTGAAGGGCTCTACTCCCAGAACTCCACTATTCATAGAGTCTGCATTTTAGACTACTGCTTCTGAAGGGCTCTACTCCCAGAACTCCACTATCATAGAGTCTGCATTTTAGACCACTGCTTCTGAAGGGCTCTACTCCCAGAACTCCACTATTCAAAAAGTCTGCGTTTTAGACCACTGCTTCTGACGGACTCTACTCCCAGAACTCCACTATTCATAGAGTCTGCATTTTAGACCACTGCTTCTGATGGACTCTACTCCCAGAACTCCACTCTTCATAGAGTCTGCATTTTAGACCACTGCTTCTGATGGACTCTACTCCCAGAACTCCACTATTCATAGAGTCTGCATTTTAGACCACTGCTTCTGAAGGGCTCTACTCCCAGAACTCCACTATCATAGAGTCTGCGTTTTAGACCACTGCTTTGGCTGAGCTACAGCTAGAAAAATATAGAATTTGTGCTGATATTTATAGGCCCTACGAGGCCTGCCCACAGAGTACAACTAAGTACAGCTTTGGACTTTGGATAGGAATAGTATTGGGTTAGCCAAAAAGTTCATTTGGGTTTTATAAATGAACTTTTTGGCCAACCCAATATATTGTTAAAAACTTGCACTTTAGATTTTGAGTCTGACAGATGTGAGTCGAGTTGTTGCCATTCTGGTTACTAATTGTGTAGTTAAAGAAGAACCTTTCTCCTGATTTGTATGAGAGTAAGAATATTCTCTACATTGTAAGTGCCTTGTAAGGATTAAATGTGATGATACATAAACAATGCTTAACAGCAATTCAGGTACCTAGAAAAGACTCAGTAAATATTAGCAGCTACTTTTATTATTGTTATTACTAATATTTACTCTTCACACAAGTTCCAGTTTTACAGGTCTTATTGCAGAGATAATTAGGCAGGCTTACCTCACAGGGTGTGGATTAATTAATTGATGTTGGTAAAGCGTTTCATGAAACCTTTGTGTACAATAGATTAAGTATGAGTTAAGATTAATGTTAGTATAGTTTAAAAGACTTCATATCATATGCTCTGTACAGGGGAGTTTCATTTCTTTTCAGGGCAGGTGACAGGCCATTTTGTAACATGTATTGTTTGTGTCTTTGGTGGAGTCATGCTTGTAAAACAGAATCTTGGTGCCTGGAATCACACACATCTGAAAGACACAGGATTTTCAGAAACTTTCTAGTAGAGACCTGGCAGAGGCCACTGTACACAGGAGTTTTGGAAGCAGTTGTGTGTTGTTTGCTCTGCCCCTTCTCCCTGTGCCTCA
>SJXQ01006511.1:133635-148220 GCA_006408695.1 Aepyceros melampus
CTGAGTGTGGTTATCATGTTGATTGGTCTCTAAGGAGGCAGATATGGGACAGTAATATTTTAGACTTACCTAAAATAAAGAAAAGAATGGACTAGAAGAGCAGAATCTATTCCTGACTCTGAAGAGTTGTAGCTTCATGGAGAGCCTCCTGAGGGAGGTGAGGCGGAGCACAACCTTGTGAGACGTTTACTATCTAAACAGGACCAGCACTATATGGCCCTTGGACTGGGCTCTTATTTTGTAAATAAAGTTTTATTGGAACAAAGCCACACTCATTTGCCCATGAATTATTTATGGCTGCTTTTGTGTCATGACAGAGACCATCCATCCAATGAGTCAAAAATAATTGCTGTCTGGCCCTTTATAGGAAAAGTGTGTCATCTCTAGCCCAAAGTAGTGGTCTTCTCAGGTCTTTTCTCTTAGCAGGACTTAGGATCTTAAGAGCATGAGTTTTAGACTCAGACAGACCTGGACTCATCCCAGTCCTGCTACTAACTAGCTGTGTGACCTTGGGCAGATGGCCTAACGTCTCTGTGCCTCCATTTCTTCTGTAAAATCAAGTTAATAGTTAGAACCTGCCTTACAGGGTTGCCAGAATGAAATGACACAATGGCAAGAATGCACTTAGTGTGTGGCATCTGGTTTGAATTAAGTGCTCTCTAAGTGTTCACTGCTGTGGTTGGGATGATTCTGTGGGTCTGCAAATCATAGTCTCCATTGTGCTGTCTGGGGTGACTTGAACAGATCCATCTCAGACCCACTGCCATGAACTCAGGGAAGAGGAGTAGGGGGTTTTCTGACACAGCAGAGTAGCAGCTCAGTGAGTGGGCTGAGAGCCTTGTTCCCCTGCACCCTGATCGTCAGAACAGCACTGCTGAAGATGGTCTGCAGACTGTCTCCTGGCTGCCTGCATCACCCCTGTCCACTCTATTCTATTCCTCCCTTGTTTGTGATGTTGCCTTATACCATTAGGAAGTATTTTTGTCCTTATGCTGTGATCCCAGGTATTGTTTAAAAACTTGAAATTTAGATGAATCTTCTAACCCTGTTTGTTCCTTCATTCATTAAGCACTTGTGGAGTGCTTCTCTGTGCTAAGAACAGTTGCACACTCCTGTCTAGATCCAAGACACAGTGCTTTTGGATTTGTCCCTCTTGGCTACATGACTGCCAGCTCTAGTTTGTTTTCAAAGTGGTGGCACCCCAGTAGGATGCCAAAGCTAGGAATTTTCATTATGTTTGCCTGACTTATCCTGGGGGAGAAGAGAGCATACCACATTTCAGGGTCTACTGATGGCTGTTTCTTGGGACAGAAGAAGGAAACTGGGGAACAGGTTGACTAGTTATCCGCAAAGAAGGCCAAAGAACCATAGGATTGGGCTCTGATGGATCTTGCAAAGGAGGCTCATGAAAAATAAAACAAGCCCCGGCAGAACTCAGGCCTTCACCCCTAGGGCACAGCAAGCCCAGGAGAATTAGAACAGCAGTGGAAGTCAAGACTGGCCAGTACTCTCCCCTTGTCTGGCACCGTTCCTCTCTTAGGAGTATACCCCAAACCTAAAGAGAAGCCTTCACTTAGCTATAGAAATGTAAGACACGTTTTCTAGGCCGGATGTGTTGATGGTGGGAGGATAGTGGTAGACAGCTGCTGTGTAGCCAGAGATTAGAGAGAGAAATACAACAAGATGAAAGTGGACCATGTCTGCCAGTGAAAAACAGTACAAAAGGGACCTTCCCAGGCATTGTAGCTGTGCTTCTGAATTACCATCCACCATTGGTAACACAGTGATAACACTGACTTAGTGCTGTGTTTTTGGTAGAATCCGACTGTGTGTCGTGTCGTAATGCTGCTTACAGCTGGGCCACAGAGTCCTGCATGCCCTCACTCTGCCTGCCTTGCCAGGCTTGTCTCACTTCCACACCCTGTACCCCAAGCTCCAGCTACACCCTGCTTTATAGCTTTTCAAACATGCTAGGTGCTTTTCATTTCAACATGCCCATCCCGCCTGGAAAGCTCATCCCTATGGCCAGTTCCTGGTCTTTCTCCAGGGGTCTGTCTGCTTAAAATGTCTCTTCTTTAGAGACCATCCAGCTCCTCCCGTCAGAGCCTCCTAATGCACCCAGTCTTTTCTCTGTGGGTCTCATCATGCTTGTAACTAGTTTTTAATGTCTGTTTCCCCAACAAACCCTGTGAGGGCAGGGACCAAACCTTGGTTGGATGTTTGGCACATTTTAGTGGTTTGCTACATTTGTTTCCTGACTGAGTGACCGAAGGGGCACTGATTTATAAATGCTGGGTATGAGAAAAGCTTTTTTATAAAAAAATTTTTTTTTGTTTTGGTCTTCTTTTTCAAATAATTTCTGAACAAAGTATTTTTTTATTTTATAGATACATATTATGTTTAAGGGATTCTCTGACATGGCTTTATTTTCAGTGACTGTATGTACGCTGGACAAATCTTACTTTTCTCTTTTCCCTACAGAATGAAATGTGCCTGGCTACTCAACAGCTTTCTAAGCAACTGCTGGCGTATGAAAAACAGGTAACTTGATAAATATGTGGCATACGTCTTAAGAGAGTCCTAGGTGGAGTTCTTAGAAAGGAATTTTCTGTGGGCATCCTTTAGAGACCTTCCTTCCTACCTTTGTTTTTTTCCATAGGCCAGTTCCATTTTTTCTTGTTCTTGCCGTTTCTTATCCACTGATAAATTCTAACTGATGATTATCCAAAAGTCTTTATGATATTCTTATATACGTATTCTTAAACTTAGCTTACAAAAGTAATCAACTGCCCTGAGGGTTCATGTTTTTTGAGGGACTATAAGTGCATCAACACTAAGAATTCCAGGCAATAAACTGAAAGATACCATTATATCTAGACAGAAGGGTGACGACCAACAATGAGATAGCCTGGGAAGGGCAGTTGACAGCGTGGCTGGGGCAGAACAAGGGAGAGCTCTGGTTCTCTGCAGTCAGACACTCTGACATCATGTGCTCTTGGGAGAGGAGGAAGTCGATGTGGAGGGCAGTATCTTGTGGGATGATGCTATAGTGCTGAATCCCCTGGCATTTAGCTAACACCTGGCACTTTTTTCCTTTGGTCTTAGAATTTTGCTCTTGGCAAAGGGGATGAAGAGGTCATTTCTACACTCCACTATTTTTCCAAAGTGGTGGATGAGGTAAGATGGCAACATGGCAATTTTTTTTTTTTTTTTTTGGATTGAAGGATAAAGGTTTAACAGAATTATGTTTGTTTCTGCCAAACATCAACATGAGTCAGCCATAGGTATACTAGCAAATTTTTATTTGATTCTTTTTTCGAACTTTCTTTCCTCTTTATTTTGGCCTACTTTTTATTTTTAAGTATCTACTTAAATATCTGAGAAAGTATCTCAACTTTATCTTCCAAGGCTCATTTCATAAATGAGATTTGTATGCAGTTATGTTTGATTTTGGCTTGAGGGGAGAGGCCTTGGTACACATAAGCAATAGACTGAAAGAAAGACTTCTAAGAATTCAGTTTCCTAAGGAGGAAGAATTAGTGTCTCGGGGCTGCTGTAATAAAGTTACACATAGGTGGCCTGAAACAATGGAAATGTATTCTCTCACAGTTCTGGAGGCCACAAGTATGAAATCAGGTTGTTGGCAGGGCCACGTTCCCTCTGGAGCATCCAGGGGAGAATTTGTCCTTGCTTCTCCCAACTTCTGGTGACTCTGAGTGTTCCTTGACTTGTGGCAGCATCTCCCCAGGCTCTACCCCTGAGTTCACATGGCCTTCTCTCCGCACCCTACCACCATCTGTTTTCTTCATGTCTGTGTCTTATTTTCTTATTAGAACACTTGTCAGTGGATTTAGGGCACACCTGGATAACCCAGAGTGATTTTATTTTGAGATCCTTTATTGTATCTGCAAAGATCCTTTTCCCTAAAATTCACATGGTATAGACATAACTTTGCAGGCAGTGTGAGTCAACCCACTACAGAGAGATTCTGACACCTGTTCTCATGGCTCTGTTGTATAATATATTTGGAATATTTATGAAAAGCATGTGTTGGTATAGGAAAAGTGCCTAAATCCTAATTGTAAAAAACTTAAGAGCTCAGGTGCTACGGGTGCTGGGCAGCACCCTCTGCCAAATTAGATGAGCATAAATGACTTCATTTTTCAAAGCGTTTGTAGCGCTTACAATAGAACATCTTCCGAGAAAAAGCAAACAAGACAGCGTACAGGTGCCATTGCACTGCGCCTCCGTTGATATGGAGGTGACGCTGTCTTCAGTTTAAAAAACGAGAAACTAACGTTCACATAAATTTTGCCAGTTGTCTGTCCATTCAGCTCAAGTCGATATTCATTCAGCAAATACTGGCCACCTGCTGTTTAGCAGACGCAGTTCCAGGCACTAGGGATGTGGCCGCACACTCTCCAGCTAGCAGTGAGCTTTGTCCTCTGTCCACTGCTGGGGCTCTTTGTATAGTAATGTGGATGCATGTCTAGTCCAGAGAGGAAGAGGATGAATGGAAAATGGAACTAGAGAAGAGCAACAAGTAATTTTGTTGAAGGTGAGAAGAATTTTCCTTAGTTAACAGTAAATGAATAGCTCAGGAGGAGAAGCGATAGTCTGCACTCACTGAAGTTATATTTTCTTGACCAAAAGAGAGTTGCTAAGGAAATGCAGTTATTTGTCAAAACCCTAAATTAGGATTTCTACTTTAAGATCTTTACTCGTACCTATATTTTCCTGGGCAGGAATGATCATTCTTTTCTTTTTTTTTTTTAATGAATTGATTTTTATTGAAACATAGTTGATTTTTCAGTGTTAGTTGCTGGTATGCAGCAAAGTGATTCAGATATATATTTTTTCTTTCATATTCCTTTCCATTATAGTTTCTTACACAATATTGAATATAGTAGGACCTTGTTTATTTTATATGTAGTAGTTTATATCTGCTAATCTCAAACTCCTAACTTATTCTTCCACACCTTTTCCTCTTTGGTAACTTTAAGTTTGCTTTCTATGTCTGTGAGTCTGCTTCTGTTTTGTAAATAAGAACATTTGTATAATATTTTAAATTCCATGTATAAGTGATACCACACGATTTCCATAGTAGCTGCACTAGTTTACATTCCCACCAACAGTATAGGAGCCTTCTCTTTTCTCCACACCCTCTCCAGCGTTTATTATACCTCATTATAGTTTTCATTTGCATCTCTCTAACAATTAGTGATGTTGAGCATCTTTTCATGAACTTACTGGCCAGTGATGATTCTTTCAGTGGGGAATGATTATTCTAAAAGGATGGAAGCTTGGAAGTGTGATTTTTATAGGCAGTATCATACTTTCTGGAAACTTACACTGTGACTTTTCACACAAGCCTCTTGATGTCAAGACTTAAGCCAGTGAAAGCAGTTAACTCAGGTGGGAAGTAGAGAGTAACTTTTGAGGTAGTTTTCTCTACCTGGGTCTATATCAGGATGACAATTTTTCAAAAGAAGTCATTTGACTCAGAAATTGAAAAATCCAACTAAAAGTAGAAATTTGTGTCACTTATATTTAATAGGATGTGTTGGACTCAGATCTTTGATGTTATAGGCATATAGAGATTTTTATCCTTGATGATTTCACCAAAAGCAAGGTTTCTAGATTACTTATTTTTAGTGCATCTGAGACAGGAAATTTTTGACATTATTGATTGCATTGCCCAGTGTGTGTCAGGCCCTCTGCTCTGAGTGTTACTTATTCATGTTATTGCTTTATCCTCAAAAGAGTCATGCAGGGAACATGCTGTGATGCCCATTTTCTGTGTGATGATCCTGAAGTGCCAAGAGACGGTCTGTGCTCTTTGCACACTTCTCAGCAGAGGTGGTGTGTTTGGAAGTGATTATCCCTTACCTCTCAAGGCCCCAAAGGAAAGAGTTGGTGACACAGATCCCTTGATCCTTAGAAGAAATTAGGAACAAAATGAATAATTCGGAAATTTGCCATTCCTGAGGTATATAACCTTTGGAAAGAAAACCATTTAACATCGCTGTGTTTTGGTTTTTTTCATCTGTAAATGACAGAAGCAGGATAGTCCACTTAACCAAGCTGTTATAAAGATTAAATTAAATAATAAGAGCATTTGATGCAGAGCCAGTTCACTGAATTCATCTAATTACCTGTTAGTTAAAAAAAAAAAAGGTACATTTCTTATTGCCATTATTCAGGAAAAGTAGTTAACACATTCTATCCTAATGCGTTTTTTGGCATGGCTGTCTTCATGTGTTCCTGCACAGGGAGAAAGAAAAAAAAACAACTGCCATCCTTTGGCTTGATTGAAAGATAAGGGGAACATTGACTGGCCAGCTGCTCCCTTGCCTACAGATGGTTGACCTTAGGCCAGTTTTTAATCTTGTCAGAGCAGCCTCTGAAAGTGCCACCCTGAAGGACCGGATCTGTTGGGAGATCTGTATGCAAAAGGGGGATGTGGGTGTGTCTTTGATCGCTGCTGAAAGAAACTGTGCCTAACATTTACCCCAAAAAACAGCCGCTGGGTGATTTCTCCTTATACACCCAACAGGAATCCCAGAGCATCCTCATAGTATCTGGAAGTCTGGGCCTTCCACTGTGTTCATTACCAACTACCACACGTTAAATGTTTTGGCCACTTTGTGAGCATGAAAGACAAATTGTATCCCAGACAATGTTTTGAGAAGAGCGTGAATTTTAGATCCCAATAGCCTGGTTCCAAATAGGAAAAGGAGTACGTCAAGGCTGTATATTGTCACTCTGCTTATTTAACTTCTATGCAGAGTACATCATGAGAAACACTGGGCTGGAAGAAGCACAAGCTGGAATCAAGATTGCCAGAAGAAATATCAATAACTTCAGATATGCAGATGACACCACCCTTATGGCAGAAAGTGAAAAGGAACTAAAAAGCCTCTTGATGAAAGTGAAAGTGGAGAGTGAAAAAGTTGGCTTAAAGCTCAACATTCAGAAAACTAAGATCATGGCACCTGGTGCCATCACTTCTTGGGAAATAGATGGGGAAACAGTGGAAACAGTGTCAGACTTTATTTTTGGGGGCTCCAAAATCACTGCAGATGGTGACTGCAGCCATGAAATTAAAAGACACTTAACTCCTTGGAAGGAAAGTTATGACCAACCTAGATAGCATATTGAAAAGCAGAGACATTACTTTGCCAACAAAGGTCCGTCTAGTCAAGGCTATGGTTTTTCCAGTAGTCATGTATGGATATGAGTTGGACTGTGAAAAAAGCTGAGCACCAAAGAATTGATGCTTTTGAACTGTGGTGTTGGAGAAGACTCTCGAGAGTCCCTTGGACTGCAAGGAGATCCAACCAGTCCATTCTGAAGGAGATCAGCCCTGGGATTTCTTGGAGGGAATGATGCTAAAGCTGAAACTTCAGTACTTTGGCCACCTAATGCAAAGAGTTGACTCATTGGCAAAGACTCTGATGCTGGGAGGGACTGGGGGCAGGAGGAGAAGGGGACAACAGAGGATGAGATGGCTGGATGGCATCACTGACCCGATGGATGTGAGTCTGAGTGAACTCTGGGAGTTGGTGATGGACAGGGAGGCCTGGCGTGCTGCGATTCATGGGGTCGTAAAGAGTCGGACACGACTGAGCGACGAAACTGAACCAGACTGAGCCAGGGATTAACATCCTAGCTGTTCCACGTATTTGCTCTCTAGATTTATAGATTTATTTGCCCACCTATAAAACTGAGGGTAATAAATAATACCCATCTGACAGAGTAGATGGGAACTAAGTGATATAAAAGCACAGAAAGCGGGCACACAAAGTGGTGCCTGAGGTGCTCCAGAGTGTTCGTGCTGGAGGTGATGATGTTTATTTCTCCTAGACCTTTTACAAAGACAGGATTTAGTAAGGCCTTGAGATGGAAGAGAGGAAAGAATCAAGCGCTGTTAAAATTATCTGGTGAGGAGGAGTATATCTGAATATAGCCTTCTTGCTCCTGGAAAGGTCTGCAATCTGGCTGGATGGTCTCCACAGGGAGCTTTCTCTCTCCATAGCAATTCCCAGGTCCCCAGTGTCTATACTTGCAGGGTAGCTAGGTTCCCAGCAGGCCAGTCTTTAAGGTATGACCTCAGCCCCGTCTGGAGAGCACGTGCACACAGAGGCCTGGCAAAGTGCTAACCTTACTGCCCACACATCAGAGCTTTTTCCTTCTCTAGGCACATGTGGCTCACATCAAGAACACAGAGCCAGAATTTGCACAGTAAATAAACAATAACCATGGGCTCAGAAATTTCTTTAGCAAACTTAAATAGTGCATTGGTCAGTTAGAACCTTGCCTTTAGTTTTTAATACCTCTTAGTCTATGTCATTTACTGCTTTATGAAGGGTAATTTATTTGCTAAGAAGTCTAACTGAGTCTTTAATCACATGGAAGTGTTCAGTGTGATCACTCAGTGAAATAAGACAGTGTCAGAAATAGTAGGTATAATTTACTTCAATAGATTTCTCTTTCTTTCAGCTTAATGTTCTCCATACAGAGCTGGCTAAACAGTTGGCAGACACAATGGTTCTACCAATTATACAATTTCGAGAAAAGGATCTTACAGGTAAAGTATCTGAGTTCAATGCTATATACTTTCAGAATATTAATTCTTTTAGTGTTCTTTTCTGCAACTACTTCTTTTAAGTGTGTGGATCATTGAGAAATACCCTCTTTTTCAGCTTTTATTAAATCCTCACAGTGTTCTTGGCTTACCTAAAGGAAGTCAAAGGCTAATAAGAAAACAGAGTTGGAAACAATTGTAATGTGACGAGGGCAGCTTGATAGGGCTGTACAGGGAACAGAAACAGCACACAAAAAGGCGTGCTTTTGTGAGTAGGGTGCCAAGGAAGGCTTCCTAGAGAAGAAGATCTCTGAGCTGGGTTTTGATAAATAAATGTTTACCAAGTAGACAGAGATGACAAGACTCATATTACAGGTTGTTGTTGATCAGTCGCTAAGTCATGTCCAATGTTTGTGACCCCATGGACTGTAGCAAGCCAGGCTTCCTTCCGTGTCCTTCATATCTCCCGGAGTTTGCCCAAACTCATGTTGGGGGCATCTGTAAAGGCATGCTGTTCTTGTGGAGCCATGAATACTTTGGAATATAAGTGGGAAGCTTCAGGAGGAAAGGCCAAAGTGGGGACCATGCGGCATCCATGCTCGATTCTGGGATATAGCTGTGAACAACAACAGTGGAGCTCACATTTAGTGGGAGGGAGTACCTGTGACTAGTTCAGAGAGCCAAGTTGCTCTTTGGGGTTAATTTTGGTTCTTCAACTAAAATAAAACTTTAGAATAATTTTATATCATTTGAAATGAAGGTAGTGAAAAAATAAATATAATCTTGAAGAAACTTAGTTAATATTACTTTTAGGAATGTGGGTTTTCTAGTCCTTTGTCCATTTTTATTTCATTGAAAATATTCATTGCTCAGAGAGTAAAGAATTGTATTTTATACAACACCAATATAAAAAAATTGCAGAACAGAAAGTCTGGACCTGAGTACGGAAAGATCTGTTGTTCAGGATAGTACTTCCTCTTTAAAAATACAGGACCTTAAATTTTTTTTTTTAGGCAGAAAAGATGCCGTTCATGGAAGGCCAAATCTTAAACATGAAGCTTTCTTCCCCCTCACTTTGAGATCCCCTGTGATCATGTCACCTGAGGCCTACCAGAGAAACGGCAGAAGTGGCCTCAGCTCCCCACAAGTAGAGTAGCACTTGGCAGCAGCAACGCTTGCTAAACAAAAAATAATACATGTCAGCTTGTATGAAGATAAATCTCAATTGAGCAGAATTTTCTATGTTTTTTAGTGTTGCTCATCCATAATCGCATGTAAATCCCAGACCTAATTACAGTCCTGTCCTGTGCTGTTTATCCAGTGGTAACTGAAAACTTCATTGAGTGCATTTTAAAAAAAGATTTTCTCTAAATGAAAATATAGAAACGTGTAGGGGTGTCATTTAAAAAACAAACTCTTGTCTTTTGGAGACAGAAGAATCCCCCCTGACGACTTGTATGGTCAGACTGATGTTTCTCAGGTTTGTCGGTGGGAACCTCAGCTTGAGATGCCCTGCAGCCTTGATGATGTGGCCTTTGTTAGTCCAGAGGGCTCACCTTGTGGAGTAGTAATATTTACCAGGATGCTAATTTTTTTTTTTTTTAAGAGAATAAAAGTATCCAGTGGTAGTGAAAAGAGAAGTCTCTTAGTATTCTTGAAAAAAATTTGTTATCCTTTTCTGATGACACCAAGACAGAGATTTGAAGGGTTTGCCTTGGGTCATACCGACCCTTTAGCAACCCCATGGACTGTAGCCCACCAGGCTCCTCTGTTGGATTTCTAGGCAAGCATACTGGAGTAGGTTGCCATTTCTTCCTCCAGGGGATCTTCCCAACCAAGGGATTGAACCTGGATCACTGCATTAGCAGGGGGCTTCCTTACCACTGAACTATCTGGGAAGCCTTGCTTACCCACCAGTATAAGTACATAATCTGAATGAAGATAATACAAGAGTTTTTAAGCAAGTGATTTAAAATTGATAAGGAAAAAACTCTAAAACTGCTCCAACGGGAAGTAAAAGATGAGAAAGAAAGAAAAATTAATAGAAAGGCAGAAAGTAGCCCCCATATTAGAAAGAATAACAAAAATGTGAAGAGAAATTTATAAGTTGGAAGCAGTTTTGAGACAAAAAACAACATAGAAAATGTGAAAATGCTTTTCTCTGTTGATAAAGTAAAAATGGATTATTTTAGAATTGTAGAAAGTATTGCTTCCTTTAAAACATCTCCGTGCTTTTAAGTTTTTAACCTTGGACAGTCATTGCTCTCTAACACTGATTTTGTTTTTTTGGTCTTAGACTTTGTTAAGCTGTCTTTATACATGATGTGTGTGGCACCTACATGGGGTAATATTTATTGGTGTTGACTTGTTGCAAGTACAGTATACTAGATCGCTTCAGAAGTTTTTCATGATAGCAAGTATCCCCAGTCACCAGGACCTGGGAGTGCTAGTGAAGACCTTCCCCTTCCATGTACATATCTTTATTTTCCTGGGAAAGCACAGAGCTCTGGGTTGGCATACTTTCTTTTTCTTTGTTTTAAGATGTTTCTTTTCTCTTGTTCAGAAGTAAGCACTTTAAAGGATCTTTTTGGACTCGCCAGCAGCGGTAAGCATCTTCTCTGGTCTTGGTATGAGGGTTTACTTTGTCTGTGGGTAGAGAAGCTGAATGAATGTTGCCTTTCAACCCATCTGGGTGCTAAAATGTCTGTTTATTTTTAGAGCATGACCTCTCAATGGCAAAATATAGTAGGCTTCCTAAAAAAAAGGAGAATGAAAAGGTAAGAAAACCTACCTTCCACATTATTTTTCACTTCATTTATTTAAGCTCCTTTTATGTTTTCCTGTTATGAATTTGTGGCATTGAGGGTGTTCTGAGAATTTTTTTTCCTACACATGGATTTTTAAAAATATTTATTCCAAATCTCTTAAGTAGACTTCTGCTTCCCTGTTCTAGCTTTTCAAACTGGTTTATTAAACATGAACTTGGAACCATTGTAAAATGATAATCATGTAATGATTCTAACTTAAGCTTGATATGTCATATGATTATCTGCGTCATATATACTCAGGCACTTGATCTCCTTGCCCTGGATGTAGCCTCTGATTCTTTAACTCATGCTTTTTAGCTTCTTAGCTGCTATAGAGAATATCGGAGACTTCCCTATAGCTCAGATGGTAAAGAATCTGCCTGCAGTGCAGGAGACCCAGGTTCAATCCCTCAGTCAAGATCCCCTGGAGAAGGAAATGGCAACCCACTCCAGTATTCTTGCCTGTAGAATCCCATGGACAGAGGAGCCTGGTGGGCCACAGTCCAGGGGGTCACAAAGAGTTGGACACAACTAAATGACTAACACACACACACATAGAGAATATCGAATATTTTCAGATATATAACTTTTCCTTCCGTTCCATGATTTCCTGGGCATACAGTCTTAGGAGTGAAGCAGAATGTGCATGGCTTTGATTGCATGCCACCATATTGTTTTCCTAAAGGACTGTAGTTCTTTGTAGTTAGTGCTGCCAGCAGAAAGTCTTGTCTTCACCCTCACAAACACTGAGATGCCATTAATTTTAGTATTTTTAATTTGACTTCTTAAAAACTTGAGGGAGAACCTTATGTTTTTTGTCACAAATATTGCTCTAATGAATAAACAAACACGTTTTGAAGTTGCCAGCCCGTACAGAATTGCCGCTTGCTTTGGACAGCTTGCCATTGGTTTTCCTTTTCCCTCTTAACCAGGTGAAGGCTGAAATCGTGAAGGAGGTGGCCGCAGCCCGGCGAAAACAGCACCTTTCCTCCCTTCAGTACTACTGTGCCCTCAATGCGCTGCAGTACAGGAAGCGCGTGGCCATGATGGAGCCCATGCTGGGCTTTGCCCATGGACAGGTAGGACTGTTCCCCGCCCCGAGGCCTCAGACCTGACCAGCTGTGGAGAACAGCGTGGTGTTCTACTGATGAAGCCCCTAGGAGACATGGAAGCATCGTCAGAGAAAAAAACACAGATGCACAGCCTTCCTGGAAGCTGCTAGATGCAGCGCTTGGAGAGCTCCCAGAGGGGCTGGGTCCTCAGTAGCTGGACTTGTTAGGCTGTATGTGCAGGAAACAATGGCCCGTTCCCAGGACTCCCGTGGGGAGGAGCCGGCATGGCCTTTGTGTCTGATTCCAATGAAAGCCAGGCCTGGTCCAGTTTTCTGAGAAGCCTCTGACTCCCAGATTGGTGGAACTGGGCCTGCAACCCAGGGCTCCACATATTCCTTTGTCTTCTGTGTGGGAAGGGCTCTTCTCACAAGTAACCTTGCTGAGATTATTGCCAGCACCTTGGATTCTGGGGCATGGGGAATCGTTGCCACTGCCTGATGAAGTCTCTGTAGAATACTGATCCAGCTTCTTCCTCCCATTTCACGGGCTACTGAACACTGCCTGCAGGGAGGCTACAGTTTCAGGATGGGACCTTGACCTGGGACACCAGCCCTCACACTCCACCCCTACCTACCCTGCGTTTGGCCCACTTAGCTTGGCTCCAAAACCTCACTTGGGCACGTGAGAAACACACCTGGGAATCTTCTCAGTTAACCTTCTAGGGACTGAAGGGAATGTGAAGAAGCAAAATGTTGAGAATAAAAAAAGCAACTTAAAAAAAACCCTACATGTGACCATCTATTATTTTTAAAATACATTTTAAAAATACATATATTTCCAAAAAATAAAATACCCGTTTCATTCAAAAAGAGAATAAGAGAGAACCTTCGAACATTTAAGCTCAGCTGTCTTCTCAATATGTTTGTTACATTGTTTAGTGGTGGGGACAGTAAGGTCAGCTTATGTTTTCGGAGGTAATATTTAACTAGAGCAATATAATCTGTGTGTCAGCTGAGTAAAGCTGGATTAAACCAAAAACTAGCGCTGTCCAGCTGTGGACTCCATCCTCAGCAAATCCCTGGGCACTGCCCAGCTTCCTTGGAAGGGGCACATGTATCTACTCGTGTATACTCACTCACGCTCTGCTGCCCTCCCCTCTTCTGCTTAATACTGCCCCTCTGCCCCTGCCCTTGTCCTGGCATTGTTAGAGAATGCCAGTACTCCCTTGCTCTCTCTGACTAATACCTCTTCTTACATCTGACCTTCTTGATTAGCAGTTCTTGCCTTTGGAGCAGTAATTCCTTCTCAGTTAGAGGCCCCGAGTCAGGGAAGGACCTGGACTCAGCATCTCAGAAAGATGAACAGCTCCAGGCCTGACGGCTCAGTGCTTGGGGAGCTGGGTTGGTCAGAGGAGGGTCCTCACAAGGCCTGAAGGATGGGTTTGATACTGACTGGTTTCACTGGCTTTCACGGCCAAGGATTCCAGCGCGTCTCCCGGCCTGGCCGCAGAGGGGAAGGCAAGACATCGGGTGCAGTAGCGCGGTGTAGCCCCTGCACCTAGGAAGACAGAGCAGAGCACACAATCCTTGTTGGGTGGTGGCAGCATCGTTTTCGAGGACTGAGGATGGCATGTTTCATTTTTTATATGAAAAGTATGCAAATTTCAAGACAGAGGACTAGATGAAAGTCTCACCCTGCAGACTTTTAAATTCTGATAAAAACTAGTTTCTGTAAACGAGGTGGTTGTCTGACACCATGAATCTTTGGATGATTTGAAGCATTCGCTGTCCTCCTGCCTCATCAGCCCTCTGTACCCACACCCACGGAGCATCTGTGTTGGTAGCTGATGGTCATGTGACCACAGTACTTCTGCTATTCACAGAGGGCCACGAACTGAGGTCTTCGGATGATGTTGCACCAAATGAGACTTCTCAGCACCATCCACTTCAGTGAAGGTGGTTTGACTCCAGTTTTTCCTTCTCTGGCCCTCAATAAACAGGTTTCCAATTAAGCTATGATTCAATCTTGATGCCTCCCCACAGACTGAGGTTTTGTAATCTGTGTACAGGTACATGAGAACACAAAAAAAGTTGCATTTACAGGGTGAGTCGTACATCACGTGGTTGTAGAAGCTGTTGG